>CM062838.1:8529232-8560232 GCA_031772345.1 Himalopsyche anomala
AATTTGAGATTTAAGGGATCGGTGTTTGTTATGTCAATTAACCTCGACTTGATCCTGAATGAATTTTCTCGGATGATCTTTCAAATTTAAAATATTTGGCACATTCGCATTAGCTGTAATGCCAAATATTTAAAAAATAAAAATGTGAATCTGGAATTCCCTCCAACTCATTACGTTGTAAAAACAGGGCTTACTGAGAATGATAAACTTACCACTTGTCTAGTCCTTTTTCTTCCATTCATACCATCTTCAAAAAAGGGAGCCTGAGAAACTGATTATAAAGCAGCTCTTTTAGAAAAACGTCTGTTGACATAATGTTCATTAGGAGTTCACATGCGATGAGAGCAGACATTAATTAAAAGTACATATATAAAGAAATTTAACATGAGAAATAAGTATCAATTTTCTATGATATAATGTTATGATTAACATATAACCTTATGGTTTTGTACGAAAAATAATATCAGCATATATTTTATAATTTTTTTGAAATTTTTATTGCGTCTAAACTTATCTCATTTTCTACTCGTTTATTGTTAAATTCGACAAACCTTCTATGTGCATCCTAGAAATTATCGACAGGCTAAGAACTATCTCAGGTCTCATTGATCCGAAAATAAATACAAATAAGATTGATGTGATAAGTTACCAAACCTGTCATGCCTGATAGGACCTTGACCAGCGCATTGACAGATCATCCAAGAAGTTAAACAGACCTCAGCGACGGTAGTACAATGCAAGAGATTGTTAATCGCGTAGAAATAGTTAGAAATATATTTTACTTAATGCGGACTGTGCAAACAGCTGTGCAGAATTAAAACCAAATGGCATTTTTCCTACGCTTAAATACTACCAGTGTTGCTTTGCTGTAGTGAATCATGGCACCTTACGAAAACCGTATAATGAGCTTGGAGAATGGTCGCTTGTGTAGGATAATGGGGATACGGTGGTTTGATTTCGCGTAGAACTTGAAAATCAAAAAACGTACAAGACAGTGGCCTGTCTCGTCAGTTGTCATGGAGAGACGTTGGAACTGGCTAAGTCACGTGCTGTGGATACCTCCTAAAAGCCTTAATCTTTCCAGCCTCTTTTTCCGGACACTGAGATTCCGAAGTTATAGACGACCGTCAAGTTCTGTCCATAGGATGTACTCGGCGGCACATAGGGATGCTGGAATGTCATGAAAAGGAATTGTCGGGAGACAAAGAAACAAAGAGGTAACGTGTAAAAGCCACAAGCTTCACGTAAGGAGAAAATATGATCAAAGAAAAAGAAGGAACTTGAAACCAGATCATGTTTTGCATAACAATTATCATTGATTGTTTTAATTAAATGTACGTTGGTAGATTATTAATGAATTGTTGTTTATAAGTAAGCATATTTTTTTTATTTTACATATGTAATGAATTACAATATATGGTTAAAATTAAGACATCCAATCCCAGACCCTTTTTGTGATCCCGGGATTTCGGAATTCAATTTTTTTCGGATCCCACCATAAAATCGTGTCACAATTATTTGAGATTCGGGATTCACAATTATTTAGGGATGTTGGTTTTCGGGATTGATTCGTGCGAAAAATACAGAAATTAAGAGAAATTAAAACAATTTAAAAAAGATGACACACAATTTTTTTGGTTCGTTGGATCATTTCAAAAATTTTTGCTCGCTGGCAGATTTTAAGATCTTTGAAATTTACGGAAAAAACTTGAAACCTTTTTATTTTATGGATTAGTATTATCAAAATAACTTTTATTTCTAAAAACTTATACCTCGCTTAGAGTCACCAGTTCCTAAGGCCGTTCGATTGATCAACTCATTGCCTAGAGAAGTGGACATTTTAGTGATAGTATTTGTGTTGTAACTGTTTTTTAAATTTTACTATTTTATTTCTTGATTTTGTGTGTTGATTTTGATGTATTATGTAGTTTTATTTTATATGTTGTCTCTTTATATTTGTCAAGTTCATGGCGAATTGGCGTCAGCTGTTATGTCATGTACTACAATTTTAGCCTTTTTCCAATCCCAGGATGTCGGGATTGATACATTTTCAATCCGAGGAATTTTCACCGAGGAATTTGAAATCCTCGATTCCCTATACTTTTCCCCAGGATTGTCACAAAACCTCGTTTTTTTTTAGCTCAACGAGGAATTTGATATCCACAATTTGTCAATTTCGTTTCACTTTTCGGGATTTACTCAAAATTTCTCAATCCAGGGATTTCGGGATCAGAAAATTGAACGGGATCCCGAATCCCGGGATTGGATGCCCTAAGATCAACAAGAAGTAAGCTATTAGTAAATTAACACACTTGTATGCAAGTATTTGCATTGCAGAACCGTCTCTATATAAATATGCTGTAGTGTGAAGAGGGCTTCAAATATTGGTATATTGCTGAAGTACGACCTAATTGATATGCCACCTCCAGATTAAATACGTATAGCGTGAGATTGGAAGTTAATATAACACAAACGCGTTTATATATATTTATACTTTTCATACAATTTGTATGCGTATTATATTCAAATACAGTTAAGGTCAAGTAAGATTATTTATAAATTCAAATAATCGAATTGAAAGCTTATTATTTCAATTTGTTAAATAAAAATCTGTAGGAATATTTATTGTTCTCTTACTAGCAGAAGTTTGTTTACATGACTTAGGATTATAAGGATATTTATTTCTTTGTTTATATGCTTGTATATTTTTAATCAACGATAACTTTGATATAAAAATAAAGTAAAATACCAATCTGACACCAATAATTCAAGGAATATATAAATGGTGAATGTTGCCTGCATATATAAAAATTAAAGACAAAACAATGCTGATTTTGTCAAATTGATGAAATAAATGCACCAAACTTACATATTTATTTAAGTCAAAGTATTTTTATTCAAAAATTTCATTGTGTAATTTTTTATTATCAATTTCGATACTTTGAAACTTTTACCAGTCTTCTTCTTTGGCCATGTTCGCTCTCTATGTGGAGCATATGGCCGCCACGCGGCACCTCCATGTTTCCCTGTCTCCTGCTAATTGCTTTGCTTCCTCCCATGACATGCCAGCGTCCCTCAGTTCCGCCGTGTACATCCTATGGATAGTACCCGACGGACGTCCGGGACGCCGGAATCCCACTGGTCGAAAGAAAAGGCAGGCATCCGCAGCACGTGACCCAGCCAGTTTCAACGTCTCTCCATAACCACTGACGTGATGGGACGCTGTCTTGTAAGCTCTCTTATCTCTGAATTCCTCACAAAATCAAACCACCTCACTCTCATTATCCGACGCAAGCATCTGTTCTCGGAGCTCAGTATACGGTTTTTCTGAGTCTTCGTCAGATGCTATGATTCGCAACTGTAAAGCAGTACCGGCAGAATGCAAGCGTTGAATAAGTGGCATTTGGTTTGGTAGTACAAAGAAGAAGCTCGCCATTCGTTTAGGAATGGCTGGAGCCAGTACTATTTGTGTAATAATTAGTGTACAAACATCGATTTTTATCAAGTCAATACCATTTCAATCGATAAACTATTTTAAGAGATCGACTGAAGGTGTTTGGTGGAATTTTAATATTAAATTTGAATCGTTCAAATTATGTAAATTCACACAGATTTTGTCACTAACGACCCGGGATTTGCCTTTCGGTATCTTCAGACGTTCAAGTGTTTAAACTGACAGTCAGTCAGTTCATGTTCATCCGTGCACTTGAACGCCTGAATTTTTATTTTAATTTTACTTTTTAAATCTTAAATGTAGATAGTAAAATAGTACACGGGTTAACTTTTTTAATAAATAATTTGCAATTTTATAAATGTTGGATTTATTTATTATTAAGGTTAGTTTTTTCATTTTTTAATCAGGGTTTAAAAGCTTAAGACGTCGTTGTAAGTAATAACAATTTTATTTGTTTTGAATTTATATTTTTCTTCTTCAGCGTAATTATCCTAAAATGTTGAAACGAATTTGGCAAGCGAATCCAACGGTGTATTTTATTCTTGGAAAGGTCATTGCTTAAAAAAAAAATCCGTGACTGGATCGGGAAATCTGTACATAATATAATCCTCCCCCGCTGAATGCTGACGGCCCACTATTAATAACAGATACAAGCAAAAATGTCCCGTTGACTTGTCAGCCTCGTAATAGTTAAATCGTAATATATATTATTCAAAGCGATGGCAGGAGAAACCTCCCCTTACACGACCAGTACGGCATCCCTTGCATTATCGATGGCACTTTTTTTTAAAAAGAAGAGCTTATTTTTAAAGCGAGCAAGAATAATCTCTTCATTTAAATTCAAACAAGAATGCTGTGGCATTTGTGATTGGAATTCAAATGGGGACGTCTCCGTTCAGACAATTTCTAGGCAAATCTCTACACTTAAATATGCCTCGTCCTTTCCTCATTTTTCTACCTTGCTGAATGTCTTTATTTCCTTATATTGGATTTTTCGAATAAGTGAGACAATCGTATTTGTTTATATCTGGTCAACATTTAACTGGAGATATAGTATCAAGAAATTTCTAGTGCAGTGTTTCTAAATCTTTTTGGGCCCGTGGCTTCTTTTGAGTGTCTTTATTTTTATATAGCCTCCTTTGTTTTTTCTTCCCATAAAAGTTCCCAAAAAAGTCATACGTTTTTTATCACTTCTCATACATTCTAAACTATAAAACACAACAATTTACGGATTTCGGAAAATTTGCCCGTTACCCCCCTAAACGGGCTAAGCTGTACTGTGACTCTCCTAAGCAAAAAATCTCTGTGCCCCCCGCTGAGAAGCCCTGATGTAGTGTACAGTTTCTAAAAACTTTTGAGCCCGTGGCCCTATTAAGTCTCATATTTTTCCGTGCCCTCCATTCTCGTACTAATTAGTTTTTTGAGACTTGGAAGAATGAAATAAAAATTACTAAAAAAACCACAATCTACTACTAGGACATCCAATCCCGGACCTTTTTTTTTATCCTTAGAGAATTTCGGAATTCACAATTATTTACGAATGTAGGTTTTTGGGATCCCAGGATTGATCACTGAGAAAAAGTCAGTTTTTTTCAAAAACCTAAAAATGTACACATTGCACTATTATAGAAAAAAATGTTTTTTTTTTATTTTTTAGCTCATTTAAATATATTTTTTTAATCGAATGCGCAATCTCTGATCATTGTATTTAGGGTGCCCGTGGCCCCCCAAAATTGTGGTAGAGACTGCGACGAGGCTACGTGGACCCCAGTTGAAAAACTCTGGTTTAGTGTATCAGCATATAAAGACTTGTTTTAATTTACCCGTATTGTTGTCTTTATTTATGTGTAGCTAAAAGGTTTTAAATTTTTTTTTTTTTTTATAGAATATTACTCAAATTAACACATTTATTTCAATTCTGAAATAATAAATAAATACAGCATGAATATTTATTATTTATAATATAGATTTTTGTTTAGGGTTGTTTTCAAGTAAGCAAAACACCTGTCACTGGTAAAAGTCATATTAATACAACCGTAAGAATAAGAAAGGTCTCATTTTTAATTCTATATTCAGATAAAATGCTCGGAATAACCAAAACTGGTCCATAAACAGTGAGGCTTTTAAGTTTATTTAAATATTCTGGATTCGCGTTCAATATTATAATAGAAAAACAATATCAAATCCAATTTGGCAAAACATCAAAGAGAACAAATGTTTATCTATTTTGTTGACGTTAAATCATGTCTTTCTTTTGAAATTAATCTTTGTAAAATTTAAAAAGATAAGAATGTTTTTTACGAGCAAAAAATCACACAAAGAAAGTGTCTAAATATTCTTTATTTTAAGAAAATTTTCTGTGTTTATATTAATTGACCGTAGTTAAGCCATTGTTTTGTGTCAAAACTCAAAATGCATGAATGGGTTTTTTAATTTTTGGCGCGTAATTAAAGAAACAAGGCGATGGCATTGTTAATTTTAGCACTGTCACGAATAATTCCCATCTTGTCAAGTTTCCAAAAAGGTATTTTAAAATCTGTCCCGGAAATGTAAAGAGGGTTCCGCCGGCATTATCATTTTAATCCCTTAATAATTATAAATTTTATGGGAATTTCTGATGGCCCCGATGTTTTAAATCTACGTCGTAGACATTTTCCGAAATTAAATTTGGATAAGACGCTTACAACGCCAGGTTGTTTTAGATTTTGCAGACATGATGTGATTTGAATTAACAGAAAATACATAACATTTTAGGATTTCGATTAAAGATGCTTGATAGACATTTAATATTGGATTTGAATCGTTAAATTTTGTCCATTTTCATATGATTAATCATTAAAAAGCCAAGTATCGCATATATGCAGAGATGAACTTGAACTGACTGTAAGTAAATAGTTTTATCATGTATATTACAGATTAATGAATGACAGATATTATTACGATGCTTAAAATATATTGATGATCATCTGAAGCCATCAATAACTTTCAAATGTGCCACTACCAAACCAACAAAATACTTAAATATTTTCTTTTTAGGGCGCTTACGTTCAATACTTGATGTAAAGGCATTATAATAAAATACTCAAAATCAAGTCATAATTCAGTTAATAATGGTAGTTATGAACGAAACCCGTCCTGATATTTTTTAATGAAAGTTGGAATCTGTACAAATGTATATTTTATTTTTTGAATATAATGGTTTTCTCCTAGTGACAATGATCACACTAAAAGTAATCTGACATAAAAAAATACCAAATAATTCAATTGTCTAGTAATTTAGATTTTTTTTTCAATTCTGCATTTTTATAATGTGAAGCACATGGCCTCATAATGGATGTATTTCAAAATGACTTTTTCTACGAGAACTACAGCTGACTGATAATTATGCACATATATGGATCCATTCGAGCAAAAAATGTATTTAGAATAAACTACACACATATATATATATATATACAATCAATCTCTTAATGAGAAACAGCTCCATAAGCTTAACATACTTTTTAGTGAAAAACTAAATATTCAGCGCTCGATAAATAGCTTAATGCGTATTTCATAACACGTGAACTACGGACAAATGAGCTACGCTATTCACTATGCTTGACCCCTTCACTACTGTAACAATCGTGCTCAAGTTTTTTCAAAACAATTTTCCGGATCCAAGTAACAATGTGTCGTGTTAAGGGCTCATTCAAAACACTGATAAAAGAACGATGCAAATTTATTTTTCATATAAACTTTGCATTGTCATTTCTTTTTCGTTTTATTTTATTTCAGTAATAATCTAACTGGCCGCTATATGGAAGCAGTCTTTTTATAACTCAAATTCTAAAAAGATATATTCTATATTGTTTTGGATTATTTCGAAATTACATGACCTACTTAAGTCGTTTCAATAATAATATGTTTAAATAATACACACCTTGGACGTGTTTACTGGTATAGGGAACTGTATTTTTTACAACGAACTTTTCATCCCACGAACTAAAACGTTTGATTTAATTAATTTTACGAGGTCCCATTTTATTTTTAACTTATTAAGATAAAGTTTTTCCAAGTCAACGTAAATTAAATCAAAAAATGTTAATTTTTTGATGAGCAATGTTTTTAGAAGTTAGTTGCGCGGAAAATTTCAAGGCTACGCAGGCCAATCCAAGAAATGCGAGGCATTATTTAACATATTTAATACAAAAAAAGTGTATTTTTACAATGTATTTTAGAACAAAGCATAACGTTAGTTACGCTACGGAAAACGTTTGTTAGACAAACATGTACAGCCGTTTTAAGTGGCGAAGGAAATTGTTAAGTAGAATAATCACCGTAAAAAGCTTTACATTTTTTCCAAATATATTTATTAATTTATTACAATGACTTTTTTTTTGTTTTTACTAATTGAAGAAGTCGAGAAATGGATACTTGTATATTTTACAAAATACTTTTTTGGCGAGAGAAGGGCAAGAAAAATATATAAAATGGCGATGATAATAATACTATTATAGTATCACACGCACAACTTATAATAAATACCCCAGATGCGAATGGGTCACTACTAAGCGACGTTGAATAACTAGCTGCCATTCCAGCGACAATATTAAATGGTCATAATTTTTTATTTTTACATAATAGATTTTGTATGTTGTGATAATGGTCATACAATCATGAAAAATCGTTTTGTTTTTTCGATAAGGTGGATTAATAAATCATAGAATGGTTTTAATCCTACCAGTACATAATATCTATCATGGCAAGACATATCAAATTTATTGTCAGGTTCGTAATGCAGCGGTTAACGTCGTTTTCTTCAGTGACGGCATTTTACAATCGATTTTTATTCAAAAGTTTGTGTGTTTGTGTTGTCTCATAATTAAATCCTACTTTTTCAATTTCAAAATAACCGATTTGTTAACCATAAGCTCTATCCTTCTATCCCTAAAAACCTTTTCGAAAAATAGTGGTTAAGTAACTGAGTTACAAAAAGTTTTCGTGAAAAAAGCTTCCGTTAAGATACCTCAATTAACCAGCCATAATTCTCCACATTGGGAGCGGACATGGAAAAAAATCCATACATCCTATTGAAAAACTATTATAGCCATGCAAAAAATGTTAAAACCATTTTTCAAACAATTTAACATTTGATGAGTTCAGAGAAAAAATAATAATTGGCATTCTAAGAAAACGTCAAAACTTTCGCACCAATTAATGGTTATGTTAAAATTTTTACGTTTGAATCGGATAAATGTGGAACGGAGCGTTACCAGTAAGCCACAATGATCAGATACCAGTATCGTCAAAAGGAATGAATTCAAAAGAAAAAAATAACACTTAAAAAAATACGTTTACAAGAAGGTATTATACAAAAACGCTTGCTTTATGAATTTCGTTATATTCTGTTATAAAAAGAATGATATGTATTGGAACTATTTTCAACTCATTCTTTTTAATGGAGTATAACATTGTTACGTCATAACACAAGCGGGTACAATAAAAATGTTTTTGGCAAGGCATAGGTGCTGAACAATATAAATATCACTATTGACTGAGTAAATTTGAAAAACTCTGTCGGTCAGAAGGAAAAATGTTTTTTTCGCCAGATAAAGCATTACTGAAGCTTTTTCATACATTATGAAACATCTAGTCGTACTAAAAAACGCGTTACCAAAAGTAGACAGCTTAAAGTTTTATCGTCATGAAAATCTCCGATTGTTTTTTTTTTATTAAACTAAAATAATAAATAAATTGATGTTGATATAACGGTGTTCAAACTTTTTGCAGTGGTTGCGCAAGTTTTTAAAAGTAAATTCTTTAATCCACAGCTAAGATCTCTTGTATTTTTTTTACTTGAAGCTTTTAATAAAAAAACACAAAATAAATTGTTAACGTGCATTAAGTAACATTTTTTTACGATAGTGGTGCGTGGCAATAAATATAGAATAAATTATAATTAAACAAATCATTTGTATTAAAATCATCACAACACTGTATTTAGTTTATTTTTATTCAGTTCATAGCTTAATCGGTTTCACGCCATCGTCCGAACTATGTTTAAAAATGGCTTAATAACTTAGAAGATAAACACAATACATCTTCTTGTCTACTTTGACTTCCTAAATTTTCCAGTACGAACAGCATTTGTTCGTTCGATTTATTGATTTCTGTTCGAAGGCATGGGTGTTTGTGATGTCTGAAAATTCCCTCTCACCCTTTCCGATCCTTTAAAAATTGCGTGTAGTGAGAAGAATTAACTAACTAATAGTCCTTTACTAGCCTTATTCTTATATCCCTAGTACTCTCTTTTGAATAATAGAGGTTGAGCGACTGTGTAAAAAACAGTTCTCTTATAAAAAGGCTGTTGATATACCTCCATTAGAAAGCCATATGCTCCGCATTGAAAGCGAACATGCATAAAAAAGTACTGCTACAATCCCGAGATTTCGGGATCGTAAGGAGCGGCAAAATAGACGAAGTTGATTATGAAACATTTAATGAGTGGGTAGGTTCATCACCAGGGGGCAATCAGCCCCTGCGAAGGGGATTCTCTCAAATGAAATTTTAATGAAAAGCGCGAGTGGCGAGTTTTTCTCCCTTGGAAAATTGCATCGCTCTTTGGACGCAGGCTGTACCGGGTGTAGATGCCAGGCATGCAATAGAGCCAAATGAACGAGGCGGCTGTCTTTAGAATATTAAGTTGAGTCTCTTCAATTATAAATGGAAAGTGAATTGGTAAGGCGCCGCTGAAGAAGCGAGGGTGATTTGCTGTGTTTCTTCCACTGTCATCAACTGTTTTTAATAGAGCAGCTAAAAAAGATAATATATGGCGATTTCAAATTGAAATGATTCTTTTTTGCAATTTATTTTCAAATAGATAAAGTCAATAGATTTTTTTAAAAATAAATAAATTCCTTATTGGAAACATTTATTTATTAAAAAGCTGACTAATGCAGAATTTATTTGACAACGAATTAAAAACATTATCTTATTAAATAACGAAGTATTATAAATTAAAAACATATTTTAATTCTCAATAGGGTTTTTTTTTGTAAATTTATTCAATCTTAATTTTTTTAATAATATTAACGATTTTCATTTGAAAAAAAAAGATTAAAATTCTTCATATAAAAAAAGCAAAAAGACTAAGAAAAATCTCTGGACTTGAACCATGTCTTTAAAGAAGTCAACTTGAAGTATGTTGCATAACAAGACACTATACCAAATATAAGAAGGTGAATTTTGCATGGAAGGCCTTTAATTTTGAGTGCTTTATAAAAAAATGATTAATTGGTATAGTAACAAATAAAAACGAAATAAATTTTAAATGTATTTCTAATCAATGAAAAAACTTTTATCTGGATTTGTTGTGCCGACTAAATATTATACTAGTCGGTTTTAAAAGCTATTTTTTTTATAAAGGTTCTTAAGATATAGGTGTTTATATTGTTGAGCATGTTCCAGTTATGTAAACTGCCATGTTCCAGATTCGTAATACCGTACACTAAAAATATGTGTTTAAGACATTATGAGTAAAATTCGGGGGAATTAGACGTCGTGCTTAAATGTGAGATACAATCTTGATATTTCAACTGTTTCATAAGTAGGCAGTAAAATACCCAAACTTGAATTATAATTTACATAAAGACATTATCTTACTGATAACGTAGACGCACTGTGATTATGCGCACGAACATACAACTCTACGTACACAAAGACGTCTAAAGTTGTGTCAACTATAAGCGGCAGTGTAAACATTCATATTTGAATTATAAAAAGATATTTAACAACTGTTCGTAGAATAAAGATCATAGAACAGCAGTAAATAAAACTTTACATTGTCTACATTGAGTGATAAGTGATTTTTAACTTTGTTCATTATCAATGTAAATTTCTAATAAAGCAAATTATGCTTTTTATACAGTTGCTCAATATGTCTTTTTTGACCAAGAGAACGATATATGAATTGTGATCTAATTGCTCTTTCTACCGGCGGTTTTTAGTTATGAGATTAAAATATACAACATTTAAATACTAAAAAAGTTCTTGCTGTTTAAAATAGTTCGATTGAGTAATCACTTTAACCAAGTTTCTTAACAAAAAATGTGTTAACTAATGAAGAAGAACGATTGTTGCTTAATCTAACTACAAAACAAAATCTTCATAGGTTAATATCAAACGGATAATATTATATTTCTATCAGTGATTTTTTAAATCTCTGCTAGGTTGATAGTTGGAGGACACATCTGTTTTTGAAGCTACGTATACATAAGAGGACAGATGTCGCGGAAACCGACGCTCAATATCTACGTCAATGGCTCGGGAACAATTTTACAGAAAAGACCACGTCAGATTTCTCAGAAATATCACCTCCCGCTGAGACTATCTTGGTCAGTGTTGTTTACGAATGAACGTTATTTGATTTTGATAAGGTATAAACAAAAAGAAAATACAATCATTCAATCATCCACGATTACTGTTAATGCCCGAATCCATCGACTAAAATACTTTACACGAAACCATACTTTTGACAGACGTTGTGCCATAATATTATTATAACAAAAACTAAGAAGTTTCAAACATTCAAGTAGCAAAATTATTAATTAATAAAGTGTGAAATGATAAATGAAAGAATTTAAACTATTTTAAAAATATGTGACAACACAGATTTTTAATGTGTCTACTGGTTGCCACTTACCGTAAAGTCTTAGTGATCAGTGTTTACAGAATTTCATGTTAAACGCTATCTGATCTTTTAGTTAGAACACTTGTATTCGCGTAACATGTATTTGTTATGAACGCTGCACCCGAAATTTTGTAAAACGCGCGGCCACTCAGATCATACTTTTACTATTTATTTATGTACACAATTTTAAAGCATAGTTTTGAATTCAATAAATTCATAAAATACACTATTTAATACTTTTCTTTAATTAGACAGATAAAACATATATGTACTTCCGCTTGGCAAATAAATCGTATATAAATATAATTTGCGTTAAAAACAGTCGAATGGGTAATAAAATACTATTTAATATTATTTTAATGAAAAAATACGTTACATCACGTTTCGATGAAGCAATTATACAACAAGCGACGCTTCTCACAAAAGCGGATGCCAAGTAATTTAAAATACGTTATGTTTCGCCAAAGAAAAAGATTTTCTGTTGAAAGTAAAAAAAAGCACCACCTCGAAAATGGAAGCAAATTTTATTTTGCCAAATATTCTTCTCTCTCAAACACTGCCACAAATTTTCTCAGAGACGGATAATGACTTTTTAAATTCATTTAGGTGACCAATGAAATCCTAAACCTTTTTCGAAACTCATTTCATATGAATGACAGTTCTGCTTGAGATTATTTTGGGCATTTTAAATTAATTGTTTCGTTTTGTGTAAAAATATAAGAAATCGTTTACTGGCAATATTGGTAGAAATTCGTTATATTATTTTGTTTCAACTAATTCTACACTATTTTTTTTAAGATCCTTATCAGTCTCACTCATCGCTAGCACTATCACGTTATGAATATAAGTGCTCTAGAAGCAAAGAAGAATGTCTCTGTGTTTTGTCGAAAACTAGTGAGATATGTAATCGTGTAGAGCTGGTAATTCCGTATCTTGTAAGAAATTATTTTTTTTAAAATATATCTCCAACAACGGTAGCTTAAAATGTTCTGTATAGCAAACTCGGCAGTTATTCAACGGATTTTACAATACAATATGAATTTTATCAAAATGTCAAGATAACACTAAAAAACATTTAAATAAAAAAAAATCATTTGTACTAATTCCACTGTAATTTAAAACGATCAGGAGGACTAGTTTTGCTAATAACAAACATTACCAACTGAAAATTAGTTTTGTGATATTTTTCAACCAGTATTTAAAATCTGTATAGAAATAGTGTTGTCACTGGACAAAGCTTTAAATTAGTTCAACAACACTATTCCATTTTTTTTTTGTAGAACTAAATATGTTGTTATTCTTATCCTATTAAGACTATTCCAGTTTTTATACGTATTTCACACATATGAGAGAGATTTCAGATAATTACAGTTGTATTTATAAGTCATTTAAATTAATCAAAAATTTTGCTGAAAGACTTTTTCCAGTATTATAAAACTTTTTGCCATATTCCAAAACCAAGAAACTAAAGTTTGTATATTTTTATGATACTTTAACTGTAATATATATTGAATTTTATGGAAAATTTTACTGCGCTTTATTATAATTTGCTTGTAATTATAATTATTGAAGCATTTGGCGTGCAAGCACTACTTACTTGCTTAATTGTATTTTAACCTCTATTCATATTTTCAGTACCGGTTCGATAAAACACCATCTCTTGAATTGATATTAAATTACGCTTCAATATCAAAGTAACAGGAAATTATTGCCAGACAAGTTTTCATAGTATAGGGTGAATTCAAAACGAAGAGATGAAGATGAACATTAAAATATCATTGTTTTATTAATAAAACACAATCTTACTTTGTGCTTATGTCCACTTGTATTTATAATGATTAAGATCGGTTTCGCTCAAGGCGAGCATTTTAAACTGATGATCAGTCAAAATGCTCGCCATGGGCAAGTACAAGAGAATATTGTGTTTTTATTATTATAATGCTTTTTCACCTAGTAATGACAGTGAACACCCTAAAAGGTATCATTGTTTTATTTAAACTGTATCTTTATAATATTTTTTTTGATTCATAAACGAAAACTATGCTGTACAATACGAACGCCATTAAAAGATATAAATATATACATATATATATATTCAAACCTTTTTTTTATATAAATATACTCTGAAACAAAACAAAATGTGTATAAATATTCATGGTACGTTCTCGTACGTCGGAAAATAATGTCTTGAATCTAGACCAGCGGTCGGAAAAGTGTAGTCTGCAGACCTCCAAAGGTCCACGAGAAAATTTTGGTAGTCCACAGAGAAATCTGACATTATTTTATGAGCTTGGTGCATTTTGAAATGCGTTTGATCACTTTTATTTCAAAATGTAATATTTAACAAAATATGACCGAGTAGAGCTCAATTAGAAAATAAAACACAATAGTCATCTATCTAAATATTATTTTTCAATATATACAAACACATACGTACATGTCAGGATAAAGTCAAAAGTGTTTGATTTTTGACTAGGCAACATAGTTTGTTAATTGCTGAATGTGAAAAGCTTTTTTTCTCTAATAGGAGTGAACACACGTTTTGTATCGACTTTTATTATTTTGGCGTGCGGCATCGTCAGAACTATTCATTTAAATTTTTACCTTTAATAATGGAGTAACCAATTAAATGCCAATTCAATTAAAAAAAATAATTAAAATGATTATTTCTTCAGCGACTGGTGATAATCTTTTTATACCGAAAATAAAACCGTTTGCCAGATATCTTTTATTTGTGGATTTAAAAATAAATAAATATAGTTTTTTACTATGTATGCTTTAAAGAATAAGATTAAATGTTTATGCACGCCAAAGCTGTGAGTTATTCATTTATGAAAAAAACCTTTTTTCAAAGTTAACGTAATAATTTTTGAAACGTTGTGTAGAGTCAGACTGTAAGGAAACAAAGCGCGAATGAAGTGAACTATTAAAACGTCAAAGGAAGCTTTTACGACTACAACCTGCGAGTAAAGTGAGCCAGAAATATATTAGACAGTCTATTGTTATACGTCTTTTCATATTTCATAATAATAAATTTGAATTGATATTATATTATGTAATATATTTTAAATTGAATAGAGAATTTCCGAAAAATGAATAATCCACCGTATAAAAAAACCGATACTAAAGCTAAGGGATCAATAGAAGCTTTTTCTGTTAGATTTTGTTATCACGGGCAAAATTATTAAAAAAGTAACTACTTATCCATTATAGACCACTCTTTGCTATCCTCACCTCATTCAAAACGAAACGTTAAGTAATTGAATCATTGTTAAGATATGTGTTATGAGTTTATATACATATATATCTTCTTCTTCTTCTTTCTTTGGCCATGTTCGCTCCCTATGTGGAGTATATGGCCGCCACGCGGCACCTCCATGTTTCCCTGTCTCCTGCCAATTGCTTTGCTTCCTCCCATGACATGCCAGCATCCCTCAGTTCCGCCAAGTACATCCTATGGATAGTACCCGACGGACGTCCGGGACGCCGGAATCCCACCGGTCGAAAGAAAAGGCAGGCAGGATTGAGGCTTTCCGGAGGCATCCGCAGCACGTGACCCAGCCAGTTCCAACGTCTCTCCATAACCAATTATTAACATATATATCTATCGATCAATAATTCCGGAAAATCTTAATTCCAGCGAAATGTACAGTTACGTGTTAAGCTTTCCGTTCTATCGAGCCCAGTAATCGTTTAACTAAAAAATTACATCAACAAATGCTAATGCCGACCAATGTTCTTAAGACAAAATGTTGGCTGCGAGAAAAATTCAAAGACTGCGCAGGCCAATCCAACAAATGCACGGCATAATTTATCATATTTGAAATAAAAAATGGTGTTTTTTTGTGTTTTAATTTGCATAATAAATAATATTATCAATTTATTTAATTAGTTTGTAAATATAATTTTACTTTTAAGTGTATTAAATAAAAATAAGATAAAAAATAACTCATTCTATTTTTTACACAAAATTTAATTTAAGTACAAATTCATAAAATAAGCAGAATGAAGTTTCAAATATAATCAGTTATATATATACTGGCTACGAAGAGATACACAATGCATCATATTATTCACTCTAACATATAACATACTCTTCGTAGCCAGTATATATAGCTGAGCAAAATATACGTTTAAGCATAGTTCGGACGATGGCGAAAGCCGAAATAGCTATTTACGCATAAAATATAAAAAAACTGTAGAACTGAAATACGTTGATATTTTTACCCTGTTTGAAATGGAGTTCTACCAAGTAAATTTCAAATCAATAAATACATGTTATTCCAATTCGCAGCATAGATAGAACGTTAATGTCGACATATTTCCAGACAATTTAGTAACAAGTTGGTATTTTCTGGGTTAGTAAATGAATATTTCTTAATATCCTACTACTAAACGCGGCCAATGTCCGTTACCTGTAAACACCTGTTGATAAAATGTATATATCTTTGACACAGATGAATAAAACTTGATTTATGGTGACAATTTGAATCCAGCTTTTCCCCTAAACACAAAACAAGCCATTCAGAGCTGTCTGAATAATTAACTGAATGATCGATACGATACTTAAAATTAAGTGCTCACATCGTATTTAAAAAAAACCTTCTTACAATGAGGTTTTTTATGACATACAATTTCTAAGGATTTTAAAAATAGATATCAAGTTGATTTTATGTGATATTATTATATTTATCATCTTAGCTATTATTTGGGCCCACTAGAGGGGAAGTGAGCCATGTGGTATTTTTTTAATTCCACATCCGCTCCCTGTACGGAGCATATGGTCACCACGAAGTTCCTCTATGACTCTCCATCCCCAGCCAGTCTCCTTGCTTCCTCCTAGGTCATCCCAGCGTCCCGTAACTCCGCTGAGTACATCCTGTGGATGGTCATCGGTGGCCTTCTACGACGCCGGTATCCATCCGGTTGGAAGAAGAGACAGGCAGGGTTCAGGCTCTCTTGAGGCATACTTAAAACGTGTCCAAGCCAGGACCACTGCCGCTTCTTTATTTTGGACGTAATAAGAGGCTGGTTAGTCCGTTCTCTAATCTCTGGTAGTTTAGAAAAAAAATTAGATGCGTTGTAATATTCTACACGTCTTTAAGTATTTTATCGTAAAAGTGAGTAGCCTCATTTAATACACATTGCGATAGTGTTATCTCCGAAAAAGAAAAAGAAATAATCCACCAAAATACCAAGTAAAAAAAGGTTACCATTTTAATAGTTAGCTCACTTCACCTCTCGAGGGCTCATTTGTTATATTGTTAAATATGTATTTTAATATTTTTAATACAATATGTTAAATAAAGCGTTGGATAAGGCAGTGATAAAACAGAAAAGATATGGCAAGCAAGTGTTAATACTGCAGTGAGTCTTTTAATTTAGTTAGTTATTAAAAACGTTCAATTTTGAACATGCAGTACCATGAGATAAAAGATGTACAATTTATGACTTTATAACTTTATAACTTAATAATTGAGTTATTTAACTGAGGGTGTATGGATATTATACGCGTCATCCGAATAACTTTATCCTGCGAATACTCACGTTCACGTAATAAAATGAACGCTATAAGAAAACTGTACCTGGTCACGTATTTTTTTAGCGTTTATGAAGCCAAAATGAAAATTCTTTCGTTCTAAAAATGTTTTATTTAATTATATAAGGTCGGCTACACCGTATTAAAGTGTAGAAATGATATAAAAACTATAACTGAATGGGAATATTGCTTCAGTTATTGATATATTTTAGGAGGGTGCGTTTTGGTCATCGAAAAGTCAGAGTTGGAGTCGTGGAGTCAAACTGTTTTAACTGGAGTCCTTCACTGCATGCTATTTAGCCTAAAAATAATTAATATTGTATTTTAAGCTATTATCAGAATCGTCTTATTCCTAACGACTTCACAACCCTGCTTAAATATAGTATTTTTTTATTAACAAAATCTATTTGTTTTCAGTAGTAACATGTTTGCTCGAGTTAATGCATAGTAGTTATTTTCATGTGTCTATGAAACTTTTTACATGTATAAATTAAAGTATAATGAATGTAAGTGAATATAAACGAAATGGTCTAAAGCAAGTATTTTCATGTGTTAATGCAAATATAATTATGCATATAAAACTAGAACAGTGTATAAGTTAAATTGAACGGGAAACCGGAAAACGGATAATGATTAAGTGAAACAAATGTTGTACAGACATATTTTGTTTCTAATAACATAGATACAAAATTGTTTTCATAAAGTATTCATTAATTGAAAATGGAAAAGTTTATTTTCATGATATATACACAAAAGATGTTGCTGCCGATTACAATTATGCTACGTTCTTTCAAACTTATTTTGTGGCAATAAGATTGTTTACAGATTATTTCTGTGTCTGTAGTGTATAAATTCTTAGGTCATTTTTGTTTTAAATGAGATATTACTGTTTTTTATCTGTTTTATTCCTTTAATTCACAATAGTGTTATTATTGTATAGTTTTTTAAATGCACTTTTTTATATTTTAAGTTCATACTTGTTGTATAATTAAGTATTTTCAATCTTAATTTAGCAATATAATAAAAAAAATAAAGTTACTTGTTCACCCACTGCAACATTTTTTGTGGTTGTATATGGAGAAAGCGATTTTACTCACAAGTATATTAAATGCGATATAATGACGTTAAACAAAACATAACGTAAGAACTTTTAGCTTAAAGCCACAGATTTAGCTCGGTAAAAATAAAATCTTCATTTGATTTAATTAAATGACGAAACTTTTATTAATTGTTCAAATTGGTGTGTATATATAAAAAGTGTTTTGTGTGAAAAAAATACAATTTAACAGTATATTGATCAAATAACGCTTATTAAGATACTGTTTCGAATATTGACTGAAGTGTTAATTTATCAAAACAACAGCATACAGGCACATTGTTATCAACATTATTACCATCGTCTGTAGAGGATAATGTTGAATTTAACACGTTTGATTTCGGATTTGAAGACAGCTGAAACATAAGTTGCGACTCAAAAGTATATTAAAATGAGGTGAAGATAATGAAAGACCGGGAAACAAAGATGAGAATTTTCATAATTCCAAAATGACCACAAATCAATTAAAACATATGTTTTCTTTTATAGATAAAAAATCTGAAAAAAATTGTGTTAAATATTTTGATTGGTACATATTATCTTGCCATTTAAATACAATTTATATTGTTTTATAAAATCCATTTAATAACTCACGTGTTTGTTTTCCAGTACTATTATATATAAACTGAAGCTTTTGTTAAAAACCCGATTTTTATTTTTCAAAAATTTACATGTTAAACCTTATTTTTAAAAATCTAACTGCTATATGCAGAACTGCCATGAACTTACACGATGATACGAATTACTAATTTTTGATAAAATACTAATGATTCCAGAGTTCTGATATGTTAAATAAAATATGTTTTTGTTTAAAGTAAAAAGAGCTTATTTTGACATTTTTGTGTGCATTTAAAATAAAAGTTGCTTTTATGTCTGTTTTTTTTGCAAAAATAAATAAACAATGAAAAGTCATATAAAAAAACATTGAAAAATATTGTATTATATATAATAAGACACCTTTTTTCAGACCCAGTTAATAAATTATGGATAATATGTATTCCGTGTGTGGACGAATGGAGCAAAAAAAAGATTTTTTGTATCGTACATACAGTTCCAGAAATTACATTATTTTCGCTTGTGAGAAACAATTAGTAATTTAAATAGAGTTAATATTGAAAATTATTTATTGAAGAGTTTTGCAAATAAAGCCAAACATATTTAAAGCTTTTAAGCATCGTGGATATTGAAACTCTAACTGCAGCTTTTTGAAGCATCTGCTCGTTAAGAATTCTTCGCTTCTAGTTGTTGTGTTTACTTTGACATAGTTTCACATATTTACTTGGCAGCTATATTTCATATCTGTCGTTTTATGATGTCTCTCACTGTTATACTGCAAACAAGATTTTCATATACTTACATGTCGGTTGAAAGTTAAACTGAAACTTAAAATGTTGGTTTTAACTAAGATATTTTTGAAACACATATTCCTTTTGTAATATTTTATGCAACACTTTCGATACTATATCTAAAAATGAAAAACAACAAACTATGAAATAAAATATAGAGATAAAATTTTTGTTATTAAGTCTTTTGATGTCAAAGTCAGAAGAAATCTTTTCAAAGTATGTTATTTTGTCCATCTGTTTTAACTATTTATGAAAAAAAAGTTTTATACATCACTGTGTTTTAACGTGCAGACTGCAAAGACTTTTGAAAATATTAAAAAACTCCCATTTTGTGAAAGTATTCTTATTTATTTTATTTTAAAGCAATATAAAAAGTGTCATTTACAAACTACAACAAAATAATTGATGAAAGCGTTGATACAATTAAAACAAAGAAGTGTTTGCATAGTTTGTATATTTATTTTGCACAAACTAGACATTTTTATTCTGGACCAGTTGTATTGTTAACTGATCACTGATCATTATCGTAAGTGGATAATGTCTATGATGAATGAAACCTAATAACAAAAAAAAAACACTTATTTGTGAATATTAATATCTCAGTATAATCTTATAAAAACGATTAATTATCTATCAATTTAAGTAGAATTCATAAGAAAAGATTTTCGACATTCTATTTTCAATAAACAAAATTATAAAATAAAACTCATAAATGTATAATAAGTTATGATTAATTGGGGGCGATATCATAAATTGCTGGTAGTACTCGATGTAAATGCCTATAAAAAGTGTATATAAATATTTCAGATTTCCTTCCCTATTGCATGTTTTATGGCTTTTCCATTCAAGTTGTGAGTAAGTCATTAATATTTTGTAACAATCGGGGAAAAATCTCAACAAAAGCGTGTTCAAATTTTCTTTATCAAAAGTGCGTGACTTTTCAAAGAAAATATTTTAAATATTTTCCGACGTGTAAGTCGTGTACAGACATTATTATTTTTAGCTAATCTTAACATTTGCACAGGCGATAAATTAACATGTAACTTATTTATATAATGGGCAATTAATTATTACGATGAACTTAGTTAAACCCTATACAAGATATACAATAATACGTTTTTTTTTAAAGACCATTTTTGTATAAGACTCAATAATCAATGACGTTTTATGAAGATTTATTTCATCACACAGCGACGCAGGCGCGTGAATTTTTTTAACTTAACCTAACTATATTAAACTTATTACGATGTGGTTTTAGATTTAGGTTTTAACTAAAATAAATAGTCAATGATTGATATCAGGAGTTAATACAGAAAAATATAAAGAATAATAAAAAATATGAGACTTACCCATTGTTTTAATAAAACATTGATTTAAAATTAGTGTCTTTTAAAGCTTTTATTGAATTATCAGGATTCTTAATTATATATTATTATATGTTTATATAAGTTAATACTTCCCCTACGGTGCTAAGAAATACTACCGATGCAATATGCTGACTCTTAGTAACCAAGTAAAAAACATGTTTTTTTAAATATACGTCCTGGGTATTCACCGTCCATCGAAAGGAGGTAAGTGTTAAAAAAATGTTTTTTCAATTGGTTCTTTAAGGTCCAGCAACATATCGAGAGTATTTTTTACACTATGAAGAAAGTTTTAAAGCACGACGGATCGTATTATTTACTTACTAAGTATTATGTTACGTAATTCAATTATAGTAATAAAAGGTCTTTTGATAAAATTATACTCCTGAGGGAAGACAAAACGTTGGAAGACCGCAACTTTGCTGAATGGATGAGGTGTAACAGTACCTGGTAGTGGTGGAAGTCAGCGACTGACGTAGAAGAGTGGATGATTTAGTGAAGTGGAGAAGATAACTTGAGTAGGCCATGGTTCATATTGAACTGTGACGCAAAAAAGAAGAAGAACAATCCTCTAATGATTTAAATATGGATTCTTATCATTTATTTTTACATTCAATCTTGTATCTGTTTGCTTTATATACCTTGTTTGCATGAAAGCTTATAAATGTCATAAATTCTCAGTGATTTTATATGTTTTTACCAATCAAAAACACCATATCATTACTTTTAGGGTGTTCACTGTTATTACTTGGTAGAAAAGCATTATATTAAGAAAAATACAATATTCCTCTGTACTTATTTCCACTTTTATTTACCAAGACCAAAGAATAATTAGTTGGTCTTCGTAATTAAATTTTAGAAGTGTTAAACACTTTAATTTTTGTTAGTTTAGAAGGACTTATTCATTACTTCTACTCTAATTTGTAAATTATTTTCAATGCCAATTGTTTATAGCACCTTTTTATTTCAGTTTGTTTTTGTATAAATCAAATCAATTGATAATTTTTGCAATGAGCAAAACCAGTCCTCATCTTGGTAAATAAAAGTAAAAATAATTGAAAAAGATTATTGTGCTTACATTAACCTTATTAATGAATGTAAAATTTGTTCGTTGCATGTTACCGGGTAAGAATTTTATTTTTTTTCATACTTTTTCTGCGTTTTATGTTTGATATGCTATTTGAGCTTTGAATTCCGGCATGTTTTTTTATAATGTATTAGGTAACCTCGAGAAAAACGGTGTCAAATAATGCGACAGCACACTTTATAACCAGCTACACGCAATCGTCGCCGAAATCGGTCTCCAGGGAGAACTGGCGGCGAATCGCAGAGGAAATGAAGAGGGAACTATGATTTACACGCTGGAAAAAGTTCTTGATTTACAATGGCTCGGTTTGCAATAAAAAAATATTGAATGGATAGGGAATATAACCCAAAATCAGAAAGACTCTTACAGACTCAGTTTTTGCCAAACAGAATTAAAATTGTTTTTTTACCGCCAGTTTTATTTACATTGTCCAAAATTGCATTTATTGCTTGCTACTTATCATGAAAAATATTAATAAAGAATAAAAGTTTCTCTAAAAAAAATGTAAGTTTAATCATAGTTCTGACGTTGTTCCAAGTTTGAATTAGAATGTTAGAGTGAAAAACACGATGCACTGTGTACCTCTTCGGAGCCAGCATATATAGCTGAGAAAAATGTAAGTTTAATCATAGTTCTGACGATGGCGAAAGCCGAAATAGCTATCAACTAATAAATATAAAAACTGTAGAACTAAATACGTTGCTATTTTTACGCTATTATAATGAAGTTTTATCAAGTAAATGCCAAGTCAATAATTAAATCTATAAAACTGTTTAAAACAAATTATACCTCGAATACGTTAAATTTACCTGTTTATTAAGGGTAATTCATTTTTTTACCTTTGAATAAAAAATAGTATTTTGATATTTTGATTAAGAAGTTCAATTCTAAATGACAAAACCAATCCATTCATACTGAACGTTTTAAAAAAATCATAATAAAATTTTACATTTTCGATTACAAACACTTTGGGTAACTAACTCTTTTTACTACACATCTTTCGAAAAATTCGTTTGGTTTTGGCAATAAACCCTTTTTCTCCGAAAAATATTCGGGTCCGTATTTTTTTTTGTTAGATATTTTTGCAAACTGGCATATGTGACAAGTATTTACAATGTTCATGTTTATTTTTATTAAATGAAAGAACGATTAAAAAGATTTTATTTTTCAAAGTGTTCTCAAACTATATTTGTTTTGAATAAAAAAAATATTGACTGATACATAACATGTCATGTTAACTTTCCAGTGCAATTTAATTATAATATTCATATTAAAACTGAGTGATATTAATTATACTATAATATATTATCGAAAACCAAAACGAAGTACTTTACTTGAAGTTTTTTTCGATGTCATATCAAGGGATTCGGATCACAGAGGGCTTACTATAAAAATACATGTTTTAAGTTATGCTCGATTTTCGAATCATATTAATTCGACAAATAAAACAATGTCTTGTAAATATAACTGTTAAAAAAGTACGATTGGGAATATTCATAAATGAAAATATAATGTTGGAAGCACGAAAGTAAATCATCCCTTATATCTCAGTTAACTTAAAATAATGTTTTTGTAGATAGACTCCTGTGATTCTTAGCTTTCGATATTGTATTACAAATACAATTCTTTTGTATGGCATGAAGGTATTATAACAACGCTGCACGCCAAAGTTTGAAACTTTCCTTAGTCGTGGACCTTAGATCTGACACGCGAGTAAAACTCCGACAAAACTGAGTAATGTACAGTAAGTAATATAATAAAATATAGCCTCGACTTGTTCTCGCAGCGCTGATTTACACCTCGTAGTGACGTCTCGTTCCGCACTTAAATACTCTCTGACATTTATTGCACTTCTTGCCAAGTACGCCATGCTTAGGCTTTCGTATAATACCGCGTGAGACTGACGGAAGCAATATAACAATCTTAGATATCTAAAGCAAAGCTCTGAGTAATAATTGCTGCACTTTACTGAAAGTTTATGGAGTGAATTAAGTAACTGCAGTACAAAAAGCTTCCGGCTGTTAATATAAGAACACATTAATTAAACGTGACACAAATTATTCATATATCCGACTGGCCATGCTGTTCATTTTTAATTAATTCGGGCTCGCTTTTAATTATCAATATTATCAATCCGAGGGTGCATTTATTTATGAATAGATTAATGGATTTTCAGCGAAAGCCGTGGATATTTATGGTATTTTATAATCTAATTCATTTTCTCTTCAATCACGAAAACAGGGAAAAGAAAACGCATCTAGCTTACAAGTATCCCCTCAAATCTGGAGAAATGAATAATGTATTTGAATCAATTGTAGATGATACATAATTATCATGTTAATTGATTTAGCTTCTTGATCTTGATATTATATAAATATTCAAACGTGTCCAATAAAACTAAATATATTCAATATAACAACTACTAAAGGTACTATTAAATCTTTTAAAAGGCCGAGTAACTAATTTATTATATATACTAATAAGAGTTTAGTTTAGTCTGAAGATTTTTGAAAAAAATTCAATACTAAATTTTAATCGTTAAAATTTTGTACAATTGCATATGTTTTGTCACTTAAACCTCGGGTTTCGCCTTTCGGTATCTCCAGACATACAGGTGAACAAATGAATTTGATCTGAAGCTTAATGTATTTTTATAGTGAATTTATAAACAAAAAATAAAGATAAAATATTACTACTAAATTTGTTACCTTATTTTTTTAATACCGTTTATTTAACCATACATTTTGAGTAACGACATGATACTGTAAAACCAATTTATCGTTGAGCTCAGACACTATTGCTTTACTAGTAGTATTGACATAAGTTTGGATTTAAAATTTACTGAAGATGCTAATTGGTATTTGAATCGTTCAAATTTTGTATATTTACATACATTTTGATTGCCTTAATATGCCGATATATGAGACTTTCGTTAGTCATAAAACGTATAAAAATGTTCAAAATTTCAACTGTATTTTTTGAATATCATTATAAAGTATTTAAAAAAACATTGCAATGACGACCGGAATACTAATTTTTAATAAATGATTTTTTTACCAAACAAGCATCTCAAAAACTTCAATTATTATTGCAACGGAAATAACTGCCTTTGAAGTAGAAAATAAATGGCACAATGAGTGAAAATATATATTTAAAGAGCTATTATATTCCCGTTAAAGTCACATTAGTAGAAAACTTTAAAGTATGCTTCACAATAACTTTACTGCAATAACAAAACCGTTTCTTTAGATTTCAAGTTCTGTAAAATATACTTAACAATTTGTTATGTGCAAAAATTTATTACCCAAAAAGTTTCAAGTCTTTTAACTTACTATGTGTTCGTTTTTTTGAGTTAATATAGAAACTGCAAGTTCAGAAATTGTATTTTTTTTGCAGACATATTTTATGATTCAATTTTTTAATTCTTTTAAATATAAATGATTACCTTCAAACAAGTAAATGATACTTAATGATAGTTATTTATCATTTTTGGTAAGTGATAATTTTATTATAAGTCATTGAATGATGTCGTAGTTACATTTAAATGGAAAAAATCAATTTTCTGATATTTGAAGTTTAACAAGTTATAATAATTTATTCTCTTTCAGTGTTACAATAAAGTTAATATAGGAGTGCACTTTGCAAAACTTACCGTGCACCGTGAGAATGCTGGATAATTAAAGACAAATAATCAAGACAGGCAAATTATGTAACATTTAATTACCTTGTAGACTCATTGTCAGCAATTAAAGCCAAGATGCTTTCTTACAGCGAGTGTCAATTCATCAGTACACTTGTAAAAAATCAAAGTTTTGCTTACAACTTCTTCACTCACAAGACGTTGTTGAAAATAAAAAAAAAGATATGTTCATATAAATACTCTTGTCACCATTCTTCACAAAGCAAACCTTCATATTTTGGTGGAATATTTTGAGGTATTACAATTGATACATGTTAATCTTTCCATAATTTTGCTAAATTTCATCACAATAAATAATTGCTCAGGTAAATATTGACTTCCAAAAAGTGTTATATTACACATAGTAAAAACAAAATTCTAAAAACTGAAACACGTTTAAATAAAATTTGAGAATATTGTCATAGATCATGGATTCAAAATAAATAGTACATTGTATAAGTTGAATATGAAACAATGCTTTCTAAAAACTTTACTATGGGCCGTCAACAAATTCTTGAAGGGTCGCTTGTTTGACATACGTGCCTTATACACGCCTGGTTATCGTTACTAGTAACTCCCAGGTGGACAATACAAAGTTTGGAAAATATTTATGTTTATGTATCATTTTTTCGTCGGTTAAGTTGTTTAAATGAAATCAGAAAGTTGATAAAAGTTGAAACTTCTTAATTTAAAAATATATTCAGCAATTTTGTTTGTAGAAAAGAAAATTAAGATGAAATGTAAAACTTGTGGATTTAATCAAGGTCTTCTTAGATCTGAAGAGCTATAATGGATATCTACATAGATTTTAATTTTAATGTATGTGTACTAAAATGAATATATTTTAATAACTTGTGTATCAACTCCAGCGTAATGTTATTACTTTTTAATTGTCAAAATAGCAAAACAAGTCGTACCGCGTACTGTGTTTCAAAAATATTTTTCTCCTGTTTAATTTAAAAGCAGTTATTATATTTTTAAAGTGAGGCATTTACCAGTAATAGAGAAATACGTATGAAATTATTAATGTCGTTAGGGGCGTGAATAACAACTACTGTGAAGGAAGGCCTAAAAATGCTTGGTCTTTTAGTTTTATTTACTATATGACCATTAAAAGATTCAATTAATTTAGCGGACATAATCATAAAAAGTTAATTGTTTATCGAAAATATCTACATAATAATAGTCGATAATGTCCGTCCGTCCCGTCCGCCGTATGTATGTCCGCGATTTCGTCTTTTCGATGACGTCAAGAAAGATGTCTTCTTCTACGAAATATATTTGTGAACAAACTTAAAGATTTCAAATATTCTAAAAATTATAATATTTACAATTTAAATACTGCAGGGGTGTCGATATATGTCCCAAGATCTATTTCTTCTTCTACGAAATATATTTGTTAGCAAATTTAAACATTTCAAATATTCTAAAAAATATATTATTTACAATTTAAATACTGCAGGGCTGTCGATATACATATGTCTCGAGGTCTATTTATTTTTCTACAAAATATATTTGTTAGCAAATTTAAACATTTCAAATATTCTAAAAATTATATAATTTACATTTTAAATACTGCAGGGCTGTCGATAAATGTCCCGAGGTCTTTTTCTATTTCTACGAAATATATTTGTTAGCAAACTTAAACATTTCAATTATTTTTAAAATTACATTATTTACAATTTACAATTTACTTTTCGCACCAGTAAATTTTCTGACTACTTAAAAATGGAACAGAAATCCCCCCCGTTGAGGTCAACGAACTTACAAATAGTAAAACTTTTATAACCTTTTATTAAATCACTCTACTGATAGTATATTATATAATATAGTATTATATATACCTTTTTATATGTTATTAATTTGTAATTGTACGAAAAAAATGAGATTTTTTTATCTTCCTGACGATTATCTGAACAATAGTAAGCAATAGTTATTTCTTCTCTCAAAGAAACAAAATATAACCAACCGGTCAATAATGATGCGTCTATGAACTTTTAACGCAATCTCTTCCGGTACTTTGGTTTCAAATTTTTAAAATAGTTCTACAAAGCTTATAATATATTTTATTAAAGTTGAAATTCCCATGTGAATGAATCCAACGACGTTTATTCTTTTTATATTGCGTGTAGAACAGATCTTCAAAAAGCAATAAAGATCGTTGGTTCATTTATCCCTACCATATAAATATCAATAAAAATAGCAACATTGGTCAATTCTTGAAATTATTTTTTTAAATATAACTCATGTTTTTTTTTGCTATTCTTTAAGCTATTGATTTCGAAATTAAATTAAGAATGTGAACTGCACATTTATCGTATACAATTATTTCACCCGTATAACAACACCACCACAATCCAAAATATGTTTTGAGTAAATTTGGGTTTTAAATTGAAAAACATGATCATATTTTTACTATGTTAGTGTTGTTCTAAGTATTTTGAATATATAATAGCATATTTGAGATTGCATTTAGCTTGAGATTGCAACGACTATTATATACTGATCAGTTGGTAATGCTCGTCATGAGCAAAACCGGTCTTGATCTTAAAGTATTATATTGATAGTGATCACCCTAAAAGTGACTGACCAGGCAGTGGATACGGCATTGACAGTTAAAAGAACGACAATTGTACGACAAATATTATAAAAAAAATAATTGGTTATAAAGCGCTAAAAATCATTTTTTACGGGCACTGTATGACAAGCTCGGTATGGGGTAAGCAAGAAGCGTTTTCGTGTTTGATATTGTGCCTACACTAGAAACTTCCATTTTTGTTTGGAATTTGTTATTGAAACAGTGACGGCTGAAAGTTTCGCGATGAACCTTGACATTAAAACGAGTGTTACAAATATTAACATCCACGCGAAGGGAAATATTCAGAAACTATCTGTTGCCTAATTATTCATTGAAAACTCAAAGCTCAACGATGATAAAGTAATCAAATATGATATTTAAACTTCCTTACTAAATTTACAACAAATTTTGGCTAGAAATTGTCAAATATTATTTACAACAAATAAATCATTATAGTTTCTTCTTGTTTCAAAATAAATTTAAGTTTGTTAATGTATATTTATATAATTTACATTATAAACATATCAATCAAGTAAACAAATGGTGACGATTTAGGGTCTTCATTCTTCTTGATCTTGAACGGTTAAGGCTTAGAATCCTTGTATCTAGACTAGAGAAAATATAGGTCCCGTGTAGCTCTGTATCAGGCAAAGAATTTGAGGAGAAAATTTGTGTCTTTTCTTGACCGCTATAACGTTATAGATACGAGTGGTGGTGGGATAATCAACAACCAACATGTGAATTATTATTTACTTCCTGTGTGAGTTTCTTAATTGCAGAACATTTATTTAAATATACGAATATTTAAATAAGCCGTAACAAAATTTGTTGCAAGTCTATGTAAAATTGTATTTGGGAAACAAAACCATTTTTTCCATCGGAAATCGGACTCGTACGTTAATTTTGTTTGTTTTTACTTATCTATATTTGCCTATTTAAACTATGTGAAGCCTGTAAAACAAGTTCTTAGTAATCAGGCTATTTTTACTTCTAAAGAGTAGAGACTGTTTTGGTTACTCGCTTAGCACAGCATAGTCAGTTCTAGATTTTAAATTGAGAAAAAAACAATTTACGAATACTGAGTGTAGATGTTTTTAATGTGATTTGCAATTAAAAAAGTTTACTGTGATTCTTCAAGTCTTTTGCTCACCTTTAAGAGTAGTTCAAGAACAATTTAATGGATCTTCGACCTTCTAGAAGGTTGCGGGAAAAATCATTATTTTCTTTCACATTCTCGTAGTTGAAATTTAGTTAAAATATCTTTACATTCTAAAAAATAGTTCAAGTGTGTATTTACAATAGAGCATATAAATAATTCAACTACCCCTACAAGATTATTTTTATTAGGGTACAACTCTTTCCCAGGCGTAAGTAATGGTGCATTATTATGCAGCACGGTAAGCGAAATGCATCCGCAAATTGAGTTTTATGCGCAATAAAAAGTTTGGAAAAGTTTGCGTTTGATTTATAGACATTCACATGTGGGTTGACACAACTAACCATATGAAAAAATCGCGCTAGTATGGGGTACTCATAAATTGTAGTCGGTATAGAGAACGGTTAAGTGCAAAATTTTCTCTCATTTCAAATAAAGTTTTTTTTATTCAAAAACATGTACATATGTAATGTAATGGATTATTTAAAAAGTTTGCGTTTAGTGTGGCGATTTAAAATACGTATTTTTAAAAAAAAATGTTGTATGTTTTCTTCTATGTTTTGTTTATCTTTCAAATACGTTAACGACTTTCTCGAACTGGTAAGTTGTTATCAGTATATTAAAAACAATAAAAAGCATGAACGATACTTTTATTTATGTTAAAATATTAGCATTCTCGTTGTTCACAAAGCATATATTTTATATTGAGTCCAATTAAAAATTTATGACCATAAATAAATTGACAAATGAAGATTTATCAGAATGTAATAATTTTCAAACAACGCATTTTGCAGAAACATAAATACCTCAATCGAAAAATTGTGCACTTTTATACATTTTAATATTTCGTATGATATGTATATATTTTTTTTATCATAAATTGAATAAAAATGTAGTAACGAATGAATAAATACGTGAAGCGCGTTAATATAAATTTTTTAATTCAATATTAACGATGCAAATGATGTTATATGCACCTTAACACCTCCATGCCCATGATGCAATCGTAAATAGTTGAGCCATTAAATCA
>CM062838.1:8560332-8602203 GCA_031772345.1 Himalopsyche anomala
CCGGGACTCGAGACTTTTATTTCCCATTCAATACAATTATATATATGCATGTATGTATGTACTTATATAAGTATTACATACACTCGGCGCCTTTTGAAAGTACGCACTTCGCAAATCGCGTTTTTTTAATACAATATTTTTTTTTTTTATATATAATAGATATTTGCAATGCTTACGGTTAATTTTTACTAAGAAGGGATGATAACGGTACTTGTAATAAAAAATATCAATGAAGCTGCCGTCAGGAGTAAATTTATGACCGTGACTTCACAATACAGCTTTTAGACCTTTTTTGTCCTATCGAGAAATTGGTACTTTGGTTAATAGTGAAAAAAACATTTGTACATAAAACAACATCAGGTATGAACATATAATATTATTTTGGAATTTGCTTTTGCTACAGTTATATTACAATATATTAACACACGGTATTTAAAAACTTCTACGAAATTATAAATCCCAAACATCTGTTTTTCTATCAGATCCCTTTTATATGTGCACACTTTATTTTGTTAAAACCCCGGGTAAGTGTCACCTCCCAACTATGTCGTCTCCGTTTTTCTTGGGTCTACTCTCTTATATCTGCTTTCATTCAATACACATCAGTCCTTTTGAGGTTTTCTTAACCACAAGAATTGTTTTTTTCAAAATTAAAAAGTACTTGTTATTAGCACATTATAAATCATAGTCACAATTCCCGGGACATTTTACAAAAAGTCCCGGGACTTAAGACAGCAAAAAACCCGAAAAGTCCCGGGACTTTTGTCTTGGGAAGTCAAGTCACAGAATCCCTAATATACATATATTTTACCGCGTATATTTTAAACAGTGTATATCGAGTACCGTTTACAAATAAAGAAGTTTTTTCCATTATTAGTATACGTTTCTCACATTGTTAGTTTCATTAAAAAAACGATCGGTTCCTTCTATATCAAAATACTCTTCGTTTCATTAAACGAAAAAAATAAGTATATGAAGCAGTAGATACTAACAATTTATAGAGCCTGGAAGCGTGTTCATAAAATTATGTAATTTCGTCCCAAATATGCTGTCTATTCCAATTGAAATCTGACAAAGTTATTCTGCAAGGCACACAGCAAGGTCTAAGCTATTATGTAGATACAAAAAAAGTTAATGTTAGTGTAGAATAACGCTGTCACATTTCCGTTTCCGCTAGTAAGAAAACTTTATCGACTACGTAAACATCAGTTTAGTATATCCCTTCATTCTTTCAATGAATATTTACAAGAAGCTTTATTTTTACAAAGTAGTATTACACTGAAGTAGAATTAGAGCATTTGAAATATTATGAAGAGTTTTCCATACTCAATTGTATTACAATATTTTATTCAATAGTGTAGTTTACTCCGCTGCAATCAACTAAAACATTATCATTTCATTTGAATCATATTATTGTTAATATAAAATTTAAAATAACTTTGATTATTCCACGTATTGTTTAACTAACTGTGACACGTGTTTTGCCTCTTTCAGATGCATTTTCAGGCTTACTATTGCAAAATTTGCTTAAGTAATGAAGCAAGATTGATTCTTAAATTTTAATTATGAAATTACAAAATGGATTTTGGGTTTTTTTACCCTTTTAAGGTAAGCAAAGAGGGGGGTGATTGAATCGAAATAAAGCAAACAAATAATGATACTAACGAGCTGCAATCAATCAAATTGGGATAAAAATATAAAGATAGGTCATGACAGTACTAGTGGCTAGCTAATGGTTCTCACCACACCCTGTTATTTAAGGATTAGAAGGGTGGTAGGCAATTTTTAGACATCACATACATCCATGCAATTGAACAGATATTGATAAATCAATTGAACAATTACAGTTCGTTTTGGGATTCGAACCCATGAAGTCTATCACGAAAGCGAAAAAAGTTTACCGCTGCGTCATAAACCTAACTTAGTGTATACACATATAAATTCATATTTTAATAGCTCAAAAAACGATTTTTACGAGAATAGTAAAAATACAACATGTATATACAACAGCAGATAAAAGAACCTACTTACTTATGACAGTTTATACTTTTTCCGATGTCAAACTAGTCATTCAGAAAAAAATGTTTTTTATATATTTTACGCTGATTATTTACAATAAAGTAGCTGTCATACAAAAGTGATATAAACATTCGGTCCTAAAAAGCAAATGGAACAGTGTAAAAAAACGCCTCGAATCATTTGCTAAATCGAATATTTTCAGGACAGTCCCAAGCCAATTTATCATCTTCATTCAATCTAGTAATGGCATATATGTATTGCAAATATTTTTTGTGAGCATTGGCAGCTATAAAAGCGGAGAGATATAAAAATAAGCAACCCTGAAATATCTCTCGCATTCACATAGAAAACCTCTCAAATGAGGTAATGATTCGTTCAAGAGGACTGACAGAACATTGCGAAGAAATCAGTCAATAATATTTCATTCTGATACGCCACAGTCCACGCCTATGCTTCCTAAATATTATTTGTAAAATATTCATGTTAAAAACTTGGCATTTTTTGTTTTACCTTACTCATATTTTCATCATTACTAAAAAAACAAGACTGTTGAGTCGCGTGAAAAAAATACGACTCCGAATCCGACTCCGAGGATTTGTTTCAATAATTTCATTTTAACTTATATATATATACTAGCTGGCCCGACGAACTTCGTACCGCCTCAGAATCTATAAATGTTGTGTTAATTTATTGGATGAATTAAATTCAGTTTGAATGAATACTCAAAATGAATTAAGTTTAATAAATGTTCAAAATTCAAAATGAAAAGTATTTAAATTACATTGAAATTATGTAATTCACGTGGCACAGTCGATAGATTTAAAGGAATGCAGTAGATCAACGATTTGATTTTGAATTGTGAAGTTTAAATGATCCACATCTTTTTTCTTAGCCCCAAGAATTGCTCGTTCACTCGACCAATTGTGATTTTTGTGATTAGATGTTTGGGAACATTTTGTTGATGAAGCCGTCCTTCGTTGAGACGAAATTGCAAAAATTCGGCGGAATCGAAATCAATCCGTTCGATTCGTCAACAGGAACACGGCCGTTACCGACGATAGTCAGCAATTGCTTGGAGAAATCTTCGGCAGATGGATCGTTTAAAAATGCAACTCGCATGTTTATCGTTAGCTGAAGTTTCTTCACATAGCGCCACAGAGTCGATGTTTTGAGGCAAGCGTTTATTTCATCGGCAGTGGTCAATCTTGGAATGACTGGTAGTGTTTGGCGGAAATCGCCAGATATTTAAATCATTGCGCCTTCAAAACATCTTAAGTCATTGCACAGATATTCGATTGAGTGCTTCCAATGCGCGTCTGTGCGTCATTGTGCATAAATCCCAGGTGATGATTTTACTTGCTACCAAAACTTTGGTCATTGCTGAGTGTTTCGCAATCTTGCATGTCAGTTTTTCAGTCGTTTAAAGGTTTAACGGATATTTCAGCACTGAATGAGCCGTTCGCTATCCTTCTATCAACGTGGCCGCTATTCCAGAAGACGAAACTGCTACAGCAATTTCGGATCTCGCACGAACAGTCGCCATAATCAATGACATGAGGAATATCTTCCCAGTCCCACGATGTGGTGTTGGCATTCCTAACTTGACTAACAAAATGCCTCACATGAGGTAACACATGTCTTCGATCTAAATCAAAGCCTGGTTATTTATCTCTTCATTCACTTCGAGATCGGGATTCCCCGAACTGACACGAATTCGATGTAAAATGTCTTCCGACATGTCATCCTTGTACAGTTCACATGGATTCGATGCATTGGCGGATCCAAGGGGGGGGCCATGGGGGCCATGGCCCCCTCCTTGGGAGAATTTATTTTCCATTTTTATAATTTATTAAAACTTTATTTTGAAATGGGCTCTTTAATTGTTTAGTTTACTATGTTTTATAGAATACATACTTACTTAATTATATATTGACTATTTTTATATACACCCAATCTTTTTTTACGCGATACATTGGAGGAAGGTGGCGCGTAAAAAAACTTCACTTTCATATGATTTGATAAATCCAATTCGGTTCCAAAAATTAAAATATCGCGTAAAAAAGTATCAAAAATGTATGAAAAAAAAATTGTTCCTCTAATAAACGTAAAAAATATTTTTTTACGGTGCCGTCCAAAAAAAACGCGTAATTTCAAAATCGCGCAAAAAAAATCGCATAAAAAAAGGCTTTCATCGATTTTTTAATGTATTATTTATGTATCATGCTTATTTTCAAATTGAATGGCCTCCTCCTGGGACAATTTCTGGATCCGCCACTGATTCGATGTGAAGCATGTCAAAATAATGATAGAAAATAATGTGCGTATCTGACTTGGAGATTCAGAAACAATTTCTTCAGCGATTGTCATGTCCCAATAAGTATCATTTTCAAGCAAATTGAGCTGTTGACATGCAAGTAGAAAGAAGCATTCGTCATTTTTCGGATGAACTGTGTAAATGCGACCAAGAGCATCAATAGTCATTCGGGTGATCAGGAACCGCATCGCTTTGCTTTTGACGTTAAAATTTCTTCGATATAGCGTTCCAAGTGTAATAAAGTGTCATCTCAGAGCAAAGCAACGTTCGTGCAAAATATTGTTGTCAAAAATTTATCATACCTAATTATAAACAACCTTATTTCAATATTATCCGATTTTCTTTCGTTTTCATTTCATATCATCGATTTCTTTTATTCTAATCCATATTCTAAATTTAAAATTATTTATAAGCCAATCGTATGCAAAAGAAGCAAAAACAAACAAATATAGAAAACAGTGACATCTAGTGTCATCTACCTGAACCCAGCATAAAACAACATGTCATTATTTGAAGCTTGTTCCTAATTTAAAAATCTTGTTCTGTATGAAGATATTAATTTTCTTTATAATTTCTTTTCCGTGATATTTTTCCGATGTTTTATTGCTTATTCTGCTATTCTAGTCAAACACAAATTTAATAAATCAAAGATCATTGAAATTCATGCAGTAATTCTCGAGATATACGTGGTGTAAATAACCCCACTTTGTTTTATATATATATATGTATACCATCAGATCATCTTAAGTCAGCCAAGCATGAAATGTTTACACTTTTGACCATTTTGTTTAAATACACATCATTAAATATATTTTTCAAAAAAAATCGAGCCGCTCATTTTTCACGACTCCGACTCCGGCCAAAATACCGTGACTCCGATTCCACAGACCTGCTAAAAATATACGCTCATATTAAATCGGATTCATAAAACTGCCGTCTTAATTAAGGAAGAACGTATATTTTTATAATTCAAATGTTTTGTTAACACATATATTATAATAGTTGTATATAACAGTGTACATATATCTAGCCACTTGCCGTAACCGAGTGGAAGTTCCTTAAAAATTATTTTCTTAGTCAAGAATATATTAAGATAGATTTTTTTTTCAATATATTTGGCATTACAGCGAATGCCAATGTACCAATTATTTTTAAGTTGAAGGGTCATAAGGGAGAAAACTTTGATGAGTATTTATTGTAAGTCATTTGATATCAACTTGAGATAATTTAACATCACAAACACCCAAGTCTCAGGTCTCAAATTTAAATTGAAAAATCTAAATTTGACATGGACCGGTAATTTAACCCAGATCCGCCTGGTCGGGAGAGCAAGGTCTATCCAACTAGACCACAGCAGGTGACCGTTTATAATCCTACAAACAAAAAACGTTATTAATAAGACTGTAAGATGTGATGGATATTGGACAGAAACCGAAGCCAATGACGTTGACCGGTCCGACCGCTTCTTTTTGGAGAATAATCAAATAGCTTTATTATTTTTTCGAAATATCATTAAAACATACATTTTACCAGTCCTGTAACAAAATAATCAAAGTTATACGCAAAAAAAAGTGCTATTAAGATTCATCGGGTAGCAATTTACCCTTTTTTCATCTTATCTTTTTCAATATTTACATTTTCAGAAAAACACAAAGTTGAGCGTTTGAATGACAACTAGTTGCCTTAAAACTTATTTTATTTGGGTACTCCATAAGGAATACATGTACTTCAAAAGTGGAGCGGAAATGGCTGACAATAACAAGTTCTAAGCATTTAACCTTTTTATGATTCTGTGACTGACAATCAGCTTCAGTTGATCCGTGCACGTGAAGGCCTGAAAACACCGAAAGCTGAAACCCAGATTGTTAGTGACAAAGTGTGTGGAAGTGTTCATCATTTAAACGATTCAAAATTAAATTATGATAAATTGTGAATATGTTACAATATGTGTATAATTGTCGGATCCATAACAAAGAAATCAATTTCGTTGGCTACCGTGACAAATTTTCGAAGGCATGTATGTTGAATGTTGATGATCTTTAAAAGTTCCCTTCTCTCCGCTATTCCAATCCTAAAATAGCAAGTTTCTGCGAAAGCGATAAGTTAACAACTTTTATGGTCGTATTCTTTATACCCCTGCTTTCTCTTGATTAAAAGGCAGTTTTCGTAGGATAACTTCTGTTGAGATACTACTTATGAGAAGCAATCATTTTAAAAATAAATATTATTCCTCTTAATGTCATTGGTAAACGATATTAAATTTATTAATAACAATAGTTTTTTTTATCTAAGTTCAGACAATTTTAAATTAAACTTTCCACCTCATTAGCATGATAAAGAACCAACAAACATAATCACGGTCGAAAACTTTATCGACGATATGATATTGATAGATAAATAGAAGATTAGCAAAGATTCACCCTAATGTCAACGTAAGAAAATTGAGAGCCGCCCACCCACCTGAGCAAGGGAGGAAAACCCATCTTCGGGCAGTAAATGATTTACGGGCGAGCGAATACTTTGTGTACGGAATTGCGCGGTTTTGCGAACACGGGTCGCCGATTTTGTAGTAAAAGGGACCATCACTCGACCTTATCCTTTGACCCCCATTCTTTGTAGTTGTGTTTAGGCACTCTGTAGACATAAATAGAATCGACGACAGGTGATCCAAATGGCCGAAGACCCTTCGTCCGGCAGGCCTACCGTGTGATTGACTACTTGTCTGGTATAGAAGACGAGCAAATTATGGTAAAGACAATAGATATTTAACTGAAATAAAACAATGTGTTTTTCTTGTGTTAGAATGTAGCATTTAGTTTTATTGTATGTAAATAATGAAGAGCTTGGGATCAAACAGGCTTAAATAGATAGATTAGAAAAAAGAGATATAATTCTGGAGTGTTGATTGAAAAGAATATTTTATACTTAAAATTTTAACGTCGCTAAAAACCTCATAGTCTTTATGCTATTAGGGGTGAAAATATGACCTTATAACCAAAACTGTGTATTATGCTTTACAGAATGCTTTTGAAAGTTTACTAAATCTCGCAGAAAACAAAACAGTTTTTTGTAAGCTTAATTGAGGATATGAAAATATCAAAAACCCCAACGCTGTAGTCAGGGTTACTGATAGATAATTCATGCGAATTAAGAAATATTGTTTCAAAAATTTGCTTTATATTTTATTCTTTGTTAAGAAGCTCGATTTGGTTATGTTGACATTTCTATACTGATATTATATTTGTATTTTGCGTACATTATCAAATTTTTTTGGTGTAAAAAGAGTACTATGTTGTTGAGCATATTTACTTTAAACTAATTAAGTTGTTAAAAGAAAAGTGAATCTCGTCATTTTGTATCCCAATCTCATTGCATTCAAACACACATTAATAATATTTTCGCTTAAACATTATTATGTTTTTATTCATATTTAGGTGGCCTAAATTAATTTAAAATATTAACAGCACTTGGTGAATAGACTTTGTAATAATTCGTGAAATTATTATTTTATTTTCGACGTAATACATCAGTGCCCCGCAACCGCTGTGCCGTGAGATGACGCTAGGTGTACCGTGATTCATTGCAAAAGATCACATAATTTGTCTACTCTTCCAAAGTTTAACGTAAATTTCTATTTTATTTTTGTATGCACCGTGGGGAAGGTTTGCAATTTCAAACGTATTATTATCTGAAAATAAATTGTAAAAGGATATAAATCGTTTTTTTTTTTTAATTCACGATTTCAACTGAAGGTGCTTGGTGGAATTTCAGATTATATTATTTAATACTCGTAATAAAGCAAACTTTCTATTGAATATTTCGAATCAATTGAATTTCTCAATGCAAATAAACTGACATTTTCATAATGAAAGTTATTTAGTGCTAATATTTTTTTTACTTAAATGAAGAATGAAGTTGGTTTCTGTAAATATATGTATGTTACATAATAAAATACTTTGAAATTTGTTATATTATCTAACAAATTGTTATATAATACATTTTATTTGTTTGTTTTTTGACTTCTTCTAAGAAACGTGCTTCTATAAAATAAAATCTTTGTAAGGCTTAAATGTTTATTCCGAGAAAGTTTTGAAATAATATACTCGAAAATGATATACTGTTACGTGAAAGCAACAATGAGATGAATCTAACATACTTGTTTCAAGATAATTGACTTTTAAGTTTTGTTTTACACTTTAAAAGTAGTTGATTAAAGTTATGTTTAGTTTCTTTAGCGGTTTATGATAAACGATACTAGTAATATGTGTTTTATACTAGTATTGGTATTTAGTTATCACACTTATACCACGTGTGCTTCGAAGTTGTAGGATAAAACCAATAAATTAAACTGTTTGATTGTATTTTTAAGCAGAGCATTAAAATATTTGCTTCATTATTTCGGTTTACCTTTCAATATTCAATTAGTATTTTTCATTATATATCACTGTATTGTTTAGATCAGTGCTTCCCATATTGGGGGCCGCGGGATTTCTCCGGGGGCTGCCGCAAAACATGTTTTGTATTTAGGAGGGCCGCGGATTTTTTTTTTTCAGATTTAGGGGGCCGTGGAATGAAAAATGCTTGGAAGCACTGGTTTAGATAACATGCTTGACTACAATGCTTAACTACATATTACATGTAAAGAGTATTCTATTATATAGGTATAAAACAACTGAATTTATTAAAATAACAAATTTTTCATTATCAATTGAAATTACTATCAATTGATATTAAATTATCCTGTCAAAATCATGACTGAAATCTTCGTTCAACAATTTTGATGAAATTAAAATAAAAAGAGAATTCTCTGTAACGCTGAACTATGGACATAATCTTATATAATATTTTACAACTAAATGTGTAACGCAAAATCGAGTTAAACGACAAGTTTAAAAGCATAACTATATTCTGTGACCACTAAACACATTCTAATAAAAAAATAACAACTCTTTTATCAAGAGAGATGAGTGAAACTGATGACAAAAAACTTTTTTTTTAAGTTAATTCATAAGTAGGTTTCAAAGACTATCACGTCCTTCGGATAGAAATGGAAATAACAATTTAAATATAAAATATATACAAATATGTCTAATAAGCTAATAAGTATTTCATTTCCATAGCTACACGTAGTAACTACAGTTTGCAGAATTCAGTTTATATTGACAAGTTATGCCGAGCCCGTGGTGGAATGGTCTACGTCGTTGGCTCTGGTCGTGAGGCTAAAATCCCAGAACGGACGGATATTTCAATCGATTTATGGATATCTGTGATGTATGAAATTTCCTTCTACTACCTACCTGGTGGTAAAAATGAACGTAGCGATTAGCTGACCATCAGTAGTGTCCTATCGTTACACGATTTTAAACAAAAAAAAGTTGAGTATTTGAGAAATAGTTTTCGTAAAAAACATATTCTGTTATAAACTCCATTAGGAGTTTAAATGATCCACATTAGTAAAAGACATGGTTTTTAAAAAAAGACAATTAAACGTTTATATATTTAAATAGTTCTTTATTATATTAAATCATCATAATACAGTACTGTTGGATCAAAACCTCTGTATCGTTTTTTGTTCATTATTTTAAAAACATATCGCTTATCCGGTAGAACAACAACGAAAGTTGTTTTTTTTTGCTCGGTTAACGGCGACAGGAGTACTAAAAATGGGTAATTTACCCGATGCAATTTTAAACAAATGATAATATAAAAATTTGTGAATTTGTAGTCGATAGCTAAAGAAATCGGTTATAACTAAGGTATCTAATCTTGGGATCTCAGTCAATTCTGTGATCTCGAAATCCCGGAATTGTGACAGTACTAATCTCAGGATTTTGGGATTGAGAAAATGAGACACGTAAGAGCTTTAAAAAATATGTTGCGCTGTTCATTTGGGCAAATCTGTAAATTCCTGGCATTGAAAAATTGTCAATCCCGAAATGCCGTGATTAGATACCTTATTTATAACTACCAAAAAAGCGTTAATTGAATGATTTGAAAATGTTAAGATTTGTAAAAGAATGCGGTAAATACTTTAACAAAATCAGCTATAAACAAACGACCTATGGTTCATAACGATTCAATCGTAAATTATATGTATGAAAAAATTAAAATCGAGATTTCTGAAGAACTGTGCATTCGTGAATTGCGTCATTGATCTTCCGGAAAAGCGATATTACTTTTGTAGAGTGCTTAAAAGTAGTGAAAAATAATAAATTTATTTAATAGCAAAATCTTCTCATAAAATAATAAAATATTTGTTATTGTCAATAATACTGTTCTAATCCACATTGGACGTCGGGTTTTTTCATCTTTCATTATCTCTTAAGTACCAAAGGTAGCCCAGTTTCGTAATACAATATTTAAAAAGAAAAAATCTTTACAGGAACAAATAAACATTTTTAACATAAGCTACATGTGATTTTACAATCCTCACGAAAAAATTCTCTTTTCGTATTGAATGGAATGCCGGTATTTCATCCATTGGCGGCAGCAGCGGAACTAAATAATAGGGGGTAGCCACAAGGCGACCCGCCACCTGTACACTACGCCATCCCCATAAGCTGCCCGCCTGCATACATTATGATTTATTGAGAGAGATTCCAATGTTCCCTCTCACCCCGCACTACCCTGTCGGTGCGCATTCTGGGAATTGTCCTCGAATTCTATACTACGTGAATTCTTTTTAAATTTTGTTAGGTTTTTACTCATTTTTGTAACTCGTAGAGAAATTTGTTAAATGGAATAACAAGTCGACTTTTTTTATTCTGTATGGTTTTTTTTGTAATATTTTTAATGTACAAAGTTCACTCTACTACTGTGTTAAAGCTTTTTGACTCCGTACTTACCTGGGAGCAGAGATCCTGATCAATAATTCAACCCCGCAATTCCAGGATCGTCTTACTATCAATACCGGAATTTTAAGAATAGCTTTAAAGCACTAAAAATTCATTAATATTTAATAAAGATACTTTTCCGGTGAATACGAATGTAAAACGCTTCCGAGGTTGCAATTTTTTTATTTTTGGTTTGGGTATACCCACATATTTTTTTATTCAAAAATATACGTGTTGCCTCCCTTTTCATTACATTACGTATTAGTTTTTTGCATCATTATTTCCTAAAATCAATTATATTTTTTAACTCGCACGTTGTACTGTGTACTGAATTTGTACTATTTATTATAATGCATTATTTAGAACTGTTCTAATAAAATAATCTAATCAAATTTTGTCGCCTTCTGTGTTCTTGATCATAGTTCTCAACCTTTTTGGGCACATAGCTCCTTTTGAGTATCATATTTTTCCGTGGCTTCATACCCATTTTTTTCGCATATAAGTTTTTAGAGACAAAGTGAGAGTAAAAATTTTCAATTCCATGAAAATTTTGTTCGCTGGCAGATTTTAGTCAGGAATTTACGGATTTGCCAAAAGGATAGGATGCGAGACCTTTTTTTAGCCTTTCCAGGATTTGCATGTAGCCCCCCAAAACTGTGCTGTGGCTTTCCTAAAATTATTTTTTCTCTGTGGCCCCCTTGGAACATGCTGCAGCTACCAGGTGGAACGCCTGGCTCCCGATTGAAAAAACCGTGTTATAGATAGTATGAGCTTTGCTCCAAGTCCCAGTAAGGTGAATATCATTCTAGATTTTTCTGTTTTAATTTAAAATCTTGGACATGGGTTTTTGTGATGTATCTTTTTCTTGATTTGATTTTGAGTGACTTACAAAAGTGCTAAATGAGTTTATCTCATATGATTTTTCATTTTTAAAAATATTGGCGCATTACTAATGGAAGCTGTAATGCAACATTATTTTTTAATTAATTAAAAATACTTTTAGACTATTTTTACGCGTTTTTGGAACGTATCCCGATACTTTTTAAGAGCTGCATATCCAGTTTTATATTTCTTTATCTTGAATCATGTGTTTTATGAATTTATGTATATGATAAAAGAATTTATAATGGTTTCTATGAAAAAATTAAAGCATGATTTCAAATAAATTGAAAATATTTCTTATTTTTTTCAAAGACTTTTAAGAAGCAATTCGTTAGATATAAAATATTGAATAATTTTATATGGAGCTGCCCACGCGCTTAATAAGGCATCACACCTGTCTTGTGCGGTGTGTATCACCGTAAAATAACATTAAGTGTGTTTCAAGTGTTTTCTTAGAAAATTCGTGGATATTATTATTTGAAGACGTGGCTTTTTATGTTATATAATTTCCAGGAAAAAAATGATTAGTTGAATAACGTAATAGCCATTTATATGTACTATCGTTTTGATAGTAAATGTTTCGTAATATTTACACATATATAAATAATACTTCGAAATCAGTTTAGCCTTGTAAAGAAGACAATTGGGTATTTAATTAATATTGATAGCTTCGCAGTAAAAATAAACATGTAAGTCTTTGCCCTCCCTTCTGCAGAAATTGTTAATAGTATCAGTCATTTATTCAACCATTTACACTAATCCAACGTTAAAATAAAACTTCGTTTTCATAATGTATCCTAAAATGGTTTGATAGATTAAGAGAAATAAAAACGTTTTATATACCTTCCAAAGATCTTTTTATAATAAATAAAACAGATGAAAAGGTGAGCATGAATTATGATAAATGAATAAGTTTTTTTTAATAACTATATTGAAAATACTTATTTATATTAATACTACCATCGCGTATTTTTTTGTTTTGATTTTACCTCAATAACTTTTTATGTTATTATTTGACTGTTATTGCGTGAGAAATAAACCTAAAACTACTTACAACTAATTTCTAAAATAAATATAAAAACTGCAATGTGCTCTTTATAACTTTTTTATGTATAATATATATTTCCAACAACTTGAATATATTTATATGACTGAACGGCTTTATTTAAGTAGATGTTGTTGGAAAAACGTCAAAATTTCTCTCACGCTAACTAAATTTGCGATGCATATTATGTTATTCGTACAAAACGCATAGTGAAAAATTTTCGCGTGTAGTAAGAAACATTCTTCGTATTTTCAATTTCCTAGTTGTCAGAATGGTAATGTCACGTTTTGACAAAGGAATTTGGCTAGAATCAAACGTGAAAAACTTAAGCTACAACTTGTTAAATCCTGGATCAATCTGAATAATAAACGTACTTACCATGTTTTCAGTTTCTACAGATCTATTGTAAGAAATTAGACGTAGGATAAACTCACTCTTATGACTTGGTGTGATAAATATCGCTGACATTCATAATATTACATTATAGAATGTATATTAATTAAATCAAATATCGATTAAATAAATGATTTATAGTAATCTCCATTATCAGGATTAAACTAGGAATTCTATGGATTACTAAAATTGCCAAGTTACGAGAAATTCTCGCGCCCCGAGACAGAAGTATTTTTTTTTTGAAAAAAGTATTTAAACGAATATTTCTATTCATGAAAACTGTTGGTTACTTAAAACACGAGTGAACCTAATTTGTTAATTAAATATTGCAAAAGATGATAAAATTCCATTGTAAATATTTATATTGCTTGTCACACCATTCGAGGGATTCGTTTGATTTTGCCGATGAAACTTGTTATGAAATTGTAACTGCAAACTATCATCTGTCACACGTGCCTGCATTGGCATCCGAAATGTACATAAGTTCTCAAAGAATAAACTATAAGAGTATTAAATGAATGAAAATGTCTATGAATATTTAAACAAAATAAGTCTAGAGTTGCTTAATTTAAATGTTCCAGGAACCGATACTGGCAAAAAGACGTTGACTTCTCGGGGATTTATTCTCGGGTTCTTCCGACGTAGAATCTTTTGTATGAACCCTTGATTGGTAAATAGTGTAGAAGAGAAGCTTGCAGCATTCGAACTACGTGTATGTGATTATTTAATTAGTTTCAATAAATAACCATGGTGTCTTAATAATGTCTCAGTTTAATTACAACGTCTTAATTAAATCATAATCAGGAAGACGTTAGCTATTACGTTGGTTATATTATTTAATAGTTAATTTGTCTAAAATTTAATGAAATAAATTTACATATCTGCCAACCTTTATGATAAAATCCAGCAAACTAAAATCTAGTCATGTATTTGAGGATCGGCCCACGCGTGATGCTGAGCATATGCGATAACCCTGTTTTCAAATGCGACCTCAGATATTTTCGAACCGACTTCTTGCACAGCTATCCCTGTAAAAATCTATAGAAGATGACCGCAAAACTTATAAAGACAATTGAAGTGCTCTTCCGCTTAGCAATTTTCAATAAATAATTTTCTAGGACACTATCAAAGTTTGAATATATTTTAAAGCTTTGACAATCTTTGACGAAAATAAAAATTTTAGTGAAAAATTTTAGGTTAACAACATTCTAAAATAAAAATTTCAACTAAAGAATCAAGATTTTCGGTATGCATATTTCAATAACATCAACCAATTTATTTGATTGAGTTTATTCAATTTATTATTATAATAGCTTTGTGTATAGTTTGACGGTACCGTATAATTACTTTTTAACATAATTTCTGTAAAAGTTAATATTTTCTTATGTCATATGTTAAGATTTGAAGCTACGCTGAAATTTAAATGCATAGAATCCTGGTATATTTTTTAAAACATCTTTATCTTTCAAGTTTATCTTTCATACTGAAAAAAAATTAACTTAAGGAAAAATATTGACATTTTATAATCGTCGATTATCATAATATAATCAAAATTCTCAAGACATTTCTAATCATTTTGACCGCTTTCATTGCTACGAGAAAATGACAGTCTTTATTATATACTATAATATATTCATTTGAAAAAAAACTGAATCCTTGATGTAGGTTACAACCATTTTTCAAGAAAGCTTTCGAAAATTTATGCGCATATAAGATTTTTTAGATTATTTTCATGTTTGTAAAAAAGTTAAATAAGCGTAGTGACCGTTTGCCACTCAATTTAGAATCTCAAAACTTGCAACACTTTCCAAAGTAATTTAGTTAAATGTGATTTTTCCCAGTCAATCGAATGAAATTTGAAGACGGAAAATTAAATTAAATTCGCTTCCAACATCATATTTGATAAAACAAAATTACTATCTATAATTCGTAGTGCTAAATAATAATAAAAAACTTATCCTTAGTATATATATACTAGTAAAAAATATAATTTTTTTTTTTTCTAAAAATTTCATTATTTAATATCATTATTTCTATCTCATCTCCTGCTAGGCACGTCCTCGCCTTATGTATGTAGGTATAGCATATCGGCTCGCTAACAATTCTTTGACAGTTTGACTGGTACCAGTTGTGAGATATAGAGTAATAGCTGTTTCTGAAACAATTCACCCACGTATTGAAAGATTGGTATTAATAGAAAGGTCACCAGCATGCACGAATCACAAACATTTATTTCGATTTTTTTTCAAATATATATGTAAAATTTCTTGGGTCTATTGCACAGTGGTCAAAGTCTTTGGTTTCTATGCCGGACCTCGCGGGTTTCGGATCCCAGTAGAAAACGCATTTTATCAATAGATTTATTGATTTCTTAAATAAAGAGGTGTGGCAAGAGTGATAAGCCTACCACTAGTCTTATACTTATTTGTTTTTCGCACACCAAAGTGCAAGCTGCCAAGTATTGATAAATTGTTTCCGGGAAAATCCTAGCACAAAACTAAACAGCGCATAACGCTCATTACGCCTCTGTTGGACACAGATTTATTGCCGTAGTGGACGGTGGAGAGAATTGTGCAATCCTGTCTAAGCCCTCTTCTTTCTACCGCTACTCTCTTCTAAAAAAAGATAGATTGAGCCTCTGAGAAGCAATTAGTTCTCATATAAGAACTTCTGTTGAGATACCTCCATCAGGAAAATATCTCAAAAGTTTCACAGCGAGGTAGGAAAACATTTTAACCCAACAATCTCTAATCTCCACAACTATGACAAAACACTACCTGAGAATCGTTTTGGACCCAGAGCAGTTCTGCTCGACGACCCTCCATAGATCTTTTGTCGTCTAAAATTGTAAATTTAAGAACGAATTTAGCATCACGAAAATGACTTTTTTTGTTTAATTTTTTTGTGTACTGTATGTGTGTATGTATGTATGCACATGTGTGTGTACATGTACAGATATAGTATGGAGGAAGCATATGGAATGTAATTTGCAAAATAATACATGTGGAGTTCCCGTGAACTTCTTATCTCTGTAGTGATCGCGCACTTCCGTCTGCAAACGATGGTAAGGGGATGCAATTTACAATTTTTCAAAAACTTTATCGATGAAGGAGACTGGAAGATCCTTGACACTGGCGCGTCCTGGTACTTGAAGCTCCATAAATTTGATATCCAAAAAAAAAACCTCCATCAAGAAACCATATGCTTCACATTGGGAGTGGACCTGGATTAAATATAGCTTAAAATAGATAAGTCATTTATCTGACAAAAGTCTTTTTTATTCTTTGTTAAATAATAACAAATCCTTTGGTACGAACATAAAGTTTTTATTGAAAGATAACGGCATGTTACGTAAATATCTTTATATGGCAGTTAATCTTTCTACGGTGACTTATTATAGATAGAAACGGCCAAACCATAAGAGCTTACATCAGCAAAGTCTTTGCCACGTTTACCTGATAACAAATTCCGTACTTGAAACCTGCAATTCGGTTTATAACACTTTGAGAAACACAACCTTTTACGAAAGCGGTAGTATGTATTATACTGCTTTATAGTTTCTTTTAATTCTATATCTTTGATATTACATTATGACAGAGCTATAAATAATGTTTCGGGAAACCGTCTCCCAGATTAGGTTTTCAATCAAATTAACAACAACTTGTTTATATATATATTATACCCAAGAATACAAAATAAGAATTACTAGGAGTTTCAATATATTTCGAGACTTCCAAATTACCGTGGTAATTTTTTGAGAAATCCTAATATAATACAATCCGTAAATATCCAAAATCTGTTCTGTCCGACCTTCTATAAACTTTTATTGTCTTCAACATATTTTTTATTTATATACATATTTTTTTGGGATAGTAATTATCATTATTTGGATATATTATAAGGCTTATTTGTTAATTTAAATGTCAAAAATTTCTTATATTGTAGTAATCACTGTAAAAAACTTTTTTTACTACCAATGTCTTTCTATTTTTATTGTTCGAATTCACGTTTAATCTATTACTTTTTTTTTTTACCAAATCCGCTCCCAATATGGAGCATATGGACTCCTAATGGAGTTTATCTCAACAGAAATGTTTCTACGAGAACTGCTTGTTACTCAGTTGCTCAACCTCTCTTTTTCCAAAGAGAGTAGAAATAGAATGAAAAGGCTAGGACAGGACTAGTGGTTAGCTAATCGCTCACGATACGCCCCGTTCATAGGATAGGATAGGTGGGAGGGGGAATTCAAGACATCACATACATCCATGCCTTTGAACAGAAATTCATAAATCGATTGAAAAATCAATTTATAAAACTGTCCGTACTGGGATTCGAACCCGTGTCCTCCGTAGCGGTAGCCAACGATGTTGACCACTCGACCACACAGGTGGCATTACTTTTTATGTTATATATATATATTACGATTTGTGATTTAAATGCATATTGTGTTTATTGTAAAAAGCAATTAAAAAATACATGTTAATTTTAACACTTTCAAAAGGTTGAAAATACTAAATTAAATTTAATGTTTTTTTCAAATGTAAGAAATTTTTCCCATTCACCTAGCACCTTCCTAATGTGTCATCGTATGTACCGTTATCCACGTACAAGCAATGCTGGAACAAAGGGAATCGGTTATAACTACGTTCCGTGAAAGCCTTCTATGTATCAAATTGCGAAATTCGGTCCAATTGAGATAGGTTTTGGGACATAGATTATTTTAAAGTATCAAACCAAAGGACGATGCCAAAAACAAAGGAGCTTTACAAATTCTGTGGTAGCAATGAAATACGCACTGTTCGACGTAATTAAAATAGTCTAAATTGTATTGTAAAAAACAAATTAATGCAAGGTAAAAAAATATTATTTATAACTATTTTAGCAATGACAGTAAAAATGGATATATTTCTATCTATCTGTAACGTAGCGCACACACTATCTGTGCATGCGCATTGTTTGCATTGAGCGTATTTAAAAAATAATTACAGCCAATACTGCCACCTGTTTATCAAAAACAACTCAATTTCCGATGCGTATTCACTAAATTCATTATGTGACTAACGTCAGCTGAACCAAAAAAAAAATATATATTTTATAAAACTATTGACAACAATGAATTATTCCTGCTTGCGTAATGATGGTTTTACTAGTCGAAAATAGTTATCGCCGTAAATGTAATAAAGTCCTCATTTGATAAAGTGTTTATTTCATTATTAAAGGAAATAATAAAATTACTGTTTTCGACGAATGAATTGGTATAGAAAGATTTTTTCGGAATTCAATTAATCTTGAGTTTAAGCGAATTGGAAAAACACAATCCTAGTTTAGATATATATAATACTCTTCTCTGAATTAATTTTATCATTAATATTCATACGATAAAGTTTGTGAGAATTTTCCTTTAATACGAAGGCGTCGACCGCACTTCGAAATATAATCTTGAATGGAAACCACAAGCGAATTTTGACGTCCGTTGGAATGGCGTGAAGTTCGACATTTAATGAGCATAAACTTTCTGGAACTCACTTCAAGAAATTTGTGGAGCAGTCCTCAAGTCCAACGATTCAATAATGCATTCAACGTTATTAATAATCCGCTCGAGAAAAGCAAATCAATGAAAGCGCTCAGTGAAATGTTTACCATATTGAAACTTCCACTGATTTGAGCAATCCTGTGAAATGTTTGCGTAGAAATGGTTGGAGTAAGGCAATGAAACACCTGGGCAGTCAGATAAATTATTTATCAAAGATTATCAAATTTACTGGTCTTAAATCAACGTTAAACTAATTAAAAATTTCATTTCGTTTTACAAATAAATTTAGAAATTGTATTTTTTATTTACTGTAACTATATGGAGCCTGCAAAGAAGGGTCATTCTCTGAATATGTCATTTTTAGAGTAGAATAAGAGTACAGGCTGAGACTTATAATTTTCCCCTATGTATTTTAGCTATGTTCTCTCATATCGTCTGAAGTCTTTACATAAATAAAACAACTAATAAAAATTCTCAAAGAATACTGATTGTGGATGTTTAAGAAATAAATATTTATATATAAAAACGATACGCTTATTTACTAAACGTCAGTTCAAGTCGGAAGATGTCGAAAGACGAAACTTCTCGTCATTAATGACAAAACTTGTGTAAATATACATAATGTAAACGATTCAAATTTAATATTTAAATCCCACTGAGCACCTTTATTCGAAATCTTAATTTAAATTACATTTGTAGACATTTCAATAATAAATCCCACGCTAAATTATTTATATTATATTATTACAGTTTCTTTACAATTATAGCTTGCGGAGCTAAAAGCTTTATATATCAAACTATGGTTGGGCTTAACTGACTTGTGCTCTATTTGTACATTTCATTAACTTTCAGCTGCTTTTGACATATTGTATTGCTTGTATCTTTGTAACAAATAACGTCTTTCAGCTAAATTATTATTGAGAAGCAATTTTTCTTCAAATTCTTTTAACTTATATTTTATTCAATTCAAACTCTTCCCTGTGAAAACTTTTGTACGATGCTTGGTGTTTTTTTGTTAATATTATACTTTAGCCTCTAGCTGAATCTTATTCATGACTTTTTCTTAAACTTCATAAACTTTTGTTTTCAATAAACTTTCTGACAATAAAACTACAAACCAAACAACATACATATTATGCTTCTGTAACGTGAATTAAAAAACTTTTTTCTTTGTAATGGAGTTAGCAACTCAACTTTTCTTTTCATTATAATCTATTTAGTTCAAATATATTATTATATTAACATTGCTTTAATTACATTAGATACATTCATATCGTTTAAAAATTGTGTGTTTAGTTAGAGTAGGGTTTCACAAACTGTTTTGTCATAGGGACAAATTTGAAAACAATAATATTTGACGGGCCATCCTTTCTTACTTCCTAAAATATTTCCTGTGCTTAAAAAAATCAGATAAAAAAATGAATAAATGTCAACTTTTTAATTATGCAATTGTTTGTTTAAAACTAAATCCTGTAAATTTATAACTAAATCCTGCGGATTTAATATCCTTTTTTAGCTCACGGCTAAGAGCTTACTAGGCCGCACATTAGGGCTGACTGGGCCGCAGGTTGAGTATGGCTGTTCCAGACCATTCATTTTTGTCAGAGCATATCTTTTAATATTCCTTATGAAGAAAAATAATAATACCTAGATTTAAAACAATTCTCTCGGGACACATCAAAAAGTCAGCGGGACATAATAAGCCCGCGGGACACACTTTTTGAAACACTGAGATAAGGGGTAAGTTTGAATTAAAATTTGTTTGATACTATTGTCGGGTCCTGTGGCGCAGCGTTCAGCGATATGGGCTTCTGTGCTGGACTTCACAAAATCGAGTCCCACTACGAACAAAATTGTTTCGATTTCTGTTTCTTAGGCGTGGGTGTTTGTGATGTCTAAAAACTCCCTCCCACCCTTTCCGATCCTTTAATAAAGGTCCTTAATTTATTATTATATCTCTACCACTCTCTTTGAATAAGAGAGGTTGAGCGACTGAGTAGTAAACAGTTCTCGTAGAAAAAAAATCTGTTGCGATTCCTCCATTAGGAGGCCATATGCTCTACGTTGGGAACAGACATAGATTATAAAAACACTTATGTATTTCATGCTACAAATATGATGAAATAGTATTTTTAATTTAATATTTGGCACTTCTTGTACACATAAATATTTTTACACGCCAAAACAATCAATCATCAGTGTGTCAACACATTATTTTTATTATCAGAAATATTTTTTTTATTGTGACGTCATTTTAACTGTATTTTTATTGTGGTTAAATCATGTAAGTTAAACTTCAAAGCGAACAAACGTTACTCGATATCGACTCGTGTGGTTTATCGGTAAGTGACACCAATTATCTAAATTCTAGGGCATGAGTGTTGCGGGTAAGTTTTGTCGTTTGCTCTTAAGCTGATCGTAATTGATTGATTGAAGTTCCCATAACAAAATATTCAATTGCAAATACAGACATCAATATTTTAACATAAAACAAAAATTGTTTCAATTATTTGTGTCAATCCAATCAATAAACGAAGATACATCAATAGTTTTTTGTTACAGTGATTTTGCCATCAGTTTAAGTACATTTTATTACGTACATTAAATCGTATTTTTGGCTATAAAATAACATAATTAAAGAAGAAAAAATATCTATTATAAACATTCTTAGAAGGTTGAAACGCGCATTCATGTTTATTTTGAAACGGATTCCTTTTATTTAAACATTTGAATTTTGAAATGATTTAATCTTTTAAATACATTTTCATTTGTTTTCATTTACTCTCATCGTGAAATTTCATAAAATCCGTTTATAAAGCGATGTTCTTTTTGATGCGTAGTCTTTGAGCTTAATTCCATTCTTGGTCGTTCAAAGCGCCATTGTAAGTAAAAATCAACTGTAAAACAAACAACTCGTCTACGTATTTCATTTACACTTGTAAATTTATTATTTACTAAGTGAATATAAATCAAAAGTTTTATTTTTGCGACGTTATCAATATTTAACACCGATTTGTACAAATATATTTTCGCCCACGGTGTTTCATTTCGGTGCAATAAATTATCAAAATATTATTTTTTTTAAATCAGAAAGACTTGTTAAATATAATATAGTAATTTGAATCTAAATTCAACATGTTATAACTCATAAATAAGCTCATATGTACAAGCGATGTTATTGAATGTTCACTTAATCAAAAATGTTAAATACAAATATTATAATGGAAAAAAAACACAATTTAAATAACATTGCATCATTCTCTACGTTCTTGTTTTGATATTTTAACCATAATGGCCGGATGGGTCTGAGTAAAATAAATAAATTTACATTTTTTTGATTTATTAACGATTATAATCTTTAATTATTCATTTAGGATCCATGGTCGAGTTGTCAGCATTGTTAGTTTTATTTATGAAGGTTCAAATCCCAGTCCAGTCAGCTTAAAAATTGATTTTTGAATTATGGTATAGATTTTTGTAATATCTAAAATCTATTCTCACTTATTGTATCCTTAAATCAGGGCTTAGCGAGAGTAATTGTTTAACTACAAGTAATTTCCATAACCCAATTAGTACTTACTACTGTCGAAAAAAGAGATGCTAATGAATTGAATAACAAGTAGATCTCGTAAAATTTTCATTAGTAGTAGTCCAAATGCTCCGCATTGGGGGAGGATACGGTTGAAAAAATACATTATTAGTAACAAATACAATACCTTGTCAAATTACAGTGAAGATAATCGATACAAAACATGTCATGAAAAATAAGTAATAATTATTAAAACTTTTATTTTGCCTTGAATATATTTTTTACTATTGATAAAATTAAGCTTGAAAGCTCATTGCGAAAATGTGTCAATTCAATTCATACCGATTCAAAGTACTTAACTGATTTCCGCAAAAATTTGGACACGAACTTTTTTGCCGGGCAATGCAGTTAGAGGATGCATAGCGTTTGCAGTTCACTGGCTTTGTCCGCGACACTGCACTCTACTGCACTACTAGAATGACGTTCAGATGCATTCATTTTTCCCGCCATTCAAATACGAGAATGGAAGACCGAAAGACAATCCTCTTAAAGGCATGGCTTTCGTTGCGCGACCCGATCTGAATGAAGTGACTCGCTGGAAATTATTATTTGTTCTGTATTATTATGAATCCAATTTATATTCAGTGCATTCATTCAAGTTTTTGTTTTTTTTAATTAATTCTGAAGAGACGAAGAAAATATAAGCAGTATTCTGTTCTATTTTTTATTTAATTTCATGAGTAAATTCAAAAATAGTTGTCTAATATAACAGTAAACCCATATTTCTCAGTCAAAACTCGAGAATCCTTTAAAAAAATGTACATAAATGAATGAAAGATTTCCAAATTATTTCTACATAAGACCATTTACGTAAGCGATCAGGTATGATAAAAAATATTTTGTTATTTACAATTTCAGTCATCGGCTCAAAAAATATATTTCGTTATTTGAAACATAAATATTAGAATAACATTATACTGGCGAAAAAAATATAATGCATTTAAGCTCTACAGTTGCTTTATTAAGTTGATAGCTATTTCGGGTATGCAGTCTCGTCAAATATGTTTTAGCCTAAATTAGCTACACACTAGTAAGAGATACACAATACATCTTCTCATATGAGCCCACGAGAAGTGAAGTGTGCCAAGCAAAAAAAATGAGTTTGATTCGTTAGAATATTCTACATATCTTGAAGTTTTAGGGTGTTCACTGTCAATACTTGGTAGAAAAGGATTATATTAAAAAACATAATATTCTTACGATGAACATTATCAACTGATAATAGATAAAATTTAAGTCTTTATTACATATATTTTGTTTTGTATAAATACCATTGTTGAATCTTATTTCTTATCTGTTGATAGTGCTAGTCATGAGTGAAACCGGTACTGATCTTGCTAAATAAAAATTGAAGTAGTACAAAGAAATATTGTGTTTTTTTCAATATATCTTAAAATACTGTAAACGTTAAGTAATTATTGTAAATACACACTGCAATGGTGTTTTCTTCCAAAATAAAAATATGCACTCGATAAAAACACAAAGTAAACAGGTGACTGTACTTCAAAAGTGAACAAACTTTTGTATTTAAATTTTGCTGAGATAGAAAGTTATCAATTGAAATAAAAAAATATTCGTTAATTTTTATTTTTACTAAATCCTGGCTTAAATAACTCGTTCGTGACATCTTCTCGTAGATCGATGAGAAGTAATATGTGAAAAATTGTAAATCAATTTACATTATACGCTCCAATGGGTGTGAAATTTTATCAACCGTTCTGAGTCAAAAGTATACATTACTTCCACTGTCACGGATTTGGTACATCCTTTCTACATGGTGAAAGTAGAGCCTTAAAAATTCCATCTGTTAGGACGTAGTGCTAGATAAAATACTTCCGACCATTCGATGACATCAAAGCTTAATCCAAATCGTTGAATTTTATTTTTTAAACTTCTCAGAACTGTGTAAACGAAATACTGAAACCCAATACAACAGAAAGCACATTCTGTTCGAAGTGAGCTTCGTCTAGATCACTTCTCTTTTGTCACTTTTTAAGAAAATGTTTGAATTATTTAGTCTACTCATTAAACATCGACAATTTTGTTATTTTCTGATTATATTTCTAAGTATGACACGAAATTGACTTGTCTGACAAGCATTTTCAGTCTTAAATTCCTTATTTTCTTTAGTTTGAAGAGGACAACATCAGTGATGAAATGTTTTCTACAAGAATTTACACAACCAGTAAAAAAAGAGTTTTTAATTTTTTAAACATATTTTATGGATGATAATAATGTTTTCTCACGACGCCAGTCTTCTGATTTCCAAATAGTTTTTTAATTGAATAAGAAATATGGATTGAATGTTTTCATAATTTTAAAGAGCTTTATAAAAGTGTTATACTTCGTATTTTAAGAAAAAAAGTAACAAGCTTTACAAAACCAGCGTAAATAAGCTTTTCAGTGTAAATTTATAATCTTTTTTTATATTGCATAAGCGTATCGTTTTTATTTTAAAGAACACTGCACTTTCCAACATTCTAAAGAGCTTTAAAATGCCGAGGCACCGTTCTTCGAGTGATAAATGTTCATCATAAAATGCCATGAAGCTTGTCTATCGTTTTAATACTACTCCTGCATCAAATACTACACAAGCTGCATAGGAAATATGCAATGCCTTGCATACAAAAATACATATGAAATCATATAGTTGACATGGGTAACAAACCTTCTCTGTGCCTTCCCTCCAATATAACAATACAATAATATTACTTTAAATGTAAATCACCGTTGCTCACATTTAATTTGTATTAAAATATCTCAACGCTTAGTTTGTCTATCGTTAAAATAAAAAACGGATTAAAACAAAACTATAAAAAATCAATACACTTCGGACAAGTGCTCATTTATAGAAAACGGTAGCCCTACAAAGAGCTTCCAAAGACATATTCGCTTCCTGAAAATCATGCCCTGACAATGCTGCTAGCATAAAATAAATTAAACGAACGTTGTTTCGGTTTTTCAAACTGATAACAAATATTAACTTAGATACTCACAATAATCAACGAAATTAAAAATAAAAATATGTCGCAGCTTTTAGTAGACTAAATAATATCTCAAACTTAATAGTTTTTACACAGTGTTAAAATCAAAAAAGTTGCTTATACTTTAGATAGGTTCCAAAATAACAATTATTTTTTCAGTATTTAACTATATTTTAAAGCAAATGAAATACTGCCAGAATTATGCTCTTGGTATTCCTAAATAAAATTTAATAATTCATTTTCACCACGAACTCTTGTATTTTAATTTCACTGAGTTTAACTCTTTAATTAGCAGTTCTTTTAATATGCATATGCACAGTTATTAACCATACCCACTTCATTGATTTATGAGGCATTTATTTGGTAGAACTCCATTGTAATAAATAACAAAGTATTTTCGTTTTACAAATTTTATTTAATTGTTTTTTCAAGATATGGCGAAGGCATACGCCAAAATAAATCACAACTTTATGACAAAATAATATTTATTGAATACTTTGTTATTGTCCATTTCAATAAAAAAACAGTTTTATAACATATTAATAGTTAATGATTTCAAAACTATTTCCCACTGAGACTGAACGTAATCAGTAACATTTAGTCATTTCTTATTCCAATTCTACCAACGTTACCTTTCTTCGAAAAAAACGTTGTTACACTGATATCAAATAGTTCTTGAAATCAACTTTTGCTGAGATGATCCGTTATGTAACTTTATACTAGAAATTGGTAATCGACATGGCTAAAATAATATTAATACATCGGTACACTTAAAAACAACACATATCTATCTATTGATAGATTTTTCTACATAATAAAAGAAACTTTTGTTCTTGACAATATTTTATTAATTTCAGAGACACATACGTAGTGGTAGCTAAATGAGTTAAAAAGAAAAAAAGCTTTCTATGTGCAACTTAAGCGTTTTTATCGAGTAGAAGATGTACACACTCGCTCCATTTTGTTTCTTCATATATAACTTCATGAGAGAAAGAATATCATTTTAGTGTCTGTCAAAACGAAGGCCACAACACTAAACGACTTCAATCAAATTGAACGCGACCCTACAAATTTGAATTTTTATGATATATAAAAAGACTGTAAAATAATTCTTGGCCTTGAGATATCGTGTATGTTGTCATGAATTTATTCAATTGGTGCGTCTTTTTTCCAGAACAATATTGCGATAACATAAAGTTGTCAATAAAATGAATATACTCTTTTTCGCTTTGTTTCAAAAAAATATCGCTAGGTAAACTTCAAAGGTTTTTATTTAAAAAGAACAATAACATTTGTTTTCCATTGTTCTGCATAAACGGAAACAAAATAAATTTAAATCAATAAACGTATAAAAACTCGTTAATTGGTTTACATATTATATTTAATAAATATTGTAATAGCAATTCTAGACCAACGTAATATTTGTACAAGCCACTTAGTTTTTGATTGAACGAAACTTATTTGAATCATACGGTCGACGTTTGATTTTTTTATATTTAATAATTTTTAAAGCAAATTTTAGTAATAAACTTATTTTTACATGTAGATAGATACAGTATTTTTTCGATTAAAACAACACCTAAATAATCTGTAATTCAATTGAAAGATTAAGACAATATTGTTATTAGTAACAAAGAAGTTAAAAAACAAAAAGAAACACAACTTCTGCTTCTTTTTTTAAACATTTGATAGAAAGCGTTTAGGATTATAATATGTGATACATATTTGAATCTTATCATACTTTTTATTATTCTTCATAAAAATCTGCTTTACTTTCTGTAAAATATAATATGTTACGTAAAATAATGAATATTTATTAACAATTTTAATTAGATTATTTTTCTCTTTCATGTCGTTTTATTATTTTACGTTGTCTTACATCGCATATTGCACCAAAGGTTAGTTGAAACAATATATAAAGCGACCTTATTCTGCTCATCGCCACCGTAAGAAAGAAAATCCACGATGAACAACGATGCAAAATTATGTCCCAGAAAGGTAAGCCAGTGTGTAATTTACATCCAGGTAATATGCACGTGGCGCAGTAGATTAAAGGGCAAATTGTAACCTTTGGATAACCGTGGTTTTGGGGACATAATACTATTATTGGCATTTGGTTTACCCCGACCATATTTTGTACCACAGATTATAAAACACATCTCAATTTTTCCACCAAAGCATTTTGACAACGTACGAATAGCCGATTATTTTGTTCTCAAAATTGTTATCAACTTTTACTGTCATTTTTGTTGAACTAAATGAATTAGTTGCAACTTTCTTACATTACTTAAATTTGTCAATTAAAACCTTGTCACACTCAATCAGGGTTGCCAGATCTTCAAAATCACAGATCGAGAAATTCACTATTTCGAAAACTTGTATACATGTGCAGGTCGGGATTATAGAGAGACAAGCAATGCGGGACTCGGGATTTGTCGATTGAGCTCGGGATAGTCCCGCTCAAATAGGGACGCCTGGCAACCCTGCACTCAATACGCACTTAAAAGTCCACACGTTTTCACTTATTCTAGCTCAACTCTTTGACTTACTTCAAAATTAATGATCAAACTTGGTGAATTTTGTCGAGTATTCTTTATAGTTATTATTTTCAATCTCATTTTTAAAGGTAATGTAAATTATTTCTTAAAGTATTGAAAAATTCATCATGTATTTTATTGCCTAATAATTGTGATAAAAATGGTAAGAATAAATGTCAAATTAAGCCATCGTTATAACTATCAAAATGTGTAGTTACCAAGATAGTTTCTAACAATATTTTGATGAAGAAACCACTCTTTATTACATACTTTTAAATGTATTAATAGAATCCAATTTTGTCGAACATTACGTTGTGTAACATAACTTTCAATTCGGTGAGTGTTTTCCTGATTAAAAATTCTCTAGTCTTTCAACATTATTTTATTGTACGAAAATTGTTATACGACATATATTTTTCGACGAATTTGACACTTATTATATCAATTTATAATTCACCAGTTGATAATGCTCTAGATTAGTGAAATCAGTCTGGATATAATATAAATTATGCGGAATGATTTCAAACAGTGTCTATTTTTTAATAAAATATAATATTTTCCACCAAGAATTGATAAGTCGTTAAAAGAAATATGTTGTAAAATAATATTTTTTATCAGTGAAAAAATTTCACACTATCTCAATACGATCAGACCTGATCACGTCTAGCGAGGGAAAAAGTCATCTTTGTATTAGTTAAAAATGTCGCCCATGTTACGCAAAATGTAACGTACATATTTTATTCAATAAAAACGCTCTACGTCATGTATTATATAAATTCTCGTATTTATTTGATATATCGACGAGAGCGTTATGATGTTGCCGTAGTAATTTCTTCGTTGGTGATAAGGCAGGCTGCATGCGAGGCTTAGGCATCTCAGGGTTGCGGCGCTGCAGGGTGTCGGAAGTAGGCGGTAAGCGGTACTCATTTGGCCACACAACCTGGTGACGTGGCTGCCGCTGGGATGTAACATTTACAGAGTATTCGGCGCCGAAATTTAAAGTAAGCCTTTCTAGTTAATATCACATTACAGACAATTCTTCCTAAGTATTAAACTCTCGTTTTAACTGAACACTCACACGCAGTATTAGTAATTTGTAAGATGTTTTTCTTCATTGATTTCCCTATTGAAAACATTATTTATACAATAGTTATTTTAAATCTTATATGTTAATATTTGCAATACCAGTTTTGATGTATTCATCAAGTATTGCAATTCTTAGCACTTGTTAGTCACCCGTTGTTGTATCGTTGGTAAGATCTTGGTTCTACCAATCAGGTGAGTCTGGGTTCAACTCCCGGTAAGAGCAGTGTCATTGATTATTTTCCAATTAAAATATCAGAACTTAAAATTAAATTTTTCTCTAATTGTTCTCGTATTATGGATAAATTTCAAATATTATGTATACAAAAAAGAAATAGCTTTTAATTTTTTCACGTAAATTTTGTAATACAGTTTAATCAAATTAATTCTTATTCAATCAAATGTTTTCAATATAAGAACAGTAGTTTTTAAAACCCATATTCAAGCATTTTTTTAATTTTCATGGGTAAACAAGCATAATCGTACAGTTTTTTTATTGTTTTACTTCGTCATAAATATTTATAAATTTATAAAAAAAATATTTATTTCTATTTTTTATTATTATTTTTATTTGAAACCATATCCACATCTAATATTTTACATATCTAACCATAACAGAATTTATCAAAAATTAAGTTCTTCTGCGAGAACTGTTTGTTATTATCACTCAACCTCTTTTTTTCAACGAGAGCGGGAATAGAAGGTTAATATTTGAATAATACAAGTGGTTAGCTAGTCGGTCTTGCTATGAGTCATTTTAAAGATTAAATGAATGGGATTAAATTTATGACATCAAAGAAATTCATTTCTTCGAACGTAATTCCAGAAATCGATTTAAAATCCTCTATTTAAACTGTCCGCTCTGGGATACGAACTAGGAGCGCCGTAATCGGAGGCATCGACGCTGATTACTTGACCATGGATCCAACATGTCAAATTACTGATAATAAATAGCAATTAACTCTTTAGTTTTATCATATGGTGACGACTTGTTAAGTTTTGCTTCCACGTCTCGGTTCAGATAAATTACAGCAAAGATGTTGGTACGTACTTATTCGAAAGCGCAGACCCCAAACTGTCGTCGTCGTTACAATGTAAATTGATACACGTATCGTTGCTTGAAATGCGATAGTTCGGCGTCAATGCCATTTTGTATGTATAACACGAGCTTAATGGAATTTCAGATATCCATTATCAAGTATGAAAGCATATTTTATGTACACCACTCTTAGAAGAAAGCGAACGTAATGGTGTGTGTAACCCCTTGCCGATTTAAGAGTGTAAAAATATTACTAACAATATTTTTATTTATTTTTTAAGCCATGTCCGTTTTCAATGTAGATCATATGGACTCCTTATAGACTTTCTTTCAAAATATTTTTTCTCCGAAAACAAATTGTTACTTAGTTGTTCAAGCTATTTCGAAGTGAGTATGGATAGAAAGATACGGGAAAGGCACGAGAAATCGTTAGCTAATCGCTTTTGCTACGTCTGTTTTAGAATAGGAAAGGTGGGAGAGAATTTTAAGCGTTACAGACATGCGTGTATTCAAACATAAATCTATAAGCCGATTGAAACGTCAATTTATAGATACTGGGATTCGAGTTCGTGATTACCTTTATCAAATCTGATAGCGTTGACCAGTTGATCAAAGACCAGGACTTAAACTATCATTTTTAAAAATCCCTGAAAATATGTTAAAGTATTATTAAAAAAAATCCTTTCTTATTAGAAAATTGTAATTAATTTAATGTAAGATAAAATGGTTGTGTTAAGAGCAAAGTGGAAGGAATCAAATAATTTACAATATCTTATTGAGAGTAGGTATATCATAACTCAAAAAAAAATTCAGTTGTCAGAATCTTATTGCTTTTTTTTATATACATTACAGTACATCTCTGTCAAGTCCGTGGTCGAGTCGTTAACGTCGTTAACTTCTTTTGAGGTGCTTAATAGTTTGAATCTCAGTACGGATATATTAACATTTTTTTTTTGGCAATCGATGTATGTATAGATATAATTTAAGATTTCGACTGAAGGTGCGTGGTGGAATTTCAATATTAAATTTGAATCATTCAAATTATGTACACTCCCACAGATTTTGTCACTACCGACCCGGGTTTCGCCTTTCGGCATCTTCAGGCGTTCAAGCGCACGGATGAGTTCAAGTTCATCCGTGCGCAGTGGTCAGTTCAAGTTCATCCGTGCGCTTGAACGCCTGAAGATGCCGAAAGGCGAAACCCGGGTCGTTAGTGACAAAATCTGTGGGAGTGTACATAATTTGAATGATTCAAATTTAAGTATGTATAGATTTCTGTTCGATTGCATGGCTGTCTGTAATCCCATCTTGCCCTAAAAAACGGGTCGAACTATAGTGATAAACTTACCACTAATCAGTGGTGGCCGGTCAATGTGGCATTGGATCAATGCACCTCTTGTATATGCAGGGGCAGTTACATTTCATGAAATAATATTCAAACATAACATTTATACCATTCACTCATTTTAAATTCTTCATGTTTTATTGTCAAAAAAATAAAATAAAATCTAACCGCTCCTGCATATACAAGGGGTGCATTCATACAATACCACATTGACCGGCCGCCACTGCTTCTAATCCTCGCAAATTTTAGTGGATGAGCAATTGAATAACAATCAGTTCTCATAAATGACCTCTGTTAAGATGGTTTCCATTAGAAGCCTATATGCTCCACGTTGGAAGTGAACATGGTCAAGTAAACAAAATAAAATAAAATTTAAAAACTATTTTGGGATTTAACAAAATAATATATGATAATATAAAACAGAACTACTTTTCTTTTTCAATATCTTAGTTGATGAAATTTCTATTCTACTTTTAATCTTAAATTGTACAATTGTTTGTTCATTGTATTGTTATAAATACTTGTAAATGCTTTTTAATTGGCAGACAGTAATCATGATAGAGATTTATGTTTTTATTTTAAACATTTTCTTAATCAAACATATCTACAGTTCAAAAAAATATTAACTAATAAGCTAGTCATCATTTTGTTTTTGAAGTATTGTACACCGCAAAATTATCGAATATATGATCAATAAAAAGTTAACTCGTAGATAGTTTACATAACTATTAGAGCATCCAATCCCGGGATCCCGTTAAATTTTTTGATCCCGAAAATTGATTGACATGGTCGCGAACCCGGGATTTCGGGATTGAGAAAATTTTTAGCAAATCTCGAAAATTGAAACGAAATTGGCAAATTTTAGATTTCAAATTCCTCGGCGAGCTAAAAAAAAACGAGTTTCTGTGACAATTTGGAGAGAAAGTATACCAAATCGGGGATTTCAAATTCCTCGTTGAGCTAAAAAAAAACGAGGTTTTGTGACAAATTGTGGAAAAAGTATACCAAATAAGGGATTTCAAATTCCTCGGTGAGCTAAAAAAAAAAAACAAGGTTTGGAAATAATCTGAGGAAAAAGTATAGGGAATTGAGGACTCCAAATTCCTCGGTTAACTAATCCCAATCCCGAGATTGAAAATTTATCAATTCCTTAATCCCGGGATAGGAAAAGGGCTCCGGGATTGGATACCCTGATAACTATTTAATACTTACAAGTAAATTTTGTTAGAAAGAGTTTATAAAAATAAAATAAAACCATCTCCACCCATCGACGTCTTTCAATCTCTTGGAATTTAGATTTATTTCCATGAAAACATTTTATTATTGAACTTTGATCAAAGCCTGCGAAAAATGCAAGTCAAAAGCTTTGAGCTTTTATAACATTAAGGTGTGTATAGCACTGGTAAGAATAAAACTCGTTCACGACGCAGTTACATCGAGTTAGGGGCAAACAATGAGGCATGCATCAAACGAATAGGATACATTCCCGGCTAATAGTCTCACGAGGGTTCATCTACTAGAAACGCTGCTAGTCCACTCGATTGCTTCTCGCCGAGGTTCTATTCCAAAAGCTCTGAATTTCAAGCACAGCTTCGCAATCGTATAACGGAGAAACATCTTTGCTTTACGATGACATGATGAAGAAAATATATATAATACAGAAGGTTGTAATTTTATTTGCTTTATTTGTCACGGTTAACAGAATAAATTAATTAAGTAACGCCACGCTTGTAAGCAAAAGTATTGTAACTAGAGGCAAACCTTTCTTTTTTTTTTAAATATATTTTCTTAACAAAAATACTATTTGGTTTAATGACCATTTAACCATTATTATTTCTTTAACTTATTTACAGTTAATTATAATATATAATTTTTCAAAATCCATATTTAATGAAAAAAAATTGTAAAGGTAAACCATCTTAATAATAAAAGTTACGTGTATTTAGGAATTGTGAAATTTCGCTCCATAATTAAATTACAAAGCTTTATTTTTCTAGAAGATGTTTCATAGGTATAAGAAATTTCGGATTCGGCAGTCGATATGTGTAATTATTTTTAATTTAAAAAAACTCAAATTGCACTATCAAAATACCTGTGAATATTATCCATTACTTTAGGTTACTACATCAAGAGCAATTTAACATATTTAAATTTTGAACTTGTGACGAATTACTTAACAAGTTTGTCGTAATCTCTAACTTCCCTGAAACAGTAAATCAACAACTGATTCTAAGCTGAAAGAAACCAAAATGAGCATACAACTGTTTGACCGTGTTTATAGAAGGAAAGGCATTATCAACTTCTCATGAACCTAATCTTCTTCGTACATACTTCTATAACAAAGGTCAGTTTGTAAAACAATTATAACTTTGTGACTGACGAAATATAGGTATACAAAGGTCTGTTTATATTTGGCCAATATCCTATTCATTTTTTAAATAGTAAATTAAGCAAGCTCAAAAATAGTTTATTGAATGTAAAGTAAACATTTGATAATATATTATATTAGGACCAGTGTTTAAGTTAACTTTTACTTTAGAACATAACCCAAAACTTAAATACTTTTACTATTTTTCTCTGCCCGTTCATTGAATTTAAACAATATACATTTTGTTTATTATTACCGATAGTTTATAAATGTATATTCTTAGTGACGAAATTATTTTGTGCTTGATATTAATACGTTTTTAAAACACGAAATTTTATCTTTTATCCAATTTTACAATAACGTTCGTTTGTACGGAACTGCTGCCTTGGTATTATCTTTATTGCTTTTTATTGAAAGAATTTTTAAATGAAATAGCGCGGGCAACCGTTCCGACTTGTGTAGTACTCATCTGCAGTCCGCTTGATAGCTCTAATATCGCCCCCAGAGTTCGATGCAATCGTAATTTTTCGCCAGCAAAGATTCCAACGCTCCGGGAGATTCTTGCGGGACTGTTTATTGTAAAGGAAGATTTAGTTTATGGACCAAGTCCCAGAAGACCACACAGAAAGAATGGAGTATTCTACAGACATTGTATTGTAGAAAAGTTTAATTCTTAGAAGATTCTCTCATACACTCGGTAAAGCTTTATTTCTTATTGATATTTTTTTAAACGTTTATGAAAAAGGATTAATTATTATTTTAAAATTAATATTCATAAATCTGATGTTCACTATATACTCGTCCACGTCTCACGTTCATCAATTAAATATTATGTAACCAAATAATTAAAAAATATACTTCATAATAATTAAATTGTCAATCGCCATAGCCAAATGAGTTTTTTTATAAAGAAATAAACCATATCCGCCCCCAATGTGAAGCATATACACATTGTTCACAAAATAATTATAAATTTTCCAGTAATCAAAATATATATAATTCTTGAAATTACCCATCATTTAAATCTGTAGGCATTTCCATGTTATAACATTTTAACGATAATCACATTTATTTCAAAAATCTACAGAGAACATTTGCTTAGTAAATATTTCTCCAAGCTAATTGAAGTCATTAAAATCATATCATTAGTAAAGTTTATTTATGTCGCCATCAATAGCTTTTAATATAGTGGTAAATGTATTTCTTATATATTATAAACACGATTCATTTATTTACTAAACGTCAGTTCAACCGTGCACTTGAATACCGAAAGGCGAATCCCGGATCGTTAGTGGCAAAACTTGTGTGAATATACATAGTTTGAACGATTTAAACTGCTTAATTCAGATAAAACCTGCACACATGAAAGTATGACATTAATGTAAAAAAATATCCTACTCAACAAAATTATATTACCGACGATAATCTAATATCTTGCATTCAACAAACTGATTTTGCAGCTGGCTAAATCGAGTTATGTCCGTAACCAAGGTGGGACCTTTACGAACTCTCTGAACTAACTTGCATTGGAATGAATTTCCCAAACTAATATTTCAAAACTCCGACGAGTGAGCTCCAAGTTTCTTCACTTTCTATTAAAATAATATTTTACAAAGGAACGTCCAAGTGAAATTCAGAATTTTCAATTACGTTTTAGAATAATAATTTCTATGTTTTAGACTCGGAGAATCGAATTTACGATTATGATAATTTTTAAATCAGAAACTAGCTGGGGATCTTGCTAAAAAATCGTTTCACATATTCACATAACAAACGGTTTTTAACAAGGATACAATGCGTCAAGATTTTTTTCTACAGTTAAATGTAATAAAATAAAAAATAGCCCCGCAACTTTCCAAAAGCTTTGTCGTAGAAAAATCTTTCACGGTATAAATTTTGGTGCGTACAGTATATGTCAAACGCTTCATATTATGCTGTTTCGGTAAATTTTAGGGTGTTCGCTGTCAATACTTGGAGACAAGGCACTATATTAATGAAAACACAATATTCCTGTGTACTCATATCCACTTTTTTTTTACCAAGATCAGGACTAGTTTCACTCATGCCAAGCAGTATCATCAGTTGATAATGCTCGCGATGAGCGAAAGCGGATAATAATGTTATCTTTAATATAAAAACATAATGCAAAATTATTTCATTGAATACTTTATTTTTAAATATGTCTCAAAATGTTACAGAAAGAAAAATAATGTTGCGTAAAACATTAAAATATATAGCTTTAAAAGGTAAGTTATAACATTTTTCTGACGTAGAACTAAATATAATACTTTGATATGTTAACCTTATTGTATGAATATTTCTTGTCATATTTAGTAAAATCATTAAAACGTATGTTACACGCATACTAAAAGAATGTTACCAGCTTTATTATTTTTTAAAGTAAAGATTAATGGCTAGATGACGAAGTTTTTCAGAATAATAATTTATGTTGATTTTTTTTATTTTGAGTGTTTTCTAATTTGACAGAAAGTTTTAGACACATTTCACAAGACAGCATGTATTTTTTTTTACGTAAGTGCAAAAACTTCAACTTTAAGACACTATAGCGCTTGACAAAAACTCTATTGAAAACCATTTTTGAGTAGTAACATGCACTTCTGGTATGCATAATTGAGCCATATTATAAACTGTTCACGCAAGTACTACTTTGTAAATTATTCAAATATGCTAATTTCTCGACACGGTTCGTAATAAGAGTATTATGACCAAAGTATGGGGGTCACTCATTGCTGTACCATGAATTTATAATCACATTCGTTTTGCACAATACGTTTTCAATAGTACGGTTGTATTTACTTATTTTGAAGTGGTTCTAACTAGATATTGCAATATCGGACAAATATATCACTGTATTTCTGTGTATCAATGTTTAATACTAGTGTTACAAAAACAATAAAAAAACGAGAAAAAAACGGACTAGTCAATTAATCTGGCATCTTGACGTTGTATATAAAATATCTTCATGAAAGTCATAATCATAAACGGGTGGTTATCACTTAAAAAATAACGGGAACGATTTTATAAAAATATGTGTTGATTTCTATACAAAAAAAACAGTTTTTGTACTAATCATATTAAATAAATGAGGAATTTGAATACAATACCTAGCACACCGAGTATGATTTGCAATTATTTATTTAATTATGTATTGACTAAGTAACTCGTCTCTGGCGTGTTGAGCACGACAAATTTGACAAGATATCTCTCTGTGGCAGCCATTCAGTTAACACCTTCAAAATTATTTAATCTTTTTATACATTCAATATTACAAATAAAACACCAGTAATCCTTCCTTCGCCACGTTCAGCACATTCACCAGTAATAAAGAAAATAGTGTCATTATCACAATCATAAAATATTTATTTTTGAATATTTGAACATATGTTTGAATTTAAACAGGACAAAATCAAAGGTGGTTCATCAATCAACAGATTTTTGTGAAAATCTGGATAATTATTCCTTTCGGATTCTACGACGCGCTATTAAACGAACAATCAAACAATTGATTTTTCATAATTATATTTTAATACGGAAATACATGTATTTATCATTTTTCAGTATTGAAAAACCCACCGAAATACCAGGGGAAATGCTCAAGTCTTAAAACAATTTTTTATAGCAGTGCTTGTGTTTCTTCATCTTTTTGGTACCCGAATAAAACTACAAATAAATAAAAATCAAATCAAATAATTACGTAGTTAGAATTTTTTTTAACTTTTTTTTTTTTTTTAAATCCATGTCTGCTCCCAATGTGGAGCATATGGCCTCCTAATGCAGGTATCTTAACAGAAGTTTTTCTACGTGAACTGTCTGTTACTCAGTCGCTCAACCTCACTTCTTTCAAAGTGAGTAGGTATTTTTTTTTTTTTTTTTTTAAACTACGTGATTATAAATTTCTCAGTTTATTAAAATTGTATTTATTTGAATTAAAACGATGTGTGCACATGAACGATCAACTCGCATTATACTTGTTAGACTGCTTGTCACATATTGCTCGCTACATAATTTAATTCGTTCGTAGAAATAATTATTATCCTGTGAAGTAAACATGCGTGCACGATATAGAAATTTCGTATAAAATGAAATTTAGATCGACTGTCACCCAAGTATTTTAGCAAATAATTTAGTTTACCATTTTAGATAGTTAAACGTGTGTTAATTCAGTTGAATTTTCTCTGCAAAATTGTTAGAATTACCAAACAGCCTATGACGTACATGCAGATAATGCGATTTTAGATAATCTATTATTAGATTGCAATATCAGTAAAATGATTAATCGACTTTAATGTGTTTTTAATTTATGTTATTAAAACAAAATGTCTACGTGTTAATATTTTATCCATGAATAGATACAACTTGAAGTTAAAATAGATTATACTACCGAAAATATTCAATGTTTTATGAGCTTAATCAACTATTACCACTTCACGGGCAGGGAAGTGATAAAAACTACGTATCTGTTTACCAGTATCAATAGTTTTAGGTGTACAATATGAAATGACACAAGGCACATGATGACTATAAAATAAACTTGTTAATCTTACAAACCACTGTGCTATTCTGAAATTTATTAGGACCCATACATGAATAAAGAAGTCTCTAATATTATACTCTGACAGGATCTTTTGATTGGTCGTTTACAGTTGGCATCACTTAAATGTGAGAATTGCGGCTATGTTCACTAGGGATTCTGTGTCGAGACGTCCCGGGACAAAAGTCCCGGGACTTTTAAGCTTTTTTGCTGTCGTAAGTCCCGGGACTTTGTTGTTAAATGTCCCGGGACTTAAGACAGCCAAATTTTACATTTTAATTTTGAAAAAACCATTCTAACAAAATAAAATTGGATGCAAGCAATCGCTAATGTGACCTAAAAAGTTAATTTTGATTTAAAATAAATTTAAATTGGTGTCTATCCTCGAGATCAGTTTTGAAAAAAATGCATTATATTCAGGCTACGGATTAAAGGCCGGGGTTTTAACAAAATTAAGTATGCATATATAAAAGGGACCTTATGAAAGAAACAGCTGTTTAGATTTATAATTGTAGAAGTTTCAAATCAACATCTATTTATATATTGTAATACGAAACAACCATTTTCTATGGGTAGAGACGTGCAGAAATACAAAAAAACTTAGACACGTGTTCGCTTTAACTCAATAGTTCAACAATTTGAAACTTGGGATTCACAGAATTCCAAGAAATAATGAAGCCGATAGTTATTTCTAGAAAATTATGTCATAAATCAAGGCGGATTATAAATCTTTTATTATCAACAGTTCAGCTGGGACTAATTGTTTTTCGAAAAGAATACAAGAAAGATCAATGTTTTGGAAAAACAATGTTGCAACAACGTTTATTACAAAAATAAGAAATCGGCTGTCTGATTCGTCATTAAATTCATTATTATTTTTAAAATCATATTTTGATAAGCAAAAATAAAATATTAACTTTTGTGTAAATAATACATACTATGTATGATTTGAGGTTCTGATTTTATTATTCAATTAATTTAATATTTTCAATATTAATAAATAAATGTGTTCAAAAGATGTATTTATTTTAACTAACGCATACTTTCGGCGGCCTTTTAAAGTACGTACGAAAAAAATATACGTTTAACTGCGTAAAAAACGCTCAAAAAAAAAATTTAATTGAAACAAAATATTAAAAAACGTTTAGGAGAAAGATATCTCCATTTATGTTATTAGAAATTTGTTTAAATCAATTTATATTCGTATAAAAAATATAACTGTACCAAAAACAAATCAAAAAATATTATAATTAAATGTTCATACCTGATTATTTTTTTATATTGACTATTTTTCAGCTGTATTGTGATTTGTGAAGTAACGGTCATAATTTTACCCAATTCATTGTTATTTTTTCAATACATGTATCGTTACATCCCTTTTTAGTACATACATACAAATATTTAATTTTAATAAATTTATAATTTTATTGAAGGGGAAATTAAAGTCCCAAGTCCCGGGAAGTCCCGGGACTTTGACTTTATCACGTCTCGAGTCCCGGGACTTTGAAAAACCCGAGACTTCAGAATCCCTAATGTTCACGGTTGTTTTAGATTGACGGTCTGTCAAACGCCAATGAATAACAATTTTTTTTCTATTTCTTTGAAGTTCTTTACGTCTGATTAAGCACGTATATTTTCTATATTTACTGATGAGTATATTAATTGTAATGAAATAAAATAAATATGTTTTTTATCCATGTCCGCTCCCAATGTGGAGCATATGACCTCCTTATGGAGTTATTTCAACATAAATTGAATCAACGAAAATTGATTGTTACTCAGTCGCTTAATTTCTCTTTTCCAAAGAAATTAGATGGGATAGAAGGATAAAACTAAGACAGGACTAGGGGTTAACTAATCGCTCTCGCTACGTCCAGTTATTGAAGGATCGGAAGGGTGGGAAGAAATACAAACACCTATGCTTTCGAAAAGAAATCGATAAACCAATCGAAAAAATACTGTTCGTACTGGAACTCGAACAAGTGAGATCCGGCACGGAACCCAGCAACGCTACCCGCTACGCCATAGGACCCGAAATATATGATTACCAATTAAAATATCAACATTTGTTTGACCTGTCTAGCACTCGTCTGTCGAAGTTGATTTAAAACTCAACAGCTTTTTTCAAGCTGCATGCTTATTTTATATATAAAAATGAATAAAGCTTCTCAGCTTAGCTTACATATCATAATGAAAAAAATCTATTTATATAAAAACGAAATGAATCCGTTTGAATAGCATTTTATAATATTTTTATACATATTATATACAAGATAATTTAATATCTTCAATATTATTTTCAATGGTGCCGTGCACCTAGGTGGCGTGAGATATTTTAATTGAATATGCAATATACCAAGGAAAAGATTTCAGAAATGTTTGCTTTATTACAAGAATGGAGAAAAGGAAATTAAATTTCCCTACTCCAGATGGCAAAAGACTAGAAAGAAGCGGGAACACACGACAATTCAGATTATCCGATAAACGCGGTGATATGGCAGAACGACAATTCTGCGTGTCAAACATCTAATAGCGTATGATTATACTATAATTGTGTTTTATTTATTCTTTACAATACAATTATTAAGCAAACATATATACGGCATGCCGTCTTAAAAAACAAAAGCTCTCTGTTGAATTTAATTTATTATGATAGATTGTTTACACAATATTTTGGTATAATATTCGTGTAGTGGCATTTGAAATACTCTCAAATATCAGCTAGGGACTGGACTTGTAAAAGAAAACTTTTTAAGTTCAATATCACATTACAACGTTCAACAATGACGACAAATATTATTTTTACTGTTTTTTTTTTAATATTGCTTTTCTTTTAACAGCTTTCAGCTGTTACAATTTAAATACAGTGTTTAAAACATGCTCAAAATACACAAAAATATATGCTAGACACAAAATCAAACAAATGATTTCCCGTTTTGCATACTCTATATAGTTTTATTGGATAAATAAAGATAGAATTAAAAATATTTTTATTAAAGAAACAACATCTAGATATTCGAATAAATATTTGTTACGTTCGCACATAGTGGGTTGGCGTGACACAGAGATACAGTGAATCATTTAGAATCTAGATGATTTATAGTTTTCCGGAATCCGAGGTAAAAATATATTTTATTGTAAATATAATTTGTGTAATATCCGTATTGCAGTGGTCGACGTTCTTGGCTTCTGTGATGAATCTCACGGGTTCTAATTCCAGTACAAACAGTATTTTTTCAATCGATTTCTATTAGAAGGCATTGATGTTTGTGATGTCTGGATATTACCCTTACAATCGTAAAATAACGGTGTATAGCAAGAGAAAATAGCCAACTACCCGTCTTGTCCTAGCTCT
>CM062838.1:8602303-8653510 GCA_031772345.1 Himalopsyche anomala
CTGACAGCACTTCTTAAAGAGACAAAACATGTGACAAGTTGAGTAAAAAATTATCAAATTTCATTTTATATTAAAAACAAAATTACTGTTGAACCCATCGAAAATATTAAAAATCACTCTTTTTATTACTTTAAGTCTAAATTAGATAGGTGTGAGGAAAGGTTTATATACAGATATGTATGTATGTTATTTAATCATGAATTCATGAATATTTTTTAAAATAAACAATTTATGGTAAATTTTCACACTGTGTCCAAGTCTAAATATTTTTAATGTGTTTGTAAATATTCAATTGAAACGTGTTAGTATGGAATATTTATTAATGATTTATTATATATGAACTAGGAACTCTTCATCTCGTTAAAAATAAAATACAATACTGTCTAAGGTGTACTCGTTAAATCCCAATAACACTACTGTTGACATTTTTATAAGAACGACAACGTCAATATCAATTTTAATGTATTCAGAGGCAATTCTTGGCGGAAAGTTAATAAATTGAAAACGAAACGGTTTTCCGTATTTATTCTTCATTTTTAAATAAATATCAGGATCGATTTAATGAAAGAAAATCAGTACCAACAATACAAATATTCATTACATCTACAAACTTTTGAAAATTAATTTTATTATATAGAGACTAAATTATTATTCAACAATCAATTTGTACTCTAACGTTTTGCTTGAAATCTTTAAAATAATGTATACTGTGAGATTTGAATGTATGCATGCATGCAATATTATTATTGTAAATTTTATACCATTTAACAACGGAAAAATATTTATTGTTGCTTGTTATTTGATTGCACTAATTTGTTTAACACTTCCCCTACGGTGATAAAAAAATACTTACGATTTGTAGCTGACTTTTGAATAACCAAATGAAAAAATATATTTTAACACTTACTGCCCTTTGATGAACGGTAAAAACCGAGGACGTATAATCAAAAAAAAAACATTTTCTTCGCTTGGTTCCTAAAAAACCAGCAACATATCGGAAGTATTTTTTTTTGGATATCAAATTTATGGAGCTTTAAGTACCAAGACGTTTTTGTAGTCTCCTTTATCGCTAATTTTTTTGGAAAAATTGTATTCCCTTACCATCGCTGTAGACGGAAGGGCGTAATTGCTACAGAGATAAGAAGTTCACGGGAACTCTAAATGCATTATTTTTCAAATCACATTCTATATGCTTCCTCCCATACTGTATTCGTAGATGTACACACACATGCTCATACATACATACATACATACATACATACATACATACACACATACAATACACAAATAATTCAACCAAAAAGAGGCATTTTCATGATGCTAAGCGTTCTTTAATTATTAATTTTAGACGAAACATCGAGCAGAACTGCTTTTGGTCTAAAACGATTCTCAGGCAGTGTCTCGTCATAGTTGTGGAGATAAGAGATCGTTGGGTTTTAATTTTTTTCTACCTCGCTGTGAAACTTTTAAGATATTTCACGAACGACCTCGTGGATGGTATGTTTTTTAGGAATGAAGTTTTAAAATTAAATTTGAATATTCACAATTTTTTTTTCAAAAATCTACACTCTCGCATGCTTTTAAATATCATTGCGAATTGAGATTGTCGAAATAAGATTTTCTATTTGCATGTAAGAATTTATGATTGTAAAATTTTATCGTTGTAAAACGAGTTTTTTTAGTTTACAAGGCAGCGATGAAAACAATAAAAATGAAGATAATCATAACGACTTTCTTTTACAATGTGTACATTCTTGCTCATAAAAATCTGAAATTTTAATATCCCTCGAGGTAAATTTATTTTATGCTTGTGTCAAAGTTTATGCATCGTATTTTTATAAAGAGGTTGATATATGAACATAAAAATCTTTTTGCAAAATATGGAAATCGCTTCCTCGGAGGCTTACGCGCTGCGTATAAAATTTCATGGTAGAGAAAACCAATTTTCGTAAAGTAAATATCATTTATTTTATATTAATCCCATAAAATGGCGGCAACAGTAATATATTATCGAAGTTGTAAGTTGAACAACGTGACAGGTTTCTAAGCGTTGATTTGTGAGCGTTGTAGGCCAATATACATTTTGTTCATGGATTTTATGTACATTTATAGCGTCTTTACGTTTTAAAGTTATTTATATTTTCAATTAAACATCATGTTTTTTAAACTCATAATGAAACGAATATTCATCTCAACATCTCAACATCTGCAAGAACTGCATTTTTCTCAAGTGCTCAGTTTTGATACTGAAAGGTTATAAGGAAATGTCTAGTAGAAGAATTGTGGTTCTTTTATCGCTCTTGCTACACTTTGTTTCAGATTGAATGAATGGGAGGAAATTTTAGACATACTTCGAACGGGAATCCATAAAACGATTGGAAAATCTTCTTACTGAACTGCCCTTCCTGGGACTCCAACCCTTGAGCTAAGCAACTGAGGCCAACGTCGTCGACCACTTGTACGCTTGAAAAGAATTTATTTAACGATTAATAGTCAGCCACTCAACTATTTTTTCACGCAACCATTGTTCTTTGGTTGGCCGATATTTATACAAGTCATGAGTCAGTAGATTAGAGCGTCCTAGTGCAGTTGTTATAAGAACGATTATTTAAAAAAATATATACCAAGAACTACTTAAGACTGTTCTAAGATGGAATGTGAGGTAGCCAATAGATATACTTCAGACATCCATGCCAAATATATAAATCGATTGAAAGATTAATTTATAAAACTGTCTGGATTCGAACCCACTAGCACAACAAACTTCAGTTTTTTCTGTCATAAAATGTTCGTTTTGCGAACCAATCTATACAAATAATTTTCAAAATACAAACAACTTTCAAAAACAACGACCCATTTACTTCAGCCTTTGAGCATCTTGATTGTCTTATTTGTCTTTCATTTTTAATGTATTTTCTATCAAAACAACAAAGTATCGTGTTCTGAGATTTGAAACATTCAAAATAAGTATTTATTTTCACTTATTAATCAGAACTCAAAATACGTTTAACCCCATTACATCATCTACAGCCTGGGGTGTGCTTCTCTTGTCTGGAGCAAATTTCTCCACACTGATATATTTTTCTTTACTTATGAATGTTCAGTTAAGCCATTTTCTAATAATTCGCCCCTTGCAAGCATACATACCCATCTAGTGTTTAAGCAAAGTTAAGCTTTTTTTATGCTAACTACGTATCTTTACTGTCTGTCCGCTTTATTCAAACTGTATAATTGGATCATAATACAGTGATACTCCAATTCCGGTCGACCAGATAATGAAAACATATCTTTTTATGCATAGCGCGTTTATTGGGTATTTTTTTATCAGTTTTTCAGAATAATTTGTTGCCTTTGAATATTGCAAAATAATTTCAAACACTGACCTGAAAACTACAATAATCATATATTATAATCAAATATTTACATAAAAAGTTCTCGCATTATCATGATGGAGAACAATTTTTAACAATTCCCACTCCTAATGTAAATTACTACTGATTGCCTACAACTAGTCGGATTAAATTAAATAAAAATTAAGCAATGAAGTTTTTGAACCATTTCCTTTTTCATTTCAAGACACCGTGTTGTGGTTAGTGGTAATCACCCGATGTTTGAGAAATCATTGTCAGTTTCATTTCGTGGGGTCTGAATGTAACGTCACTTCACCTGTAACTGTTATGTTGAAAATTCTGGTGATTAGACACAGCATCATGTGGTGTATTTTCAATATGATATATTTAAAATTTTCAGGTAGATTATAACGCTGAATGCATTAAAATTCCCTGTAAAATGTTCAGCTGATATTTATAATTTTAAAATGTTTTAAAATCATTACTGACCTTGAACACAAGCTTATAATATAACTTCAATATTTTATTCTAATCTGTTTTTTCACGCTTCATAACAATTCTTTTCAGTATGCTTTCAACGTTACATGTATCAAATGCATGGCGCATTGAAGTCAGTTGTCAATAAATTTTCTTTTTTTACAGTGAAAAAAATAATTTTACTTAAAAATTATATCCCGTGACCAAACCGGAAGGCTCCGAAAACTATAAAAATTCTGATTATAAGAAGTAGTCTTTGTCATCGTTTTTACTATGGAACCAGCTGTGACAGAAAAAAACGCCTTCTCCAACACCTGAAAAAAGAGAAAGATATTTAAAAAGTAAAACATTTTTTTTGTACTAATTTCTCCATATATATTAATCATTAGCATTGTATAATTAGTCAATTAATATTTTCACACGTATTAAAAAATCTCGTGACGTGCAAAACCAGTTCATGTCCTGAATAAAAAACGTGTAATGAGTTCAAAAATGTTTTTTTATTTTTTAAATGATGCATTTTCACCAAGAATTGACAGTATAAAGTATATGTACACTTTAAAGGTAGGTAAATTTTTTTTTTTTTTGACAACCGATAAATATTTAAAACAAATGTTCAAATATATTTTAGATAACAAGCCGTTTATTACCAACATTTTAACTGGCATTTTTGTTTAAAATTTAAAAAATAATATTATTTATTGGCGATTCATAATCATGCTTTCAAATATATTAGAATAATAATCTGTTTTTTTTCGTGAATTAAAAATAGTATACTAGAGATGTACCATTTTTACTTGACTGTGGCAGAACTCAGAACTAAAATTGTCGCCCTAGGACGTGTTGGCTATGGCAACGTTAATGATGCAATGGTGGCGCCCTCGAGGGCAGTCAAGTTACGCTGGTACATCTATAGAATACATAATATAATGTTTTACCATATAATTTTAGTTTATTGATTTTTTATGTCTTATACATTGACATTAGAAAATTTTTGCTTATTTTAGATTTGGATTTTTTTTATTTGATCAACAACGTTTTCTTGTGTATAATTTAAAATGCATAAATTGTTTTCATTTAATACCAATTGTGATTATTACTAAATTAATATGATTAATAAAGCAAACTTTATATTTAGGTTTTGTACTAGTTTTTTTTTAAAATAATGCAAGGACGCCATTTGTATGACTTTGATGAGATATTCAAAAATATTTATTGCCCATTTTTTCGCCATCCATTACTCTAAATAATATTACTATGTTACAAGTGATGTCACTCGGAATAAATAAAATAAAATAATAATCGTCATTTTTGTGAAGAGAAAAATAATTATAGAAGTTTAAAAGCGAAGCTCTAAGGGAGGCAGGAGACCGTTCAATTTAGTGAAACTCTCAAACGCCTATACATTTTAACTGTCAGGGTGCTTTTGTTACATACATCCAGAGGCGTGGGCACTTTTACCTGTGTTATATTATTAGGCATTTGGTATGGTTAAATGAAGCGTGCTCACCCCGGACTCTACCCAATTACCCGCCCGCCTGCCTGGCCTCGCGCATTAGATTTGCAAACATGAGGAATTATGAGAAAATTGCTGAAAATTTTAACCGCCTTAATTTTTATCTTTTTTTTTTCATTTGAATAATTTAAATACACCTCGATTCATTTTTACAGAATTTTATATAACAAATCGTCAGCTCAGTATCGCTTTACGAAACAAATTCGTTTTAAATTAGAGGAATAGCAGGGTTGTTTAACTTTATAAAAAAATATATAAATGTTATATATTTTTCGAAGTGAATATCGTTTTTATTATATTTGTTCTGAATACATAAATTTATGCATCATCGTATATTTTACTCAGAGTATTAAGAGTTTTAATGGTTTTCTTTCTTTTGATGACTTTGTAAAAAATATTTTTTATGATGTTTCTTAAGCAGATAAACACGTGTCAGATCTAGTCAGTAACTTTGTGAAATTTTAATTAATTTTACATTCGTACTTAAATGTTATTTTCATTCATATTTCTTTTCTGTTCACATTTATTTATATGTTCAAATTGCTATACGTTCAATGTTTTTTTTAATTAATTTCCTACTAGTTATTTATAAGTGTTCACTTTTTAAATCAATTATTTTTTGACAAGATCATACATTTAGTAATTTTCAAAAAATCCTTTCATAGCTTGTGCCAACGTTTAAAAAATTTTGATAGTTTTATGAATTTATTTCTGATAAATCTGAATTAAAAAAATATTACGAAAATTTCACACGTAAAACTAAAACTAAACAAAATGGTATTTTTCCCAAAACTTTTCTGAACTAACGCTTTTAGACGCAAAAAAGGTTAATTTGAAGCGAGTTGTTTTTACTAAGCCTTAAACATTCAATCAAAACTCTCTCATTGAAAACTCAGTATTTTAATAATTCATAATAAAACCCACATCCGCTTGAACCTTTTTAGCTACACACACTAGCACATTGCTAAAAAAAACACAAATATCTTCATGACATTTAACAAAATTCCCAAAATTTTATAAATGTAAAAAACAATTGAAGAAATTAATTTCATTTTAAAATATTTACATTTTAACTTACCCATTAGGAACGCCAATGTTCATATTTCAGGTTTCCCAGTTTGAGAGAAAAGGAATCGCCCCCAGGCTTCCTGCTCAAGTGGAGCTTTAAGGTTCAGCCGCAGTCCTGTGTGGCAGATAAATCTGGCGGTGAATCTAAGGTGTAGCGCGCTGGTATGGCAGCCAATTATCATCGAACGGAAGCTCGTGCATTAAAGCTTTGAGTTCTCGCCGCTGCGCCACGCCGGAAGTTATGAACGTTGCGATGACTGGCTCTGTAAAATATTAGCCATTTTCATTGCCAATTTTAGATATTTTATTTTTATAGAAACGCTGAAATTTTTAATTTCTTTTTTTTTAATTCTGATCCTTTACATTAAAATGAATGTAACGAATTTTAAAAGAAAACCTATATTCTGCTGAATTTTATCAAATTGATTTGTTGCAAGTAGAATTGAAATTCCATGCAGAATTGAAAAAGTTAGTTTTTTGATACAAATACAACAAGCATTGTCTTCGCTTAATTTTGCTTATTACAGAGTGAGTTTGACTAGAATAAGTTGTAAGCTTAATTTTTCAGTCAACAATACGTTTTTTTTTTGCTACTCACTAATTTTACGTCGCGTTTTTAATATACCGCAATAAAAAAAAACATAAATTTGTCGAAATATTAATTATAAACGTAATTTCTGAAATTTTAGCTATAGACCGCATTTTTAGTCAAACGAACGCCGCTTGGACTAGTTTGCCAGATACAGAATAATAATACAGCGAATAAAAAACATTTCAGTAGAAAAAAAACAAATTTGCACATAAATCAGAAAACGAGACTTCAATTTTTATTTTAAAATAATCAGTTCCAGGATATATTGATTGCTACATTTTGATGCGATTTATATTCGGATAAGTATTAAATAAATTTTCAACATCTGAATATTATATTCTAGAAAGTAAAGGTCTTCAAAATAATTGGAGTGTATTTATTATACATACAATAATTATACATGTTATTCGATTATTTCTTTGGCTATACATACATGATATCTTTCCAAGCTCGATGTGCAATTATAAATGTTTAACATATCACTAAAATTCTTTTTATTAGATTTAATTGACAGACAAAAATTGTTTCCAGTACAAATAAAACTGAAATCTTTTTTGAAGGCCATCTTGATGGCTTAACAAATTGGGCGAGCACGTCAAATTTGCTTCCATCCTAAATAAATTTTATTAGCCCTTTTCATTTGACCTAACTTTGAAAATAGTCTACTTAGATGAAATTAAATGAATATGGGCCAGTCATACAACGATTCGAATGATCCTTTCAAAGGATTCGTTGAAAAAATATTCCTATACAAAAACGAGCAGTACCTATGCTCTTTACTAACATAATATAATTGGATATGCTAATAACTTATATATTTAATATCAGTTAAAAGCAAACTAAATTTTATTTGTTTCTTCTTGTTAAATATGAACGAATATTTCAAATAATAAAAAAGTGTTTCAATTAGCCGTCCTAAAAACGCTCTTTGGTTTTTTACTTCGATACGATTAGTATCAATGCATAACGAAAACGTTTAGCTCGCGGCACAAATATAATTAAATTCGTTAAGAGTTGTTTTCTTTATTATTCTACTCATAAACATCATTTACCTCAGTTTTTAAATAGCAAAAAAAATACTGGATACTTAATTCTTTTCAGATTATTCGTGAGTCATTTGATTTGACATTTTCTATTGACGCATCAATAATATATTTTTGCACATCAATAATATATTAATAATAGTCTTGCTCCAAATTATCTCGTACAAGTGTAGGTGTTTGTATTTATTATTTTGAACTGACTTTTATTGTATAGTAAGCTTAGAAAATATTTGAATAACCTCATTTATTTCAAAATCTAATGTACACGTAAGAAGTTTTCGTAAATTTCAATTTTAAAACGAAACAAACTTTTATTTCTTAAATGTTAAGAAATTTAAAAAATACCAACAGCTTGAATTCTTCAAAAGTTTTGTATAAGTTTTTTTATAACGTTACGTTAAAAAAAGAAATCTTTACGATGTATACAAATTCTTATGTACGCTGGAAAACTATGCTCTTAAAACTAACCAACAATTTTTCTCAAAGAAAAACCAAGAGCGTGAAATTAAAGAATAATGTTATTCATGTACTTTACGAAAAATCTTCTTTTATTTTTCACATTTTTTCGTTCATTTATTACGGCTAAAATGGTAACATAATATTAAATACGACAGAAACACTTAACTACAAATTGTACTATATACTCAAATCATATATCTGCCGTTGAATTACACCATATCGTCGTTGTTACGGAAAAAGTCATTAACTAAAATATTTGTTGTTGACTTCCGTGTCGGATCCCACGGGCTTGAGTCTCAGTACGAACAGCATTTTTTGATCGATTTCTGTTCGGAGACATAGGTGTTTGTGACGTCTAAAAATTCCTTTCTGCCCTTTCAATCCTTCACTAAATGGGCGTTAGCCAAACACTAGTCCTGTTCTAGCCATATCTTTCTATCTCTACTATTCTCTTTGGAAAAGAGATATTGAGCAACCTACAGTTCAAACAGTTATCATAAAAAAACTTCTGCTAAGTTATCTCCATTAGGAGTTTATATGCTTTACATTGGGAGTGGACATTGATAAAAAAAGCTTTTTGGGGATTAGAACTAACATGCCAAATATGACATTTCTTTCTCAACCTGTAGTTTTAGTACAATAAATTGCGTAGCATCCTAAAAAAGAGATGTGTTTTATTTGTGATTTTCAATTTAAAAAAACAATTTTTATTCGCGATTTTCCCAGTAAAATGAATGAATTTTTCCTCAACAACGACGGTATTTAAATCGTTAGACACTATCTATTATTTCATAATAAAATATAAATATCTACTTGCCTTAAGTCTTTCAAACTCTTTCTGGTAAATATAAAGCCTTTTCGCCAAGAATCTCCAGTTAACACCGTAAAAGCAATGACAAAAAGAGGATGTGTCTATAAAATAGAATAATAATTTCCAATTACTAAAGAGACAAAATACCGATGAAAATACCTGTGAAATAAACTGAAAAATACACATAGAATATCCATCATAACAGGAATTTGGCTCAAAAGTTTATATTTTGTAAGCGTTATTTTTGCTACTGAGTGTGATTTGTCATTTGCTGTAGCCATTTTCTTATTTATTCAACATTGAATGACTGTTAAGATTTGGAGTTTTCTAAAAATAATTTGTATTTTTAAGCAATGGAATCTGATTAAATGTCAAAAAACATATGCATAATATATACCTTTTGACAATCAAAATACTCTTCTCAGATTCTTTGACGTTTTCTAGACTTTATGTTTACATCCATGATATTCCAATATCCCATAAGTAAGGTCATTAAATACATCTTATATATGAAGTTAGCAACTGCTTTCATGAACGCTGGAATGTAAAAAGTTGAAAAAAGATACATTCAATAATCGGTTTCTATTGAGGAAGCATGTACCTCATTAAACAGCACTGCAAAAGCTTAGATTTTTATTTGTAATCTTTTCTGATCTAAAAAGTTATATAAAATTAATAAAAAGAGTGTTTTTTAGTTTTTACTGACAGCAATAATTGACTGTAAAACTTTATAAGCAAGTAAAATAAGTAAAATGAAACGTCTTTGTTATCTTCAAAATTTACTATTGTTTGTACATAAAACTACGGTTTTTCGATCACTATATCACTACGATAGTACAAGTATACATTATTTGACAAATCAATCACTTCACTACAGAGTTCAATCCATTAAAAAATCCTTGGCAAATGAACAGCTAAGGTTTCCATTTTACTGATCACTCTTTCGTTACGTTACTCTTACGTTAATAATGGGAGAAGTATATTACGTAGTCAGCTTAAGGGGATTTAATGTGATACGGGCAATTGGTTTTTTCGGACTTTAATTGACTTTACATGATTCTTTCTTGAAATGTATAAAGCAGCCATTGACTATGATTACAGTGTCGTTTATTCTTCTTTGGGACAAAATTAAAACTTAATGATTCATGAGACACGGTTTTCTTTTGTACATAACAAAAGGAGCAAACAATCGACCGTGAAAGAATAACAAAAAACAAAATATGAAACGCACACAGCTTCGTCATTTTCTGCGTGAAATGGACCTCGCCTAATATAAAAACAAAACACGCTCGATATGGACAGCGTTCTTTTTACAAACGACAGAAACATCAAACGATAAGGGCAACCTGATGATGCTAGAACTTTCCTTTTTCATTTTTTAATTATTTAATAAATAACAAGCTCTTCGGCTTCGTTTCATACGGAGGGCAGAATGGACACAAGTTGACATAAAAATTTAAATAATATATCATTAGTTATATATAATATCTGTCACTCGTATGCCATATAAATCACGTATTGATCAAATAGAATATAGTATTTGACAACAGTATCGTTATTCATTTATTTAAATAATTGACAGTTCAATTTAAAAACAAATTTCATTATCAAGTCTATTATTGTTAAATTTGATACTTTCAAACGTATTTTTGTTGCCATAATTTCCGTGGAGTATAAAATCATGACGATTATTTCAACAAATCAAGTTCATCATAAAGGTCAGTGTGATATATGTAAATTTAATACAATATTAATAATTAATATCTTTTACAGTGCTTATGTATATGATTATCGTTAAATGTTAATCATGTGTAGAAAGATATTTTAAGATGTAACATATTAAAAGTAAAAAAATGAAATAACATACAGATTTCAGTAGACATTGATAATAGCTTATTATAAGGCTATTATTTGCAAACCCGGCTCATTCAAAAATGGTTGAAGAATGAAACTTGAATTTCATTTAATAAAACAATGTACATTTTGAATTTTAAATAACTTTAGAATGATATTTTGTATTTTATCAAGTCAGTTTGTAAACTACTTTATAAAAATAATTTTAAAATTCATTTGTATTCACAAAATTACATTCACGGTTCATGTTTCACCAATTTTGGAATAAGCCAGGTTTGCAAATAATTTCTGTTATCATTTATATCTATAGATACTACTGGTAATTTTCTTAAACTATTTATTTAATCAATTTGCTATAATTATAATTTAAAATTTACAAAAAATAATATTTTTTGAATCCTTATTTATATCATTAAAATAGACCTTTTGATTGATTTTCAGATTATCAAATGAACTGTGTGTGTAACTTTTTACGGCCATTTTGTGAAGTTTTTATTGTTGAAACAAAATACATCAAAAAACTTGTTGCTTCGTTCTATAATCATATTGTCGAAACATTCGGCGATACCTTGGTGGAAATTTATTTTTAATATAAAGTTAAAATCGATAATTTTGTTAATCTACTGTTTATATTTCCAGCTTATGACTCGTGCTTCGTTACTTTGATAAGCATCTTTAAAGTGACTTTATTGTGAGATTGTTATTAAAATAAAGTGTATTTGAATAGACTTATTTAACAGGCGAAATATATGTCATATACATCAAATAAATAAACATACAGTGGAATAAATAATTAATTAATTTTAATTATATATTCAGAATAACAAGATGAATCGTTTTCCAATCTCAATGAGTAGGCAAGTGTGCCTTGAAGTATTTTTTGGATGATGGTATATTTACTTATACCGATAATAGAAGTAAATATCTATATATAAATTGACAGCGGTTGGTTTTATTATATTCAAGAATAAACACAGCCCACAGTTTGGTTTTTATCCAAGCTTTCGTTAAAGCAAAAGAAAAGTTTTATTCTTAGCACAGAGTAGACAAAACAAAGAGAAATTTATTTGATTTTCCAGATTAATGATTTTAAATAATCGGCCGACAAAATATAATAAAACAATGTTTTGTTTCGACCTCCTTTTTTATATCTTTCATGAATAAATTAAAATATGTTGTTTGGAGAAGTAATTTATTTTTGGGGCATATATAGTATATAACACAACACTGCATTTGTGAATATTTTAAGCAACACCATTGACACAAATCATTTAATGATATTCAACATCAATCTTCAGAGCATCAAATTAACCTTCTATTTTTTTATCATATAAGTTTTCTCTTTAGAAATTTTTAATTTAAAATTTCTTTGCTATAAATTCCATATTTCCCAAATTTTAACTCGGTTTCAAACGCAGAAAAAATTTTAATAATTATAACATATTAATACGATCCATACTCTCTTTGGAAAAATAGAGGTTGAGCAACTGCAGTTCAAGACTATTGAGCAACTGCAGTTCAACTGCATCTGCGTTCAGATTTTGTACATTCACACAGATTTTGTCACTAACGACCCGGGTTTCACCTTTCGGCATCTTCAGGCGTTCAGGTGCACGGATGAACTTGAAGTTCAAATTCATCCGTGCACTTGAACGCCTGAAGATGCCAAAAGGCGAAACCCGGGTCGTTGGTGAAAAAAATTGTGTGAATGTACATAATCTAAAAGATTCAAATTCAACAAATATACATTCAACACAACGTAAATATATCAATAATATATTGCTTAGACTTTTAACCTAAGAGTATTAAGTCAAAATTCTTTGAAACATGTATTTATTTTGCAACATTTCCTCGATTTTTTAAGTTTATAATTGAAACGACTATTACACGACGATTTCAGTAAAATATGATAGAAGTTACATGAGGAAATTGTTTTTACAGTACAAGCAAGACGATTTAAAAAAAGTACCCTAACGTATGGTACACACGTTAGATTTAATTTTCTCAAGACATTATGTAAGTAACACTAATTAATGTACTGTAATAGTAATTACAATAACTAATTATATAAGATTACTCCCCGCTATTAAATCAAATAGAATATTCATTACTTAGGCAATTACTCAGTTGTTTGTAAGCGAAACACATAAAGTGAAATCTTCTTCATTGATTAAGTCTCGTTCGATTAGCAGCACTCGCGGTATTGTCGTAGATACGTGAGTACAAATTGCAGGCAAATTAACGTTACTATCAATTGATCAATTATACTATTGAATCCACCATCTATTATTGAACGGTATTCAATTTCAATAATTATTTATAATCGTTACCACATAACTATTCTTTTAACATTGCGATTGAAAATTTTAAATTTACTAATCGAGTTTTTTTCATTTGTGTTCTGGTTATTTTTAAACCATTGCCAATTTTTTACATTTTATTGATCTTTCGTCTTTTGAGAAAAATGAACAAATCTATTGAAAAAACAAATATGTAAAAGATTTTTTTGAAAAAATAACATTGGTAGAGTATCATAACAGTACAAAAACATGGAAATATTTATAGTTAATACGTATTTCTTAATAAATTAATTGAAAAAAGTAATCTTAAAAAATAAAATGACTAAAAACCTTCCCATTTTAAAAATTGCGTTTTAAAAATTGTTGACTCAATTCAGAGAATTATTGTGTATTATATCTACATAGAGGTGTTAATCGATCGAAAAGCTATCCATTGAAACATTTCGCCTCATTAAAGTATTAAACAACCAATTATGAAGGGTTCTGTGAAGCAAAAAGACTTATATTATTGAAGATAAAGAAAATATTGTACAAAATTCATTTTTACTACACATTTTCATTACAATGACTCATTTTTTAATTTTTAATAATTAAAATGAAAAATTGAGCTATAGCACATTGATAACTATAATATAAACATATTCTGATATAAAAACTTGATCACCAGAAAAAAAAGTCAAGAATGTTTTAGTACTCGAATATAATACAATGCAATACCAAAAGAAAGATCTAGTCACAAACTAATTTATCAGATACTTTTCAAATAGATTAAACAGGTTCGAACCTCCCAACTACACAACAAGTACAATAACCTAATTAAAAAAATCTTAATAAATTAATTAAATTTCTGCCGATCACATTAAAAGAATAAAAAAATCGATCATTAAGTCAAGATCAAAATTTTGTGCCCCAATCTAAAAGATTTATAACGTTTTACTCAAATATAACACGTTTCCAATTATCGCTTAATTATCAAGCAAAACCATTATTCGTTGAAAGTGAACAGATTCAGTAAACTATATTTCTTTATAAATGATTTAACTGTATATATAACCTAAGCCAGTGCTTTCCAAATAATTTCATACCACGGCCCCCTAAATCTGAAAAACATAATCCGCGCCCCCCCCCCCTCAATACAAAACATGTTCTGTTGTGGCCCCCAGAGAAAACCTGTGGCCTCTCATGGGGTTGCGGACTCCAGATTGGGAAGCACTGACCTAAGCTATACATAATTATTAAAATATTTAAAAAGACACACATGTTTTTAACATGTATCAAAATGAAACAAACTATTTCAAATTCCTAGTTACACAACAAGTGTAAAGACGCATTCATTGATTGATGTAAATATAATATAGAATATTATTCACTTTCATTTACATAAATGATTAATTGGAGTTACTTAATATACATATATTTAATTAAAAGCATTCAAGTAGTCTATTACCCAATTTCTTCAATTAATTATAATTATAATGACAAGTAACGTTAATGAATGGATATTAATTGATCACCCTAATGAATGTGCTTTATAGTAAGTTAATTTGTTTGGATAAAACCGTTTATGAACGTATGTATTTATGATTACAGTATGTTGCTGATATGTATTCACTGTGTTTAAAGATTCCACGTGAAACATATAGATGGATATTAAATAGCGATTTTTTAGCTGTGAGTGATGTAATCCAATAATCAACCTTTTTCGGACAGGATAGCGAATATATGGATGATTTTGGGGCTTTGGTTTATTTTTGGACTCAGTAGAGAAGAAGGTTTTTTAAAAATTTCATGATTTGGAAAATCTCATTAAAAAATCAGTACATATGAACGCTCTGTTGAATACTGGAGGATCAAATCACGGAAACGAAAAACCAAGCGCTTAAACTCGGAACTGAAAACCTTTCTATTTTTTATGATATATCCGCTTAGAATGGCAAGTATAATCACGAACATCACAAAATAAGTCTCTTTAGCGGTAATTAGTTTTAAGTCTTCCGAAGTTAAGATTTTTTTAGAATTAGAGTTAAAGAGTAGAAGAGTTAAAAAGTTAAGTTAAAGAGTAAAAGAATGCTTTTAGGAAAGCAAAGGTAGTTAGTGAATTGCTCACTCTATCCGCTACTTTTTCGTAGCCGGATAATTTTGAAATGAAAGTAATTTTAGCAATCATATCGGCTTTGGAAAGAAAAAAGTACATAACCCACACATAGCAAATTTTACATGAGACACAAAAAACGTTTTTTGATGATTTTGAGCCAAAGGCAAAATATGAAATATACACAACTTTAAAGTGCACGGTGACTGATAAACTGTTTTTTTTATTGACTTAGCATTATATTAATTTAATAAATTGTTCAAGAAAACCCTTTTTTTAAGTCCCCTTTCCTGGTCGCAATTTTCCAACGCCCATGTTTTTTCAACTTGAATGAATTCATTTCGTGTCCCAAAGAGCAAGAAAGAAAGAAACAAAAATCACATCGGTATCGAAAAACAATTTTGCCATTTAAGGCCATAAACACTAAAACAATTGATATTACGGGTTACATGATAACAAAATTTAAACACAATTAATTTAGCTACACATTTTAAAATTCTGCCAGTTTTCATCACAAAAGTGGTAGTGGGAGCGGGTGACAATAAACCATACCGTATCAGTATATATTCGTATAAGTTTCCGCGCAGGAACTTGAACTCGTGACCGCTCTATCAAAGAATTACAAAAAAAAATTGAGACCGCTTACCACTTGCATACCGGCTCAAGCTTTTGGCATATTCAGTTAAATAGTATAATTAAAAAATAGATTTATATAAAACAATACTTTTTGTATTAGTTTTATATTTATTTAATGGGTTCAAGAAATGATTCCATCACCACGAGCATTTTTAATTGAATTGAAATATAATGCATTTCTATCAAATATGCTAATTTAAATTTTAGTCAGTAATTTACTCTAAAATACTCCATCAAATTTATAATACACATATGTATTTGTTTGCGGAATCAATCTTTTATGGTCGTTTTATCAAAAAAGGATAGATTCATTTTTGATGCTTGAAAAAATATTTATCTCACTCCTTAACATAATCGCATTTACGTCTGAAGATGTTTTTTATTCATAGTATTTATATGCCTGCAAAGCCTCTCTCAACCAGGTTCTGTAACCAGTATTTCTTCTAAGCTTTAATTTTATGTTCCTGCCACGGCATTAAAGATGGTAGTCACAAGGCGGGTAAGGTTTATGGAAGGTATTCTTTAAAAACGGCGCCACTATCATTGTTCTTACCTGCAAAGGGCGTTCCGAAGGCGACTCAGAAATTCTTGTTCGGATACCTTATCTCTGTGACAAGATTTATAACAAGGTGGTATTGATTCACCGGAATAGGGATGTATAATATGTCCTCAAGGACACGGTATTGTCACATTGAACTGACTTCGACGACATTCATGTCTTTAAAATTTGCCCAATTCACGTACTTGTATTCTATGCAACTTTGGTATATTAAATCATGTGATTAATTTGAAACATACCAAGCATATTTTTTATAAATCTATATCAACTCACAAGGTGGCCAATCTTCTATACATGACAAAACATCAATATGATTAATCTGTCTCTCTATAATGAATTACTAACTCTATCTGTCTAAGTAAGTAAGTATTTAGCTTGGTATAATTTATATGTTACTATAAGTTTATACTATTGTATAAAATATATTCGTTACACTTAAAATTAAATAAGTATTTATTTAATGCCCGCCTCCAATGTGAAGAGTTTGGCATCTCAATAAAGGTAGCTCGAGAGAAGTTTTTTTTGCAAAAAACTGTTTGTTACTTACTCAGTTACTCAACTTTTCTGTTCTGAAGAGAATAGTAGGGATAGAATAATAGAGCAGGGCAGGACAAGTGGTTAACTAATCGCTCTCGCTATACTCCGTTATTTAAGGATTGAAATGAAGGGATGGAAATTTTCAGACATCACAGCCACCCATGCTTTCGAACAGAAATCGGTAAATTTACTGAAATATGCTGTTCTTGCTGGGACGCCAAAATCAATTTATATAGATAATTTGGTCCGCAAAAGGAAAATAGCGTTGATACTAGGTTGCTACCTTTTAGGAGAGCCAAAATTTTTTTTTTCTCAATAAAAACTTTTTAAAATTGTATTATTTACACGTGAAATTTACGTATTCAGCAGCGTTGATTTGATTGTTATATATTCAAAATATTAAACAAAAAAAACCTTTTTTCTTTCGGCAGACAGACTTTTTACATTGTAATAGATAGTAAAATACCGCCAAATATATCAATAATGTATGTTTTAATAGATAATTTAATAACTAGGTTAAAAAATATATATTCAATAGAAAACATTTCGTATTTTTTTTAAATTTTGGGCGTATTTATATTTTCATAGTTATACGATATCGCAGTTTTACTGAAATGTACATCATTGAGGACAAGGATTTTTAAGAATAAAGTTGAGTTTTTCACACACATTTCTATTTTCAACAATCTTTGTCCCCAAAATGTACATTTTATTTAAACTGCGATATTCCATAACTGTGACAATCTATATACGAACGCATGTTATTAAACATGCAATTATACAGAAGAATATTAATAAACAATATGTTAATTATGAATACTGATACGCTTATGAAATATATACTCTTCAAGAGTCATTAAAGATGAAAAAAAACACTGTTGCTTGCATCAATTCATCCGGCATACTCGATATGGAAAGAAATATCTACATTGATACAAATTCATAAGTCGTCAAATAAAAAATCACAAGAGGAATTAACATTTGGCTACAGTAAAAAATATTTAAAAGATAAAATACACATTTTTTTTAAATAATTATAATAAAGGCTTGATTTACTGTAAATATATTATATTAACCACGACAAAATAATCTGGGCTCCTTAATATTTTTGTCAAATTCAATCCATTATAATAGATGAAATTGGATAATGACCGCACGATTTCGCAACTTTAAATATTTTTTGTAGAATGAATCATTAAAATTCACGGCATATTAAATTTTCCGGCCAAACTTTTTCGGTACTGTCTAAAATTAGGATAAAGCGAAAAAATAAGGGTTTTCCTTTTAAAATATTGCTATCTATACGATCTTCATCAAAGTCATTTCAAATAATGCGAAGAATAAAAAAATTCCTTATATTTTCCGAGTTCGTTTTTTATCGCACTACATAAAAGTGCTTTATAAAAATGTGACTTGGAAAATATTTTTTGTTTCTCATCTCAAACGGATAAAATTACCTTAGGGTCTTATAAACATTTTGTCGAGAAAAATACCTTACTCACTTTCATTAGCGAGAAGCTCAAAATCAAATAAGCCCAAAAATAATCAATTCATTTATAAAGGGTAATTCAGATTTTCAATAATAATCCAGCAGGGAAGTGGAAAACACTTCGATTCCATTAAGCCTTGGCTATTTAAGTTCAACTGATAATATCTATCACGATCCATTAATCTTTTTTTGTTTAACACTTTTTCATTGAATGAGTCTTAAAGAATTGTAACTCAAAGAAAGTTGTTGATAGTAAAAGAAAATAAGAACTCATTGTTTTTTTGTTTGTTTTGCTAAACGTCTTTAAATATCAACTCAAAGCCAAATTTTTATATTGTTCATTTTAATTTATTTTAAATACTAGTTAGTTATATTTATTTAAACTAAATATCGATAGTGCATTCGTTATTCCGAAATTTCGCAAAAAAAAAAATTTTTTAATTTTTTTTTTTTTATTGAAGGTGAATTTTGTAAAATACAATACATTCAAATCTTTAAATTGTTTTATTTATTTAATTCGCTTTCATTATGGATAAAGCGTGTCGATTTATTATGGGACACTTGACAGAACTTATTTTGATGTCAGCTTGTCTTGTAAGTTTATAGTTCAGCTGTAACTGTAAAAAATATAGGATATTTCTAGGGAATCCCTATCTTCGCCATGTTTTTGGAATTAGATAACACGTGAAGAGAAAATAATAAAAACATACTGACTATCAAAAACCCAGCAACCAAATAGATACATTCCCCACTTGCCTACATGACTACCAACTGAATCATCTAAGCACTGGCATCACTTTTTTACTTTAATCAAATTTAATTCCAGCTATATTGAACAGCTATTTAAAACATTACTAAAAAATAAGTTTTACTGAATTGATTTATATTACAATTAGCATTACCAAATAAATCAGTTTTTATCCAATAAAGTGGTTTTTTATCATAAAAAGATATCAATCTTTGGAAGAACATATTTTTACTTTTTAAAATTTAATATCAAAAATTGGGGTTTGATAACAACGAACATTGGAAAGTAACATGATTTTTTGTATAGCAAATATCTGAATTCAAAATTCTGATACAGAGACGACATTTACATCGACACGAAATGACATTTCGTTGTGGTGTATCACAGGGATGGGGTGTTATTGGGCAATATGTGTGAAGGCGCAGCTGAAGAACGTGCTACCGTCAGCAAGAAGCGCTGACACCTTATAAGTAACCACTCTTTTAGAGAACATATCAAAATATGTCATGTCAACATAAATCTCCATCAAGTTGTAATGCAAACTGTTTTCCACCAAAATAAGCGACATTTGAAAGCCGGTTTTTTTTACTTTGATAACCCGGTTTCAAACATTAGAATTAATTTTATTTTTTTATATTATTCAATTAAAACTGTCTAAGTATAAATAAAAAATAACACAATATGTTGTTTAATAATCAATACATAAGAAAAGAATGCGTTGATAATTTTATATTCAGGTCTGTCAGGTCTGTATAGTTAAAATATTTTAATTGTGCGTTTTGATTTTGAACACACTTCTCAAGTACGAGGTAGGTAAAATTAGTTCACCACCAAATAGAAGCCTTAATTGAAATGAATGTATTATTTGTAAAATGTAGTGTCTTTTTTCAACATTGTTTGTAATAAATAAACGATAAAAATAATAAAACATTTTTAGTACTTTTTCCACGTAAAATTTATTGGATCAGGTCCGGTTTCGCTCCTTGCGAGCATTATCAACTGATAAGAAAAATATATTAACTATTTATACAAATTTAAATTTAAATTAAAGGTGTAAGCAACTATTAACAATGAAAAGGATTTACAAATTACATTATAATTACACAAAATTAAATTGCTTAACACCTATAACATACAATTAAAAAATCATCGAAAACCAATAAATATAAGTGGAAAATGATTTCAATTATAAACTCAATTAAAATTTGGGATTTTTTTAACAAAGTGAAACTTTACATTACTAAAGTAAATAACTTAATGATGATTTTGTGTTTTTCTCGCTTCAGTTGATAATGCTCGCAAGGAGCGAAACCGGTGAAGATCCAATAAGTTTTATGTGTAAAAAGTACTAAAAATGTTTTATTATTTTTATTATAATGCCATTCTACCAAGTATTGACAGTGAACACCTTAAAAGTGATAAATAAACGAAGCAAAAAAAATCTTTTTTCTAATGAATTACCCTTTTTCTAAAACTTCGAAAACCGGTTTATATCGAGTTGTAAATTTTATGTTTTTTCAAAAGTCGGCTTTTGTATAAGTCTTAGTGAACACATTCATTATTCAATTGATTTATTAACTTCTATTAACCTTCAGCCGATTACTAGAAAAAGTCGGCAAAGAGATCAATTAGCTACTTTTCAGTTCTTTTGAAGTTATTTATGTTGAACAACAAACCTAAACCAGTTCTAGTTCAACAACTTTTCTTGAGGTTTTTAATAAGAAGTTCATATTTATGTTCATTATGGTGGTGGACACGGTAATAACAAATAACTAACAAACTTTATTTTGTATATTTTTCTCTGCAAACCAATATTTCAAGCATATAGCTACCCTTTAACTTTTAACAACGCTGTATTTTCCAATCCTCTTGAACATTTTGCTTCCTAGAAAGCTTTTCCGCTTTGAAATATAAAGTGCTTCAACTTTTTTAGAAACCTTAGTTTTCATTTTACAAGATATTACTTACTTTAAAGGATACTTATGTTGCCTTTAAAGCAATCAATGTTTTTAAATTGAAAACAAAGTCTATTTATTTTTTATTGTACATTTCTCCTAATTTTCAGACGGTTTTTTGCTTATACATCTTTTTAATTGAAATCCAAAAATTGTTTAGTGTGCGAAAATATAACTTTATTCTAATCCAGATATATTTTTCTGGATAAACATGCTCTTCGGATAGGTTACATATATTTTAATAAATTTAATGTAGTCTTTGTATCTATGATTTCAATCAAGGATATGAAACTGTGAATCAGTTGCTCAAAAGGAAACGATAAGAAGATAATAATAATAGATTTAAAATGGACTTATAGTTGATCTTCTTATAAACTGTTTTCAGATTACAATTTTATTTAAAAAAAAACGCATTATGCATAGCTGGTGCCAATGCACGAACTATTATATTAAGTAAAGAATTTTTGTAAGTCACTCGAGATCATTTTTAGGAAGATTGACATCAGAAACACCCACTTATTAGATCTCATAATTAAATTGAATAAAAAATGTCATTGACCTTACCGGAAATTGAGCCCAGACCCATTTCATCGGTAGCATTTAGCTGTTACCAACTAGACGGCGGGTGACGTTTTTATACGCAATTACAATCAATTCGAATGATCACGTTGTAATTATTTCATCGACTATTTGTTAATTTTCTTCCTTAAAAAAATTGGAATTACATAACTTATAAACGCATCTCTTTATATAATAGTTGCCACTCGCTTACAGGAATAGATCAAAACGAAACATTTTAAAACGTTTATTATTTAAATAATTTTACAATAAGGATTGATCTTCTCATGATAATTGCTTTTAGCATCAAATTAACAATGGCTGTCATTGAGGCGATTTTAAATTACGTAAAGGCTTGAAAATTACTTACCTTATTTTTTTGCTTGCTTGGGCTGCCATAATTTTTTGAAATAAATCATCCATAAAACCGAAATATTTTTTTATCCGACAAAACATAAAGCATTAGCAATATTTTATCGGCTTATAAAAAAGCGGACGTTACGCAAAAAAATAAACATACTGGTACAAAAAGAAACATGATAAAGATATATTTTAATTCTCGTGAAACAATATTTTGATAATTTTTAACATGAAATCATCATAATTGTGTTGTACTCACATATTTTTCCATTGGCATCTACAATGTTTAATCGCATAAACAGTTTGAGTTCAATTTGTGTTCTTAATAGCTTTCAGATGCCCAATGGCGAAACCATGATCAATTACGGAGGCGCAAAGAAATTAAATGTGTCAATTGCTGGAGCGAATTTTATATAAAACATTCTGAAAAGAAATTAGCGTCAATTAATTTAAAAAATCTCACTTCAAAATGCTGTTGATGTTACGGGTAGATTTACCCTCTTTAATTTATTTTCATTTTAAACTTTTTATGTCATTAGCAGTGATTTTTATTTCTTCATCCTGCCAGGATACATATAAAAATAGAGTATTGTATCTTAAATGTTTTCTAGGCAAAAAATAAAACACATATTATATAAAATCAGTGTTTTTCTCAGATTTATTAGAATCTAAAAACTAATTAACGGGTGTCTCGTATACTATAAATGGTTTTTACGGTTGTTATAACTGAAATGTTATCACTGTGGCTATGTTCATTGCTATCAGGTCGATATTATTATTTATTTGAGCAATCAAAAAAGAGTGTTTTCATTACAAACTGTCAAAATTAACGCAAGCTAGAATTTTTGTATTGAATTTATATTTGAATTTGGCGATTGACAAATAGATTATATCAACAGTGAACAAAGTTGCAATCATATCATTTAAGTAATACAAACCGTAAAACTAAATACAAAAGTCATATGAAGTATTAAATACATTTATTAATTTGAGAATAGCCCACTGACTTACTTGATATAAGGATAATAAGAACGTTGTTTATATTAAATAATATTACCACTATGTACATATTGTATTTTATTGTGATTGAATTTTTTTTTTGTTATTGGTATAGCTGTTGTATTTATTTATTTCGTTTTCATTCTTTTTGCAAGTAAAACTTACTAGCAATACAATACTGAAGTTTGGATTGTGTGAATTTGTTAGCTTTCTTTGATATTGAAAAGCACGTTCAACGTTCGAGTTGACATAATAATCTTGTATTATTGACTGATGCTTACGATAAGAGTCCGATGAGAGTCCGAGGTAGTACAACAGAATGCGCTTTATTAATTTTTATAAAGAATTAAAAATGTATACTTACTTCTCAACGAAAAAACTTCAAGCCACTTTAAAAGAAAAAATAAACATGTTTTAGTGTTATGCTGCGTAAACTAGAAACTCTTTTTGTATCGCAATTTTGTAAAATTACACAAATCAAACAGTCTTCGGTGAATCACAGTGCCAATTGAAATATTATCGAGTAGTTCGTTGGCCGCCCAAACTGAATCTATGGCTATGATGTTGACAAATATGTATGTCATCATTGACTAATATTTTTGTATACTTTGTCACGCTACATCGATTTCGTTTCAAATCCTCCATCATAAGGAGCTTTTGAGTCAGCCGAGTTGACACTGTGCCAAAATGGTTTACTGGTCATTACTTTTTGTCAGAAAAGGAAAAGAATAAAAACCCATTAAGGGTGAGTTTGAGCGAGGTCATGGGTCACGTGGTTGATGTCTTTTCGGAGCTTATTTCCTTCATTTCGTGTGACACAGCTACTAGGCGACTCAAATTGTGTGTGAGTTATTATGAATCAAAAACGTGCAGTAAAAAATAATCAATGCATCTTATCAATCAAGATTCTACTCTTGTTCTGACTTAATTGAATATCTAAGGCACTTTGATTTTTGTCTTATTCAATTGTAGTATCACGGACTTAAATCCCGATATGGAAACGTCCATACATAAGTCTGTCGAATTTCTAAAATTATAACGAAGGCTTATCCTTACAATTATTGAGATATTCATAAATTAATTTAATCATAAGTAAAAATATCTGTATATACAATATTTACATTAAAAAGAATTTTACTTACATACCCTCCACTACCCACCATTGGTTTTTTATACGTTAATCCAGTGGTGTAAGAAATGATAACGTTGAGAATCATATATTTTTTTTGGATTTGACGTCTACTCGCTCTCTGTATGACGCCGCAAACTTCTTAAAATCTTAATGGTAATTTGACTTATTAGCCATCAAGTAAGCACGGATCTTATCTTGTCTCGGGCATTAAACGACACTCCCATATAATGTTTTTACCATCCAGCTTTGTAGAGTCACAGTTGCATGATGGTTTATCTAAAGATCTATTTAGACCAAGGATTTTTCGTCAAATATATGAACTATCGATTTCGATAGGATCTTAATTAGAGCTGCAGAAAAGGTTCTCACGAATTCAAGGCGTGTTCAAATCGAATCAACAAATAGTTTTAATACGAATATTTCTACTTTCGATTCCGCTACTATTGGAGAGAAAAAAATGCGATAATACCGGAATACTGGTAAGGCAATCCTTATTTTTTCTTCACTAGCGTCGAAGTTTTTCGGTTGGATTTTTTGTGAAATTTCTTATTTCTAGCATCTGCACAATTTCGGTGATGGCCGCCTTATTCCAAGAACAGCGTTAGTTATTTTTGTCAATATGCAATAACCATGCCGTTACGCTCCGGGAATAAATATGGCGATGAGCGTTCCCGGAATGACGATCATATGTGACCCTCCCAAAAGAGAAGTACGCTACTTGCAGAAATTATCATAACCATAAGTTTTACGACTCGATCCTTGTACCATTCATATGTTCCTAGTTTTACGTTTTTTTGTTAAATGTTGCAAATATATATTCGTTATTGAGATAGTCTTTTTAACAATGACGCTATTCACAATTTTCGATTTAACTGTTTTTCAATACGAAACTGTACATATTTCTTCTTTGGCCATGTTTGCTCCCTATGTGAGCATATGACCAATTGCTTTGCTTCCTCCCAATCCTGTCAAGACTCTGATAGGACCCTTACCAGCGCGGGACAGATCATCGAGAGGGTTGACAGCTTCAGACACCTCGGCGTACATATCTCCGAAGACGGTAGTACAAAAAAGGAGCTCGCCATTCGTTTAGGAATAGCTGGAGCCACATTCAACTCAATGCGGACTGTCTGGGACACACAGCTGTACTCGATCAAAACCAAATGCCACTTATTCAACGCTTGCATTCTGCCGGTTGCAAATCATGGCACCTGACGAAGACTCAGAAAAACCGTACACTGAGCTTCGAGAACAGATGCCTGCGTCGTATAATGGGGGTGAGATGGTTTGATTGTGTGATGAATTCAGAGATAAGGGAGCGTACAAGACAGCGTCCTGTCACGTCAGTGGTTATGAAGTGACGTTGGAACTGGCTGAGTCACGTGCTGCGGATGCCTCCGGAAAGCCTCAATCCTGCCTGCCTCTTCTTTTGACCAGTGGGATTCCGGCGCCCCGGACGTCCGTCGGGTACTATCCATAGGATGTACTCGGCGGAACTGAGGGATGCTGGCATGTCGTGGGACGAAGCAAACATATTTAACATGCTTAAAACCTTCAAACTTTTAATAGCCTATTATCAATATAATTAATTTTCAATAAGACAAATACACTTGAATTATTTAACATTGTTGTTATTATTTTACGTATTTTGCTTATTTGAAAAGAATCTTTCGACTGTTCTAAAAATAGAGATTGACTGTTTTTATATTATTTATTTTTTGTCGGTCTTTGACAATCAAATGCTGGAAAAATTTCACCCGGAAAAATGCAAAAGCAATGTTTACAAAAGGGTAAGTCTTGTGTAAACTTTACTATTGAAATGAACACAGGCAATTAATATTCTACAGGTCACATGGTCACATCGATGAAAATGAACTATTGTAAGTGAGCGGTAATAGATCCCCTTACTAGGGTCTCCAATCCCGGGATCTCGTCCACTTCGTGATCCCGAAATCCCGGGATTTCGGGATTGAGAAAATTTAAGAAAGTTGCGCGGAGGTAAAAAAAGTCACATTTTTTTCATTTTGGCAATTCTACAATTTCTTAGGTTATTGCATTCTAAAATTCTGGGAAGAGATATAAAAACGAAAAAAAGGTCCTGTGACTTTTCATTTTGGGAATACCGTAATTTTTTATGTTTTTGAAAGAGACAAAAAAAAATTCTCAAGCTCGGAATTTATACACGATTTTATGGTGAATGTTCAATTCAAGGATTGGAATAATTGTCAATTCCGAAATCCCGAGATTAGATCTTTGTTTTTGGGCTTGTTTATTATTTTTTTCTTAATCATATTTTATTTTTTAAATGATGCATCAAACATTTGCTATGCCATTTTTGTAGAGAATCTTAAACATTTGTCGCATTGGATTTATATATTTCAACGTGTCAGTCAGACCGGCGAAAATACTCGTATACAAGTCATCCGTAGCTTAATGTGTTAAGATATTATTTATAGTTTCAATTCTTGTTTAACTTTTGTTGTGTTCGATTAATCTCACATGCCTTAATCCCAGTACGGGCAGATTTGAATTGATTTATGGATTTCTGTTTAATTGCATAAATAACTGAGAAAATTTAATTCGCTCTCTTCACATATTCTTAACATAAAAGGGGCGTCGTGACAGTGATAAACTTACCAGTAGTCCTATTATATTCTTTATTTCTTCTTCTAAAAAAGAGTTGAGTAACGAACTGTTTTTGTAAAAAAATATCTATTGAGATCAACTTTATAAGAAGTACATATTCTTTACATTAGAAGTGATAACATTATAAAAAAAAGATATGTGGACACTCTTTTTGCAATCGTATAATGATGTATTGTGTGACCATATTATATGAAACGTAGACAACTTAAAACATAAAGGTTCACAATTTCATTGCAACGTTTTAAAATAAAATAACATTATGTGTTCACGCCTACACCGGGGATTTCCCTTTGCCCCGTTTTCAATTAAAACAAATGGAAACTTTTTCAAACGAATGAGAAAGGTTTGTAATCCCTTCCGTGTGATATAATGAAATGAACTAATGGTTTCCGAATCCCCTGAAATAAGGCATTTAATTATATTAAGGCCATTACTTCTCCAGACAAATGGTTTCGAGTGTTTTTACAGCCATACTTATATCACTTGCGACATTGTTTCCTAAACTTTCAACACTTTTTGCATTAAAAAATCGATAAATTAAGCCACTTGAGAATAAATTAATAATTGCAAGACTTATCCATTCGAAAAACAAAAAAAAGTTAAGCCAATCATCATACTCATCACGGAAATTTTATGTAATTTGAGGTAAGTACTCAAATTATTCATGGAATAATAACGCTGCATGTGTCCAATTCGTATTGTTATGTGGCGCGCATGGGATTTCAATTATAGACAACATTTTTTTTACCATGTCTGCTCCCAATGTGGAGCATATGAACTCCTAATGGAGTTTATCTTAACAGAAGTGTTTCTACGATAACTACTTGTTACTCAATTGCTCAACCTCTCTTTTTCCGAAGAGAGTATGAATGGTGGAATAAGGGATTTCAATACATCACACACATCCATGCCATTGAACAGAAATTCATAAATCGATTGAAAAATCATTTTATAAAACTGTCCGTAATTTAAGATTTCGACTGAAGGTGCTTGGTGGAATTTCAAAATTAAATTTGAATCATTCAAATTATGTACACTCCCACAGATTTTGTCACTAACGACCCGGGTTTCGCCTTTCGGCATCTTCAGGCGTTCAAGCGCACGGATGAACTTGAACTGACGCTTAGTAAATGGATGTTTCGTGTTTATATATTAAATAAATGTATCACTGAGTCTAAAGCCATCGCTGGCGAAAAGGCTAAGCTCATGGGAATTCCCAAAGATTTGAGTAGTGAGTGGTTTTTAGAATTATATTTATTTGTTTGTCGGCAAAGGTTTTATGATATTATTTATGATATTATTTATATAGGGTATAGAAGTGGAGAGCCAGGAAGGTTTAATATCTCGTTCAAAATCGGAAGACTATGTAACTGTGCCCTATTAATTTCTAAAATTTCCTGGAAAAAGAGCTTATGACTGTCCGTATTTGGGTGTAACATTTTTATCCCCTGTTCCTTATTACATACTTTATAAGATACATTTATTTAATATATAAACACGAAACATCCATTTACTAAGCGTCAGTTCAAGTTCATCCGTGCGCTTGAACGCCTGAAGATGCCGAAAGGCGAAACCCGGGTCGTTAGTGACAAAATCTGTGGGAGTGTACATAATTTGAATGATTCAAATTTAAGCTGTCCGTACTGAGATTCGAGCCCGTGACCTCTGTAACCGAATCCAACGACGTTGATCACTCGACCAAACAGGCGGCAAAGACAGCAACAGACAGATTTATTAAATTTTGAATAAAATGGAAACTTCAAAGTCTTTGGACGAAAAAAAGTGTTGAATTTTTATTATAATAATCTAACCAACATTATATAAAATATAGTAGCTCGTCATTTTGGTGCTTTTTTATGTTTTCAGATCAGAATAATATTATATTATAATAACAAATAATAACATATAGTACACTTGCACTAAAATAACTGCGCCGAAGTTGAGAAGCACTATCATAGAATATTGTGGCCGCTGTAATACCTAGATATTTAACAAATCAAAGAGCATCATAAATTTTATAATCCATTTGGTATATTGGTAAGTGCTGTAACTATACAACAAATGGGTCTGGATTATAATTCAGACTAGGTAACAATCAAATCTATATTTTCACAATTTAATCTTTAGATCTTCAGTAATAATCTTGATTATTTTTTAAATTCTCATGCGCTTTAGCTATTTATTATCAGCCAGCATTGTTCAATATTTACAAATAAAACATTTTTTTTTATGAAAAACAAAATATATATTTAAGAGTTATTATTACTTTTATACACACAACTTTTTGTTAAGCTGTGATGTCAGTAAAATATAATTGCTCAATAATAAAACAAAATATAGAAAACTACACATGTTTCCAGATTGTAATCAAACCCCTTAATGTTTTCTTTGCTCAATAATGGTGAAGCAGTTTGTAGTAATGATAACATCAAATGAGCCCTTGTTGTTATTTAATATACCTGTATAACTTAAACCAAAATCCAATTAGCCATTTTTTTCTTTTGAAAACAGTTTCAACGGTAGGTTAATCAAATAAACAAGGCTCCTGCGTTGAATTTTTAATGTTGCCGTTAATATTTGGAATAATTCATTGAAAACAGTAATAATGCGAGAAACCCAGTTCATAATAATTAACAAGGAACTTGGATAAATAACATCAAACAAAAAATTTACAGATTTGAATTTCCAACGTGAATTATTTTTGTAAACTTACTTAATAAGCAATGGAAATATCTTAATCTTGTATAATATGCTGAACGATGCCTGCTCTCCAAATAAAGTTTAATGTCTAAAGCTTAAAATCACACTGGTCTTACTACAAAAATGCTTGTTTTGAGTTAAGCTCGACTTTGACAATGTCATAATCATTTTTTCTAGTTACAATGTTATATCTCATACATATAACCGTTTACATGATACGGTTGGGTATATCTACAAATAGAATTATAATTCTTGAAATACAAATATAAATCACTTTTTATACTTTAGTGAACTTAAAACCATGTTTTTGTAGATAGGCCGCTGTGATACTGAGCTTTTTTTGTCAACATAGTAATTAATATAGCAGTAAGCCGTTCGTTCACAATTGTATTTTGAATCAAGTCATATTTTAAAATGATTTCAAAGAGTTTTTGTTTTTATAGACGAAATTATTTGACAGTAGAAAAATTGGGCTATAAATAACTAATAGATGACATATTTCAGCGTTTTTTCAAAGACGGGGATAACAGTGTGGTAAAATTTTGATTCCTAACCATAAAATTCTTATCCTCGTTTTTATTCCTCTTTTATAAGAACGCAATGTCACAATATTTTCTCCCAATCATAACATCATGTCCATTCAAATAACTGTCAAATATCTCCAAATAGATTCTTTTACGATTTTCGAATAAAACTATTCGTAAAGGACATTATATTATTTCTACGAAACAGAACAAGGTTGATAATTTCAGTTCGTTTTCTTATATAGAACGAAATGTATCTGTATTCTAGCAAATCACTTGGCACGTAAAGGTTATATATAATATCAATTTCATTGTTTGATATTGGTTTACATTATGTTACTAATATATTAAAAACACTTAATGTTAGTTCTGTAATTTGTAAAAGCAATTAATGAAAAAAATGATAATCGGTTAAAATACTCTCAATCATACACGGTTAACATTTATTGGATTTACAACAAACTAAAAATAAATTTATATATCAATTAACACATGAATTAACGATTATCCAACATACACTTTATTGCAGGCGGAGAGAAATTACAGGTTAAATAACACTAGTACTATATCATTAACTAAAAAGAACAACAATGAATTTAAAACATTCATTACGTAGTGAAAATCCGTTGGGGACTCGATGTCTCACATCAGCGTTCCACAAACGGGGCAAGGTTACTTTATTCTGTCAATAACATAACCCGCAACAAAACAAAGAAAACACAGAATCAAAGTTTACATTGCAATTATATCGGGAGACTGGTAAAACAAACGCGACGAGACGTCCCAAAGACGCGTTTTCTTCCGTTGGTCGTTAGTTGAATCCCGGAGCCGTGTTTTCACTTGATAAACTAGCCAACCGCCGAGTCCCGAAACTGTCTTTTTACGTGATGTACTATCCTTTCAAATTGAGCCATAATTATCATATTCAACAACATTTTTTAGTAGACATTTTTTTACACCTAATATTACCAATATAGCAGATACTCAAATAATTCTAAAACAGTCATTCAATTATTACTTTCATAAGAAATAGCTACCAATTTTATCAACTAAAATTTGATTTTGTCTTACGACAGCATGATAGTTCAGTCATAAAGTCCACTTTGAATTGTTAATTTGGATAATCCACAAATAAAGATGTCATGGATCATCATTAACTCTCGCGGCTCGGAGACTAGAAAAATACGTCTCTGGCGATGGGGGTCATTTTTGACCCCAGTGGTTTCCTCATTATTGGCCTTATTCTTATGAATTTCAAAAAAATAAATAGTCTACGGGCTTTAAAATATCTCTCTGCATCATTCCGCATACATTTTTTTATAAAAATCCTTGGTTTTTTAATAAATAATCATATTTTAAGTTGCGCGTAAAATATACGTCGTTCCAATGCCAATGTCAATGCGCGACTGGCGCGCGTCAGTCTAGTTATCTTACCAACGATCGCTGATAAGCGGGCGCTTATCTCTTATCTTATCGTATTTATATAAACTACAAAAGGTCCAAAAAACTATGATATAAGAATACCTTAATTATAAACATTGTATCACCCATATTAAAATAGATATTTAAGAAAATGTGGGTATTGGGGTCGCATTTCTTGAGCTTAGAACCGGAAAAGTTAAAAATATTTTGATACTTACAGCAAAACCGAAAATAAAGTGAGCCCTGTAGAACTTGAAAAACAAGGACTAGTACTCGGCGCATGTGCAAACTTTATAATATGGCTCTGCATTATAGGAAACTCTGAAAATAATATAATACAAAATTAAATAGTTGTTTCACATGATGACCACAAAAGGTTTCAAATTATTTGACTTAGTAGTTTCACAGTAATAGTACTTTGAGTTAGCATTTAAGAAAAAAATACATTTTTCAAAAATAAGTCGGGTATACAGGATTGTTTCACCTGAATTGAGCCAGTTCCAAAAGAGTTAAGTGGAAAAGGTTAAATATTGAAAATTGCTTCTCTCATCTAATAACATGCTTCAGTTTAAAATAACAGGGTAGGTACTGACTTTTTTTCAGTGTGGCATAAGTGCTAATTAAAATATACCAATAGATGATTTTTTTAAATTTTCAATGAATCAACAAAAAATAATTAATATTTAATTTTAAATGTATCTGTTTTTATCAGTCTCAATTGCATGAATAAAAGAGACCCGAGGACTTTTCTAAAATATCGTAAAACTGTAGTGTATCAGTATGAACAATTTCAAGTTGTAATGCAATGTCGCTAAATTTCTTAATCGTCAATAGATTTCATAGTTGGTGAAATTAATTTGATTTCATTGACTATGAAGACTATTTTACAGTTATCATCAGTTATAAGGCCACTTAAATAAAATGCAAGAGCACACATTTTTTACTACAAACCCCTTCTCTCCTTACACATTTAAGCCCCATTTAAAAAACTGATTAAGCAGAATAAAATTTACCCTGAAATAAATTTAAAAAAATTGTATAAAGAAATATATAACAAAGAACAGCTGGTGAGATCCGGTAAAAGTAAGCCTCACTACAAATAAAACCTTCAATGCTCTATGGGTACCGGATTATAAACAGAGTTGTCCCTTATTTAAAAAAAAATGCAATTCGGTTACTAATATAAAATACATAGTTCAGAATTGAGGTTTCACATTTTAAGTCAACAAGATTTTCTTAACGTGTTGGAACAAATTTAAAAGTCATACAAATATGTAATTGAATAAATTATATTTGGTTTACTGAATTAATTATTAGCACGTAACCGAGTGGTTAACGTCATGGGGCCGGTAATTGTGCTCGTGATTTCGTATTACAGTTTTTCAATCAACTTATCTGTTTGTATTCAGCTTCTGTTCGATGCTTCATGAGTAGTACATATAGTCCACATTGCGAGAGGAAATAATCACGATAAATTTTATATTTAATTGTCTTTTTTTGCAGCCCATATATCATAAAATAGTGATTGATCAATATTACGATAAAATCTTACAAATCTTAATAAATCAACTTTTAGCATGAAAAGGAAAATACTTTTTAAATCTCAATTAAGGACACACTTTTCTGGTGACATCAAAAATTGAGCACAATCAAAAAATATCCACCACATTGATTTAAAAAAAAAACCTTTCATTATTTTTGACAATTGACAAGGGTAGCGAAATATACGTAAAATGATACCATCAGTAGGTATAGCTATTTTCCAGGCACCGTCGATTTTTTTTCGCAACCGATTTTATCACCATGTCAATCTTTAGCAAAGCAATCAAAAACTCATTTATTAAATGCAACAGATGTGCCCATAAGTTACATTACGATCTACCGATAGATCGCCAGACATTCAATATTGTATATTCTACATAATTTTCGATATTTCTAATACATATATCGTGACCCGAGTACTACAAGGTTCTATGTGAAAAATTTGGACGAAACAAAAAAAGCAATGTATACCAATAGTGGTACTTGGAAGACTGCCGCATTGTTATTTCTGTTTCGTCATTTTTTTTACATATAACTATGTAGTACTCGGGTCGCGATATGTTAATCTATGAATAGGACGAAACGTTCTATAATCAGCTTCCATGCTTATATCTATTATATTAGACATATTTTTTTAACCCATGTCCTTTACCAAAGTCAAGCATACGGCTTTTAATGAAGGGTATTTTAACGAATTTTTTTCTACAAGAACTGTTAGTAAGTCAGTTGCTCAACCTTTCTTTTTCGAAACGAGATGTAAATCGCTCTCTCTTTGAACCGTTATTTTACGATTGGAAGGTTTGGAGGAAAATTTTAGACATCACAAACACCCATACCTTCGAACAGAAGTCGATAAATCGATTGACAAAAAACGCTGTTTTTATTGGGACTCGAACCCGTGGAATACGTCGCGGAATCCAACGATGTTGACCGCTGCACCACGGACCCGAATTATGTATGAATTAATCTAGTATAAACATAGTATTATTGTTTATTGAAGCATCTCAACAAAATTTATTTTACGATGGTCGATATTCTTTTATTTATTGGCTACAGTAACGTCAACACATAAGAGATTTAAAAATGACTTGGTAAGAGTCAAGATTATTTTCATCAAAAAGGAAAAAAGAGAAAATGAATTTTGGCCTTCATAACGACGTATAGTTTTTAAGTTTCAACAAATCAGTAAGATAAAAGAGTGATGCAATCATTACAAAAATAAATAATTACATTTTAAGATGTGTTACAAGGAATCAAGTTTTTTAATTTTTCCTCGCGAAGACGATTTCAAAGAGTCACTGTGCCCTCGCCAAATATTTTCGCGACAATTTTCGAAAGAACTCGCAACAAAGGGGCGATCCGTTCCCGCCAATAATGAAGTTTGACGGGAACCCCCGCGAACCCCCACGTAAAACTTGACAGACTTGATCAATAATCACGACGGGCTTACAGGAAAAACGGCAAAGTAACGCAGTGACGCGCCGAAGTAAAGTTATTAACTCAATTATTTTACGCATGCTTTTCTCCCCCTCGTAAAATCCAACACAGCGTATCCATCCATTTTTATTTCGCGTATACCAGGACAGTTTTGGCAAACCTTTTCCGCATGTGGACCAAGTAATTTATTGGGCCACATCCGCTTCTTATGTGGCGCATATGGTCATAAATCTATAACATCATCAAGACGCTAGGCACGTACTGTGTAGGGTATCCAATCCCGGGATTCAGGATCCTGAAATCCTGAGGTCCAGTTCAATTCTGTGATCCCGAAATTTAATTTGGGATTTTGGATTCTAAAATTCTGGGAAGAACAAAAAAATCTCTAGCGCTGGTAATTTAATTTTGGGAAATCCGCAAATTTCTGTGTTTTTGAAATTGACATGAAAAATGCCAGGATTTCAAAATCGCCGACCAAAAATTTTCTCAACCCCAAATACCAATTTATACACGATTATATGTAGAAAAAAATTGTCAATTCCGAAATCCTTGAATCACAAAAAGGGTCCGGATTGGATACCTTAGTATTGTGAGACTGCTCTGAAGTGAATACCAAACGAGCAGAGCTATTTGCTGTGGTCAACTTTCATACGGACCCAATAGACCACGCTGACCTGATCTCAAACAAGGCCATCTTTGCAGCATTCGATAAATTTGCAACATCATATGGGGAACGTGATATTCTAGATTTCTTTTTAGGTTTAACACGTAGTAGTTTAAACTCTACCTCTACGGTGAATTTTCAGTGTATGGATACACAGGATATCACTTAAACTAAATGGCTGAGCAAGTCACATTTTCTTGTTTTATTATTCTATCTTCATCTTTTTTAAGCACAATAATACATGATAAAAAATAAAAGTATTGTGCAGTTTTGTTTCAACCAGGAAAACGAGGATAAAATTCGTTTATTTTCTTGATCTAAAGCCTGGATACGCATAACATGTCTTGGTGGGACAATCAACAACACACTTGGTACTCCAATATATCTTCTATCCTCTAAAATAGTGAGTATTTTTCCATTGATCATGTAAGGTATAAATCACTAGCTGGAATCTACAGAACGTGCAATCTTGAACATAGTCGCTTATTTTTTTTACTTTAAAATTTAATGATAGTTCTACTAGCCTACTTCAAATTTATGTCTAAATCAATTTAAATTTTGCTTTGTATACAAACCTCAGACATCAGTTATTAAATTTCAGTACAGCATTACTCTGAACTTGCGTGAAGTGTCATGATACACGATAAAATTATGAATATTTGTTTTCATGTAAAATATTTTTTAATAGCTACGTCACTGTAAAAATATATAATGTAGCCAGTTTTTGGAAGATTTTAGGTATTTATTTTTCCTTGGAAACTTTCTCTTCTAAAAGTATTCACAGTCAAACATGTGTCAATTTTTTTACTGCTCGAAGGAACCTTTTATCATAATAAAAAATAACTACTTTATCTTCACCATCTTCGATTGTTTTCAATTATAATAGATGGTTTGCTTAAGACTATTTGCTGAGAGTTTTTTAAAATTAAATTTCATTTACATAAAGGTTTTATTTTTTTAGTTTTTAACGATTGTCAGATATTTAAAGAAGTATCAAGCCAAATCATTATGCAAAATAATATGATACATTCATCGGATTAAAGTTATATTTGGACTTAAATAATGTATGCCGTTAAGCCAACAGAAATTCGTGTAAACTAAAAACCTTACCACAAACATTTTTTTTATATTAAACACCTGTTGATTAAATATAAAAAAACTTGGGTACAAATTAGTAATATTTGATTGATCATGAATATTTTAATATTGGTTTTCTCACTATTTAAGAAAAAATATATTTAGAGACTGACTAATAAACTAGACCAGGGGCGGGGAACCGTTTCATTTCAAAAAGCCACATTCATTTATCTGATTCAACTTAAGGCCGTAGTAAAGAAAACGTTAAAACCGCCCCCCCCTTTTTTTCGGTTGTTACGGTCTTTTTCCAAATGCATGCGTATAATTTTTTGATCAAGTCAAAAGGCCGCAGGTTCCTCTCCATTGAACTAGACCATAGTTTCTCAACCTTTTAAGGCTCGTGTTTTATAGAAAGACTTGAAGAAAGAATTTAAAAATATTTTGTCGCTGTCCGATTTTAAAAACCTTGGAGTTTATAGATTTTCCCGTGGCCCCCTAAAATTATTTTTCTCTGAGCCCCCCATGGAGTTTTTGAACTATACGATCGATATATCAGAACAATGGAAACTTTCATTCTTATATTAAAGATGTTTAATAAACAAAATTACCTGTCATCGCCGGTCAAGCAGTTTGACAGGTTGATTGTATGCATAGACATTAATCTGAAATGTTATCATTCCATAAATGACACAAATTCTGGAATGAGAGGAGGGGTGTTCAGAGAAAGACCTTTCAGCAGAGTCACATGCATGCTGCACCATTGTGAATGAAATTGCAATTAAATTTTCACTCAACCGGCCGCGCATCATTATGCAAATGCAGAGTACGTGTATCCGAAGCAACCACGATGTTACATATTTGGATCGCGGACGAACAGCTTACTACGAATGCATTTTTTGAAATATTTCATTGCGTAGCCGTCAAATATACTCTACAAATACATCTTCCCATGAGAGAAAGATGCACAAAATAAATTCGATACCTAACCAAATTATCATAATATTTTATATTATTTATATTATTTCAAGTAGTATAATATTTTTTTCTTTCTAACTATATTCGCTCTCGATACCATCCATAGTATATGGACTTTTACATATTATATTCTACAACTTAACAAAATAATCGTAACCGGTTTCACTCAGCGAAAAAGAATTTTCATTTCAAACAAATCAGCATTTACCACATTCAATCCTCATATCTAGAACTGGGGTGGGGAACCTTTTATTATCTAAAGACCGCATTCATTTTTCTGATTCGACATAAGGCCGCAGTAAACATTGACTAGGAAATCTTTGGCCGGAAACAGGACTATACGGTCAGAATATGTCAGGAATTTACGAATTTACATAAATTTACAGAATTATAGAATTGGCCAGAAGGCCGCACCAGAGTTCCCTACGCCTGATCTAGAAGTTTGTTGGTTTTCCAACAACAAATAACAGTATTTTTAAATATCAAACACTTAATAGTCAAAAGAAAACATTGTTTGACGTTGACATTTTAGAGTTACTAAAATTTCGAAAATGATATTGAATTAATATAATACATACAACATGGCGGCGTTATTCATATTGTCTTTCGTTTCTCGGAACACCGTTACATTATTTTGCAATGCTTTATATTATCTCCGCAAAATGAGAGAGTGCCTAAGCAAATCACAATACATTTTTCCTAATTTCTTTTGCTTTCGCATGAACAAGCAATCAAATTGCTCAGATATTCTTACGATACTATAATATCAGTTGACTTCCTTGCCATTTTTTTCTACTCCTTTTAATATTAAATTGTACTATTTTTTTTTCTTCATTGTACAAGTTATAAATTAATAATTTGTCAAGCTAGCGCAATGTTAATTAAATAAATAAATAAATATCGTAAATTTCAAATGGATAATATTATGATCGCTATAGAAAGAGACCGGGAAATCAGCGGAAGATGGTAGGACAACCTACTTGCAACTTATGACATGAATACGCATAAAAAAGATTGTTAGTACATGGCCATCAGAAAGGTAAAAAATAACAAAATATTTAGTTCTAAGTTTTTTTAAACTAGTTGATTAATATGTCGGCGTATACTTTGTAGAACTAAATGTTTTGTAATTTTTAACCTTATTACAATGGAGTTCTACCAAATAATCTCCATTCAATGAATACGTGACTATTATATGTTTGTTTCTAAACTTGTGAAACTTCTGATAACTGTATGGGCCACATCTCAACAATGTAAGCACGTTTCGTATAATTTTGGATTCGATGTAATAATTATATTCCTCGTCACTACCATGGCTTTAGATGGTACACAGCCCCAATCTTGTTAAGGCTGTGAGAGATCAAGATTACTGTGAGTAGTTGCAAATTAGATTCGTTAAATTTGTTAAGGCATTTATAATGAGAAGAGATAATAGATTTACGGAGAACGTTCACATGCGTGACTACTGTTCTGTGTATTTTTTTTCAAATATGTGAGCCAAATTAACTAACTAAGGTTATTGTAAACTTTTTATTTAATTTATAACGTGATATTAGTAAGCCAAACAGAAATAAGTATTGCAAAAATATACTCGTTTAATTTTAATTGATAAACTATTTTTTGCATCATATAGAAGATCAATTCTCTTCAATGGTACTTTTGTGACACATTTTAAGTATCACGGCAGCAATAATAATGAATATTAAGCTACGGCAGTCTTCAAAAACAGTTAACGTAAATATATAATAAACGTTGCAAAAAGTTGCATTTTTTTATAAATGAGGAAAGCTTTTTGAAAACAAAACTGTATCTTGAATTCTACTAGACGAAAAAAGGAAATTCTCTTCACTAGACGATATTGGACAACCTAAAAGATTATTTCTTTACCACTAAGATGATTTAATTTAGATTCATTAAATTTGGCTCTAAATGATCTGTGACCGATGATAAATAATACAATGGATCCATTACTTACGTTGGTTAGTTAATGCTTTCCGAAGGATTCAACATAAGTCGAAAATCGCGTATGTCGAGAAATACTGAAAATTTCGATATATATTTGATCTGTAAATTGTTTTCACAGTTTCATGTCAACTTAACACAATGTTAAAGTAAATATCGATCTATATAATATCGCAGTAATGAGTATGTTAATTTTACTTACACATTTTTCTACATAATTATTTTTTATTACTTATAAAAAATATAAATAAGACAACACTAAAATTAACCAATATTACGTACGTCTGTACATACTATTCTATTAAAATGTTTTCAGGGTCTACAGATAATATATTAGGATGTTTTTTAAATTAATTTATTGAAATATGTATCCAGTAATATTTGCATGACGGCCCTTTTTTCTCGTAATATATAAGTTTATAACAAGGAGTTGCGTCTTGCACAGTTTTATGTATTTTCGTAAATCGATCAATATCAGGGTATTCTGTTTCTAAGCTATTTATTATTATACCTATCATATTAAAGAACTCTTACAATTCATTAATATGATAGGTATTGATATATGAAACAAACAGACATTATGGACTTTTTTTAATTTTCATCTACGTAACTACGAAACTAAGTAAGTAGAAAACCACGTAAATAGAAGACCTACTGTATTGGAAAGACGAATAATCTTATATCATATTTTCATCCGAACTTTTATAGTTTTACAACATAAGACCTCAATTAATTGCCCGAAAGCACTTGTATAAATAAAGAGATTAATTCCCGGAAATAATCAACTAAATGAACAAACCAATGTTATTTGATGTGGTTTCATGTAGCCATTATGATAGCCTACTAAATTATACCTTATTAACCCAAGTTAAATAAATCTTTTTTAATATTTATTCAGCGATTTATTAGACATTAACCAGATAAATGATATTAAATAATTTAATCGTTATTTAAACAGAATTTTCTAGATGAGATAAGTGAATATAATTATATTACCGTATATAAATGTTCCGGGAACGTGGTGCAGTGGTCAACGTCATTGGCTATCGTGGCGGATCTCACGGGTTCAACTCCCAGTACAAACAATATTTTTTTTATATTCAAAGGCATGGTTGTTTGTGAAATTTGACTTCAAACTCCCGCCTACATTTGCTATCCTGAAATAGTGAGACGTAGCCAGAGCAATCACCTAACCACTTGTCCAAATCTAACTGTATTTTTTTACCCTCACTAAATTCGAAAACAAAACTAAAAACTTTTGTTGAAACATCTGTATTAGAAAGCTATGCTTCGTTTTGGTAGTGGACATGTGTTGTCAAAAAAAAAACTGACAATTGAAACGTTTTAAGGATTGTAACAAGCAAGATGTAATCCATTATAATGTAATTATTAATAGAATCAGTTTCGATGTCTTATTCGTTTTTTCTATTCACCATAATGTATATTCTTTCATAATAATAATCATGAAATTTTCTATGGAAAAAAATCTATTATTCTGCTTTTCATCAATGCTTTTTGTGGTCTTGTCCGTGCCGCCATTTGTAACAAAACATCTCGAGAGGGAAATATTAAAATTTATCATTGAGTGAACTAATGTGACGTGCGACGTTTTATTGATGGCCCTCAATATTCATTTACTTTGTCAGAGTTGACACATCCTGTTTCAGACGTGAACAATATGTTTCAATAGAAAAAAACCGACATTTTTTTGTTAAAATATATACACATTACATACATACTGAAATGGTATTGGACTGATATTTTGTCAATGGTAATATTCCAATGATTTATTTATAAGCCATGATAAGTCAGAAATGATCTTAGAAGTAAATTTAAATATAAACATATTTATTAGTAAAAACACAATATTCTTTTGTACTTCATTCCACTTTATTTAATATGTCAGGACCGGTTTCGCTCATTACGAGCATCGTCAACTGATAAGAAATATAATTTAACAATGCTATTTATACAAAAATGAACAGTTATAAACAACAATTGGCATTGAAAAGAAATTACCAATTACATTAAAAGTGATTCCAAAATAGCACAAAATTAAAATGTTTAACACATCTAACATATAATTAAAAAGTCATCTCAGATTAATAAATTTAGAATGGGGATTGAAAGTAATTACAAACATAATTAAAATTTGGGAATTCTTATGTTTGTAATTACTTTCAATCCCCATTCTAAATTTATTAATCTGAAAATACTAATGAGCTGCAATCAATCAGATTGGGATTTTGCCCTTTTAAGGGAAGCATGGAGGGGGTTATAGAATCGAGACAAAGCAAAATTTTAAATTAAAATGAACTTCTACAAAGTTACCGCCGAAACCATCGAAAGTATCAAAACTACAAAACAATTATTTTGAGAGAACAGTTTTTGTTGAAGTAATTTTGCATTTAAGATAATGTCACATACATATACCGTTGAATGATCAAAAATTTACCTTTATAAAAAAGTTATTTTAAAAAATATATATTGCCTTTCCTAAATAAAATAAAAAATATTTATGGTATAATAAGATGATAAACATATTTTCATAAATTTACAAATGGGTGGGTGTGGTACAGGAAAAATATTTTTTTCCGATATTCTTTTAAATATATTTTTTATCCAAAAATACTTAATAGTCTTTAAAAGCACTTAAGTGTTATAGGTATAAAACATGATTTTCAAACAATATAAAAAGGCAACAATTTGTCAATAAAAACCTAATATTTTATATTTTTATATGTTAAAATAATACAAATGGAATTCATGTTTAAGCATGAGGAAATTGTACTGTAGGGAACCGTATTAAAGAGACGACTGTGTTTGTGAATCGATGTTGTCATATGAAACCGAAATTTATTAATAAATATCAAATATCAAGAAACACAAAACATTCGTACACCAATACAAAATGTGGCCGATCATCATTTATCCATGCCACAAATAAGCCTTATTTATTTTAAATGCCCCCTGTGATCTCATATTTCAATTTATTCTAGTGACACGTATTTTATCAGTTGAAATGTCGAGCTACATAATATATTTTCAACAAAATGTAATAAATTATGTTTATAAATCCTGAAAAGCTCGGCCGTAAAATATCTAAATTTTCTAAGGATAATGGCCCATCTAAGGCGTCTTTATATTTTTCTTAAGAACCGAATTCGGAACAAAAGCCTAAAATGTACGCCTTCCAGATCCCTCCTTATTTAAAAGCCATCTAGCCAATGGCTTTTTATACCGAATTCCGACAATGCAGTGCACGTAAACAATTTTATTTCCAACAACGGCAAAGCAGGAAATGTCGTTAAAAACTGCAACAATGTTGAATTTCTTTTTAATGACACCGATGGACTCAAACTTTTACTTTGTATGACACAACCAATCGTTGAAACATATTTTTAAATAGTTAAGGACATTTTGTGGGATATATGACCCCTAAAAAGGTGAAGTTAGCCTACTAATAAAATGGTAAAACTTTTTTCTTGGCCTTGAAGTACAATTACGTCTTTACTTGGTGTTTTGGTTGATTGCATATTTTTATTTTACGAATATAACACTATTTCAATATGTGTAAACTGAGGTTACTTTACTTTTACAATACTTTAAGACGTGTAGAATATTATAACTCATCTAAATTTTTTTTCTAAAATACCACATTGCTCACTTTACCTCTAATGGACCTATAAGTATAATTGAGATTGTTGTAGTATTTTTTTATAATTTTAATTAATGTATAATTTTCTGCACTATCGTTTGAGTTGGCGCATAAATTTTCAATTGAAACATGAAGTTATATTGCTTGTAACATTCATCCTAAAATAGTATTCGTTGCTATTCGACTGCAACAATATTTAAGTAGTTATGCCAACATCACAAATCAAATTATAAAATAGTAAGGCATTTTCAATTGGAATACGACTGGCTACATGTAATATAAATAATGCTTTTCTCTGTTCGAATCGTCCTCTAGTCACCGTACAGTGATATCTAGTCAAATTTCATAGGCAATAATTTCCATACTAACTGTCTTTAGTGTCAACAAGTGAATATGTAAAAATTTGAATCATTCAAATTATGTACACTCCCACAGATTTTGTCACTAACGACCCGGGTTTCGCCTTTCGGCATCTTCAGGCGTTCAAGCTCACGGATGAACTTGAACTGAGTTCAAGTTCATCCGTGTTCATTCAAGTTCATCCTGGTCAGTTCAAGTTCATCCGTGAGCTTGAACGCCTGAAGATGCCGAAAGGCGAAACCCGGGTCGTTAGTGACAAAATCTGTGGGAGTGTACATAATTTGAATGATTCAAATTTAATATTGAAATTCCACCAAGCACTTTCAGTCGAAATCTTAAATTATAAAAAAAAGTGAATATGTGTTCGAGATGATCTTGTAGGAAGTAATATCGGGCAGCTAGTAAATCTTTAAATCGTTATAATTGTAATAAAAATACTAACCCAAATATGTTTTTTTTTTGTTCAACACAGTATTAAGTAATGAAATACACAACGTCATGTAAGTGTAACTTCCCTTCTCTTTCATCGTAGCTTTTTTTAACCATGCCCGCTCCCAGTGTAAAGTTAATTGATTCTAATGAAAGTTATTCAAACTAATTAATTGTTCTTAAGACGATTAATCTTTCTTTTTTCAGATACACAAGAGAACAGCGCAAGTACAATATTTAATTAATCGTTCTCGTAACGTCATGTTTTAATAGTAGAAAATTTTAGACTTCACAAACATTGATTTAAAAATCGATTCGAGCTTGCTAATACCGTAGTCGATCACCACTTCGTTATAACCTTGGCGTATCTAATTAATTGAAATGTGTTCAATATTGGAACGATAATAACAAAAATAATTGCAGATTTTAATGTGACACTACAGCACAGTGATGTAAGACGATGGATAATTGAAGACACCACATTACGCACAATTTGAGGAAGTTAGAAGTCCAAAATTCTCATCTCACACGGAACTACGCCATGTTAAAATACGCCCTGTAGCAGAACCCCGCTGTACAAAACACAAGGAACACAATCTTCTGGAATGTTGTCTTGTTAACATCTTCATTATTGTAGAGAAAAATACAGAATGTCTGTTCACTCTCCAGTATAACCCTTACAGGAAAAACTTTCTTAGTTACTTTGAGAACTTATAATTAGACCACCCCTAAGTTATTTTATGCAATCTAGTCAATCAACAAAATTACTTAAAAGATATCCTGCATTCGATCACTCAATAATATTCGAAACTATTAAAATGCAATAATAACCATTAAAAATTGATTTTATGAAATCAATATGTTTGTATTATTATTATATCCGCTCCTAATGTGAAACATATGGACTCCTAATGGAGTTTATCTCAACAGTAGTGTTTTTACGAAAATCACTTGTTACTTTATTACTCAATCTCTCATTTAGAGAGTAGGAATAGAAGGATAGGGCTAGGACAGGACTAATGGTTAGCTTGTCACTTTTGCTACGCTCCGTTCTTAGAACAGGATGGAAGGGAGGGGGGTTAAATAAATACATAGTTTATTTTGGATATTTATATTCAGTAATTATTTAACACACAATATTTCATCACGTATAAGAAGAACGAGCTATTAGGTGATTTATTCTCCGCTCGAAAGTCGACAGTTACGGATTCACGTGAGGCCTATCTCGGCCGATTTTAATGGCCGGCGTTATATGAAATGATTCAGATGTGGAAGCACGATAGCAGAAACTTCCAAGTGAACTCGATTCTGTGGAACTCGAGCTCCGTTTTCATCGCAACGTGTTAATTTATCGTCGCCGATTCGATTGGAATAACTTTCAGTGGAACGCTGTGCTAATGGTCTATATTTAAAGTTAGCACTGCGTTTTAGGTAACATTTCAATAATCATTTTTTTTATATTCCCAATCGGCCTCTCTCCATTAAGACCTTACATCATTCTCGATGAGATCACGGCTAAAAAACATATTTTGTCTTAGATAAAATATTTTCTTCTCATTAATTTATCTTTGTTTATTATTTGGCATTACTGTTAATACCAATGCACCAAATATTTTTCAGTTGAAGAGAGTCATTTTCGTGATGCTAAGTTCGTTCTTAAATTGTCAATTTTAGACGACATAAGATCTATGGAGGGTCGTCGAGCAGAACTGCTCTGGGTCTAAAACGATTCTCAGGCAATGTCTCGTCATAGTTGTGGAGATTAGAGATCGTTGGGTTAAGATGTTTTCCTACCTCGCTGTGAAACTTTTGAGATATTTCACGAACGAACTCGCGGATGGTAGGTATTTTCAAGTCTTGAAGCAGCGAGTTACGCACGTACCACGGGGCGTTACACGTCAGTGATTTATTTTGGACAATCTGGAGAGTCTTCATATGTTTGCGGTGAGCATAAGTCCATATTGGAGCAGCGTACACCATGATTGGTCGAGTAATTTCTCTGTAGAGTAGCAGCTTGTACAAGATAAACTGAATTACAATTTTTTTAGTTCACTAGAGAAGAAGCTCAAACACTCATGTCTTAGACCTCAAATTTAAAATGTCGCCCGCTGTGGTCCAGTTGGTTAGAGCTTGCTATACTGACCAGGCGGGCTTTGGTTCGATTTCCGGTGAGAGAAAGACATAAAACATGGGTGTTTATAATGTCAATTTACCTCGAGATGATCTCGAGTGACTTACAATAAATTCTTATCGAATTTTTCTCGTATTATCTTTCAACTTTCAAATATTTGGCACATTGGCATTAGCTGTAATGCCAAATATATATTTTTTTTTAATTTGACATTGATCGGGAATTAAATCTATTTCCACCTGATCAGAATAGTCAATATCGGACCAACGAGATCACAGCGGATAGCAAATGTGTTTTTTTTTCAAATATAATTCTTGATTTCAACAAAAAGTATTTGATAGAATTTCAATACAAAATTTGATTCGTATAAATTGTATACATGACCATCAATTTAACTAACGACTTGAGTTTCGCTTTTCGGCATCTTCTGTCACTAAGCTTAAAAGTTGTTGATGACTTAAATTTATTATTTCTGATTGCCATTAATATATTTTGATCTTTCAATGACTTGGATACGAAACGCATAAATAATTAAAATCTTTATTGGTCTTTGAAATTACATGTGAAAGACTGATGCTCAGTTGGAATTTTTGTTACGTCCTTTCAAATTACTTTTCAATGGGGATCGACTCTAATGCAAACTTCAAATACAAACGTCATTAAGATATTCTTAGGGACAATATTTTCTCATAATTATTATTAGTTATACACAATAAAAAATAATTACTACCTATTTTTAAAATAATAAATAGACGTTTATTTCCTACTGTAAAACATTTTTACACAAAAATACGCGTACAAAAATAATCATTTATCATATGAAAGAAACCTTTCATAATACAATTTCAATTAAATCTCCATAAAGAGTAAACAAGCAAAATCAAACAAAAATAAACTTATCATTTTAAGACTATTTTAGTCATTAATATTGAGATAGACTTTTCTTAGGAATTGTATAATAATGTAAACAACAAATGAATAAACATATTGTTTACGCTCGTAACCATGATATTAAAGTTTTCTAAATTTTATAATGGTTTTTCATCTTGCATCAGTAGTTTTTCGCATCTAAGATCTTTCGTGTTCTTTTGCAGAGTTGCCACATATCACTGAATTTTATGTGGCATTATTTTTGACAGGACTATGCAGGGCTTCCAAACTAATTTTATTAGAATGATTCATGGTCTTAACGATATTGGGCGGCATTTGAATGTATTTGGCTAAAGATACTCGCTTGTCATCCTTCGGAGTCGGTGACCAAACTGCCCGACTTTGATCTCCCCGCAAACATGTCGCGTGCCTTAACCACATCTGTTGTGGACGCATTGTGTGTCTCATAGTATGAACAAGGATAAGCGAAATATACAACGCATACTAATTGTGGAGACCTTTGATACATTAATAAAGTACTAGCTGATACTGCTCCTTGTGGAATCACAGGACATCAGCTTGTGCTGTGCTTATGTTGTTGATTATCAGAGTCAAACTGAGACCTGTTGCATTGCGAAATTAATGCTCAGATCACTGTCAGATAACAAGGTATTTAAGTAAAGCTACCTGTTGGCATATTTCAGTACAGTGAAATTATCGTTATATCATCAACACAATTTAAAGTCGTATTGTTATTGAGGGTTGGCATGGTAACCCGGAATTAACAATCATATAAATGTCATAAATAATAAAATATAACGTTGTTTTGAAATCCTAAGTTTCTTCAGCATTTGGTCACAATAAAGTCTTTCGACTAATTCATGATCACAGCTCGTAGCCTCAAAGAGGTAATTGTCAAAAACAATTATAAAAAATCGATTGTAATCGCTCCCAATGTGGAGCATATGGCCTCCTAATGGAGGTATCTTAACAGAAGTTTTTTCTACGAGAACTGTTTGTTACTCAGTCGCTCAACCTCACTTTTTTTCAAAGTGAGTAGGGAAAGAAGGATAAGGCTAGAACAGGACTAGTGGTTGGCTAATCGCTATTCTACGCCCAGTTATTAAAGGATCAGAAGGATTGGAGGAGAGGAAACGATGTGAATTGACATCACAAACAGCCAGTCTTCGATCACAACTTTGAATTGAATAATTCTCAAATTCACTGCGATCTGACCGGGAATCGAACCCAGACCTGTGTGATCGGTAGAGCATGCTCTTACCAACTGAGCCACAACAGGCGACATCAAATCTTTACAAGCTTTTTTACAATTTATATACAGTTTTGAAAAAAGAAGTCTAAGGAAACGGTCTAATACTTACAATACATAATATTATTATTACGATTCTGGTATCATAAATTCAATTTTAATGGTGTTGACATAATCTGCAAAGTAACGAAAAGATTTAAAATTCGTTGACTTAATTTTCTACTGACTTAAGCTTAAGATTAAATTTTTGATAATAAGTCAAAAGAATTCAATCAAAATAAGTAACTTGTATTGAAGGTCAAATAACTGTGCTAGCAATATGAAGTCAGCCAACTAGTAAAATGGTAAAACTTTTTTCTTGGACTTTTAAGTACAATCACGTCTTTATTTTGTGTTTTGGTGGATTGCATATTATTTTCCTGAAATTACACTACTGTATTGTGTATTTACCGAGGATTCTTCATTTTGACGATACCTTAAGACGTGAAGAGTATTACAACGAATCTACCTTTTTTCTAAAATACCACTTGGCTCACTCTCTAATGGGCTCAATTTTAAAACACACTTATCTTTCTTTTTATTCCTTTGAAAAGACAGGTTGTGTGACTTAACGACAAGTAGTTTTCGTTGAAAATTTCTATTCAGATAAACAGTCTTATACTCCACGTTGAGAGTGGACATGTTTTAAACAAATAAAGTCGACATATTGGAAATGAACATGGCTTAAAACAGTCTCATAGGTTGAAAAAAATCAATGTAAAATACAGCCTTTCATTTAAAATAGCTACGTTTTTCATTACGTAATGCGTATAACCTTAACCTTTCCCTCGCATAAAATCTGACTTCTCATCAGCATATTCTCGCAGCTTCAAAATATCACGTCCCATAAAAATCTCTCTCTATTTTCTTAGGCATGTATGAAAAAATGTTCACGACTAAACTAATGTGTCAGCGCTGCATACAAACTCGCCTTACTTAATTCAATTTTGATGTATTTCCCGACATAATGGCTTTTTGGGAGGTACATAAGATGCTAACGCGATAGGAAGCGACACGCTGTTATACTCTCTGCGAAAAATACTATCTGCTTAAGTAATATAAACACAATGAACAAAGTTTTTTTAAAGATTATAACTACGTAAGCAACGAGGATAACAATTTCGGAAGATTTTTTCTATCCCGAAAATTTTCGAATCTCAAGATTGTATTCTTACAAATGATGATTTTTTTAATAATTTACAATTTTACACAATACACTTAATAACTACTGTTTTCAATTTTAAAGTGTTCACTGTCAATACTGTAATATACTGTGGAATGGCATTATAATAAAAATAATAAAAGATTTTTAGTACTTTTTCCACATAAAATTTATTTGATCAGGACCGCTTTCGCTCCTCGCGACCATTATCAACTAAAAAAGAAAAAGTACTAAAAATCTTTTATTATTTTTTTTAACTACTGTTTTGTACAGCGTATTTTATAAAAAGTACTATGACTTACACCTGTTGTAAGCAAAACAAAAATCACTGTAACAATACGATAGGGGACAATCTCAGAGAATTAATAACACTTTTCAGTTCTTGAAATAAGCCAAATTAATATTTTTTATGATGTAGGTAATTTTAGATTTCGATTGAAGGCTTGAAAAACTGTATGGTAGAATTTTAATAGTTAAAATTATGTACATTTTCACATGTTGTATCACTTATGACTCGAATTTCGCCGGGCTAGCTAACTCCAAATATCAAATTAAAAATACTCACTTGTTAAATCAGTGTGCAGCCCCTTATCGGTAATCACATGTAATTTCAGCTGCCTATAGAAGTTTTATATGTTTCACTGATTACGTTTCCAATTGAATGAACCTCAATAAAGTTAAACCATTAGTAAAAAATAGTTTAGATCGCCATGAATAGCATTTTACTTAATGATATTATATTTATTCTTATATATATACAAGATACATATATTCATTAAAAAATTATACGTGCACGTGAATGTAAATGCCTGAAGATGCCAAAGAGGCTTTAGTGGAAAAACATGTGGAAGTGTATACAAATTGGATGATTCAAATTGAAGATACTTTAATAATTTATATAAAAATTTACCTATCATATACATATTCTGTGTTTCATATTCATCAAAAACCTTTGTGGAATCTTATGGAAAGATATGTATGCTACACATTTAGTTATTGAGTTCTTCTTCGAAGTATTTTTTGTCTTATGAACCGTATTTTTCTCCATATAAGCTTGTTCTTGTTTTAAAGCAAGCTAAATACCAAAAAATTCGATATCCTCAATTTTATGTCCTGTTTTACGGTTGTAGTTGCCACCCAAAATACAGGTTATATCAATTTTATTTATAATCACGATGAAAAGATATTGCATATACATATCTACATACATACATTCCAGAACTCCAGCATTAAACTTAATGTTAGATATTTTATTTTTTATCGACGTCCAATTAGAAGAATCTAATTCTATCTAAAGGATCAAATCATATACATTTAATTGATCCGCAATATGAATATTCATCAAAAAGAAAATAAATCTGAGAAGAAAGAAAAACGGAATCCGATCAGAAGATTATCAAATTTAATAAAATATACAGCACATTTTCAGTATTGTCAATATGAAATGAAAAAAAAATAAGTACGCCGTCGTAAGGCATGGAAAAACCATTTCACCATTCAGTGTTCCGTGAAGTTACAACACTCTTGAAGTCGGTAAGAAATCGCATTGAGTTGCTCCTTAATAATAAATTCATCAGTGTTCCACTAGAACTGGTTCGTACTGAAGCACAGAGTTTTTGGAGAGCTTCTATAACTTTATCACTGACTTCATAAAAGTACAGTCAACTTTGTTGTAAAAGCTGTATTAAATATTTAAATTCATAACCACATAAAATTAAAATTAGCCACTTTGTCACTTCACATGTTTTTCACCTAAGCAAAGGCGTTTTTTATTTATTTTTTAGGCATCATTGGTCTTTATTTA
>CM062838.1:8653610-8703008 GCA_031772345.1 Himalopsyche anomala
AGCACTATTGCAATTAGGGATTCTGTGTCGAGACGTCCCGGGACAAAAGTCCCGGGACTTTTGAGCATTTTTGCTGTCGTAAGTCCCGGGACTTTGTTGTTAAATGTCCCGGGACTTAAGACAGCCAAATTTTACATTTTAATTTTGAAAAAACCATTCTAACAAAATAAAATTGGATGCAAGCAATCGCTAATGTGACCTAAAAAGTTAATTTTGATTTAAAATAAATTTACATTGGTGTCTATCCTCGAGATTAGTTTTGAAAAAAATGCATTATATTCAGGCTAAGGATTAAAGGCCGGGGTTTTAACAAAATTAAGTATGCATATATAAAAGGGACCTTATGAAAGAAACAGCTGTTTAGATTTATAATTGTAGAAGTTTCAAATAACATCTATTTATATATTGTAATACGAAACAACCATTTTCGATGGGTAGAGACATGCAGAAATACAAAAAAACTTAGACACGTGTTCGCTTAAGCTTGGGATTCACAGAATTCCAAGAAATAATGAAGCCGATAGTTATTTCTCGAAAATTATGTTATAAATCAAGGCGGATTATAAATGTTTTATTATCAACAGTTCAGCTGGGACTAATTGTTTTTCGAAAAGAATAAAAGAAAGATCAATGTTTTGGAAAAACAATGTTGCAACAACGTTTATTACAAAAATAAGAAATCGGCTGTCTGATTCGTCATTAAATTCATTATTATTTTTAATATCATATTTTGATAAGCAAAAATAAAATATTAACTTTTGTGTTAATAATACATACTGTGTATGATTTGAGGTTCTGATTTTATTATTCAATTAATTTAATATTTTCATTTCAATGTGTTCAAAAAATGTATTTATTTTAATAACGCATACTTTCGGCGGCCTTTTAAAGTACGTACGAAAAAAAATATACGTTTAACTGCGTAAAAAACGCTCAAAAAAATTAGTTTAATTGAAACAAAATATTAAAAAACGTTTAGGAGAAAGATATCTCCTTTTATGTTATTAGAAATTTATTTAAATCAATTTATATTCGTATAAAAAATATAACTGTAGCAAAAACAAATTACAAAATATTATAATTAAATGTTCATACCAGATGTTGTTTTATTTACAAATGTTTTTCACTATTTTTCAGCTGTATTGTGATTTGTGAAGTAACGGTCATAATTTTACCTAATTCATTGTTATTTTTTCAATACATGTATCGTTATCATCCCTTTTTAGTACATACATACAAATATTTAATTTTAATAAATTTATAATTTTATTGAAGGGGAAATAAAAGTCCCAAGTCCCGGGAAGTCCCGGGACTTTGACTTTATCACGTCTCGAGTCCCGGGACTTTGAAAAACCCGAGACTTCAGAATCCCTAATTGCAATGTGTATAAACTGAAGTTACTTCACTTTTACAATACTTTAAGACGTTTAAAATATTATAACTCATCTAACTTTTTTTTCTAAAATACCACATTACTCACTTCACCTCTAATGGACCTATAAGTATAATTGAGATTGTTGTAGTATTTTTTTATAATTTTAATTAATGTATAATTTTCTGCACTATCGTTTGAGTTGGCGCATAAATTTTCAATTGAAACATGAAGTTATATTGCTTGTAACATTCATCCTAAAATAGTATTCGTTGCTATTCGACTGCAACAATATTCAAGTAGTTATGCCAACATCACAAATCCAATTATAAAATATTAAGGCATTTTCAATTGGAATACGACTGGCTAAATGTAATATAAATAATGCTTTTTTCTGTACGAGTCGTCCTCTAGTCACCTTACAGTGATATCTAGTCAAATAATTTCCATACTAACTGTCTTTAGTGTCAACAAGTGAATATGTGTTCGAGATTATCTTGTAGGAAGTAGTATGGGGCAGCTAGTAAATCTTTAAATCGTTATAATTGTAATAAAAATACAGACCCAAATAAGTTTTTTTTGTTCAATACAAATTATAGTGTTTAGTAATTCTTTACACAAGTAATGATACACTCAAAGTCATGTAGGTGTAACTTCCCTTCTCATATATCGTAGCTTTTTTTACCATGTCCGTTTCCAGTGTAAAGTTAATTGACTTCTAATGAAAGTTATTCAAACTAATTAATTGTTCTTAAGACGCTTTATGTTTATTTTTTTCAGATATATAAGAGAACAGTACTAGTATTTAATTAATCGTTCTCGTAACGTCATGTTTTAATAGTAGAAAATTTTAGACTTCACAAACATTGATTTAAAAATCGATTCGAGCTTGCTAATACCGTAGTCGATCACCACTTCGTTATAACCTTGGCGTATCTAATTAATTGAAATGTGTTCAATATTGGAACGATAATAACAAAAATAATTGCAGATTTTAATGTGACACTACAGCACAGTGATGTAAGACGATGGATAATTGAAGACACCACATTACGCACAATTTGAGGAAGTTAGAAGTCCAAAATTCTCATCTCACACGGAACTACGCCATGTTAAAATACGCCCTGTAGCAGAACCCCGCTGTACAAAACACAAGGAACACAATCTTCTGGAATGTTGTCTTGTTAACATCTTCATTATTGTAGAGAAAAATACAGAATGTCTGTTCACTCTCCAGTATAACCCTTACAGGAAAAACTTTCTTAGTTACTTTGAGAACTTATAATTAGACCACCCCTAAGTTATTTTATGCAATCTAGTCAATCAACAAAATTACTTAAAAGATATCCTGCATTCGATCACTCAATAATATTCGAAACTATTAAAATGCAATAACAACCATTAAAAATTGATTTTATGAAATCAATATATTTGTATTATTATTATATCCGCTCCTAATGTGAAACATATGGACTCCTAATGGAGTTTATCTCAACAGTAGTGTTTTTACGAAAATCACTTGTTACTTTATTACTCAATCTCTCATTTAGAGAGTAGGAATAGAAGGATAGGGCTAGGACAGGACTAATGGTTAGCTTGTCACTTTTGCTACGCTCCGTTCTTAGGACAGGATGGAAGGGAGGGGGGTTAAATAAATACATAGTTTATTTTGGATATTTATATTCAGGAATTATTTAACACACAATATTTCATCACGTATAAGAAGAACGAGCTATTAGGTGATTTATTCTCCGCTCGAAAGTCGACAGTTACGGATTCACGTGAGGCCTATCTCGGCCGATTTTAATGGCCGGCGTTATATGAAATGATTCAGATGTGGAAGCACGATAGCAGAAACTTCCAAGTGAACTCGATTCTGTGGAACTCGAGCTCCGTTTTCATCGCAACGTGTTAATTTATCGTCGCCGATTCGATTGGAATAACTTTCAGTGGAACGCTGTGCTAATGGTCTATATTTAAAGTTAGCACTGCGTTTTAGGTAACATTTCAATAATCATTTTTTTTATATTCCCAATCGGCCTCTCTCCATTAAGACCTTACATCATTCTCGATGAGATCACGGTTAAAAAACATATTTTGTCTTAGATAAAATATTTTCTTCTCATTAATTTATCTTTGTTTATTATTTGGCATTACTGTTAATACCAATGCACTAAATATTTTTCAGTTGAAGAGAGTCATTTTCGTGATGCTAAGTTCGTTCATAAATTGTCAATTTTAGACGACATAAGATCTATGGAGGGTCGTCGAGCAGAACTGCTTTGGGTCTAAAACGATTCTCAGGCAGTGTCTCGTCATAGTTGTGGAGATTAGAGATCGTTGGGTTAAGATGTTTTCCTACCTCGCTGTGAAACTTTTGAGATATTTCACGAACGAACTCGCGGATGGTAGGTATTTTCAAGTCTCTTTGAAGCAGCGAGTTACGCACGTACCACGGGGCGTTACACGTCAGTGATTTATTTTGGACAATCTGGAGAGTCCTCATATGTTTGCGGTGAGCATACGTCCATATTGGAGCAGCGTACACCATGATTGGTCGAGAAATTGCTGTGTAGAGGAGCAACTTGTACGATATAAACTGAATTACAATTTTTGTAGTTCACTAGAGAAGAAGCTCAAACACTCATGTCTTAGACCTCAAAGTTAAAATGTCGCCCGCTGTGGTCCAGTTGGTTAGAGCTTGCTATACTGACCAGGTGGGCTTTGGTTCGATTTTCGGTAAGAGAAAGACATAAGACATATATTTATATTTTTTTTTAATTTGACATTGATCGGGAATTAAATCTATTTCCACCTGATCAGAATAGTCAATATCGGACCAACGAGATCACAGCGGATAGCAAATGTGTTTTTTTTTCAAATATAATTCTTGATTTCAACAAAAAGTATTTGATAGAATTTCAATACAAAATTTGATTCGTATAAATTGTATACATGACCATCAATTTAACTAACGACTTGAGTTTCGCTTTTCGGCATCTTCTGTCACTAAGCTTAAAAGTTGTTGATGACTTAAATTTATTATTTCTGATTGCCATTAATATATTTTGATCTTTCAATGACTTGGATACGAAACGCATAAATAATTAAAATCTTTATTGGTCTTTGAAATTACATGTGAAAGACTGATGCTCAGTTGGAATTTTTGTTACGTCCTTTCAAATTACTTTTCAATGGGGATCGACTCTAATGATCACTTCAAATATAAACGTCATTAAGATAGTCTCTATTTTTTATTCTTAGTGACAACATTTTCTCATAATTATTATTAGTTATACACAATAAAAAATAATTACTAACGGCCAGTTCAGTTTCATCCGTATAATTAAATGCCTGAAAATGGCGAAAGATAAAACCCAAATCGTTAGTGACAAAACGTGACGTATGGAGGGAGATTAAAGCGAGAAAAAATAAAAAGATTAAAATTTAGGTAGAAGATCATGAAAAATTTTCCTAAAATTAATAATTAACAAATCACATATAAAGCATTCTTTAAAATTAGATTTCCTTGTTAAAAAATTCTCTTCCACTTATTAGTAAACCACTAGTCTTATCCTAGCCTTCCTTATCCTTCAATCTCGTCTACTCTTTTTGAAAACGAAAGGTTGAGTGAGTGAGTAACTGTAATGTACCTCCATTAGGAGGCCATATGCTCCACACTGGGAGCGGACATGGATTAAAAAAACTTGTATTTTATAAACTATTTTTTTTATAAAAGATATACATAAAAAATACAAAGCAAAAAATAATTCCTTACTTATTGAAATCAGAACACGATAGATTCACTTTAAAATAAAAGTTATTCAACATCGAATTGTTTTATTGAAACAATACAAAATAAAAAAAATAATTTATGATATTGAAAAGAACACCAGAACAAAAACTTTGAACAGAATATATTTTTCAGAATATATAAAGTAATAAATAGACGTCTATTTCCTACTGTAAAACATTTTTAAACAAAAATACGCGTATGAAAATAATCATTTATCATATGAAAGAAACCTTTTATAATACAATTTTAATTAAATTTTCATAAAGAGTAAACAAGCAAAATCAAACAAAAATAAACTTGTCAATTTAAGACTATTTTGGTAATTGTTATTGAGATAGACTTTTCTTAGGAATTGTATAATAATGTAAACAACAAATAAATAAACATATTTTTTACGCTTTTAACCATGGTATTGAAGTTTTCTAAATTTGATAATTTCATCTTGCATCAGTAGTTTTTCGCATCTAAGATCTTTCGTGTTTTTTTGTATAGTTGCCACATATCACTGAATTTTATGTGGCATTATATATGACAGGAAAAAGCAGGGCTTCCAAACTAATTTTATTAGAATGATTCATGGTCTTAACGATATTGGGCGGCATGAGTGAATGTATTTGGCTAAAGATACTCGCTTGTCATCCTTCGGAGTCGGTGACCGAACTGCCCGACTTTGATCTCCCCGCAAACATGTCGCGTGCCTTAACCACATCTGTTGTGGACGCATTGTGTGTCTCATAGTATGAACAAGGATAAGCGAAATATACAACGCATACTAATTGTGGAGACCTTTGATACATTAATAAAGTACTAGCTGATACTGCTCCTTGTGGAATCACAGGACATCAGCTTGTGCTGTGCTTATGTTGTTGATTATCAGAGTCAAACTGAGACCTGTTGCATTGCGAAATTAATGCTCAGATCACTGTCAGATAACAAGATATTTAAGTAAAGCTACCTGTTGGCATATTTCAGTACAGTGACATAATAGTTATATCATCAACACAATTTAAAGTCGTATTGTTATTGAGGGTTGGCATGGTAACCCGGAATTAACAATCATATAAATGTCATAAATAATAAAATATAACGTTGTTTTGAAATCCTAAGTTTCTTCAGCATTTAGTCACAATAAAGTCTTTCGACTAATTCATGATCACAGCTCGTAGCCTCAAAGAGGTAATTGTCAAAAACAATTATAAAAAAATCTATTATAATCGATTATCGCAGTAACTATTACTTGTAAAATAGTTGTGGCATAAGGCGATTTTAATCAAATTCAAGAATGCGTATCAAATCTGTACATGCTTTACAATTTATATACAATTTTAAAAAAAGAAGTTTAATGAAATGTTTAGCTTTAACCATTTAATATTTAAATCAGCTGAATTCTTACACTTATAATACATAAGTTATTATTACGATTCTGGTATCATAAATTAAATTTTAATGGTGTTGACATAATCTGCGAAGTAACGAAAAGATTTAAAATTCTTTGACTTAATTTACTACTGACTTAAGCATAAGATTAACTTTATGATAATAAGTCAAAAGAATTTATTTAAAATAAGTAGCTTATATTGAAGGTCAAACAACTGTGCTAGCAATATGAAGTCAGCCAACTAGTAAAGTGGTAAAACTTTTTTCTTGGACTTTTAAGTATAATCACGTCTTTATTTTGTGTTTTGGTGGATTGCATATTTTTATTTTCCTGAGATTACACTACTGTATTGTGTATTTACCGAGGTTACTTCATTTTTTCGATACCTTAAGACGTGAAGAGTATAACAACGAATCTACCTTTTTTTCTAAAATACCACTTGGCTCACACTCTAATGGGCTCAATTTTAAAACACACTCATCTTTCCTTTTATTCCTCTGAAAAGACAGGTTGTGTGACTTAACGACAAGCAGTCTTCGTTGAAAATTTCTATTCAGATAAACAGTCTTATACTCCACGTTGAGAGTGGACATGTTTTAAAAAAATAAAGTCTACATATTGGAAATGAACATGGCTTAAAACAGTCTCATAGGTTTAAAAAAATCAACGTAAAATACAGCCTTTCATTTAAAATAGCTACGTTTTTCATTACGTAATGCGTATAACCTTAACCTTTCCCTCGCATAAAATCTGACTTCTCATCAGCATATTCTCGCAGCTTCAAAATATCACGTCCCATAAAAATCTCTCTCTATTTTCTTAGGCATGTATGAAAAAATGTTCACGACTAAACTAATGTGTCAGCGCTGCATACAAACTCGCCTTACTTAATTCAATTTTGATGTATTTCCCGACATAATGGCTTTTTGGGAGGTACATAAGATGCTAACGCGATAGGAAGCGACACGCTGTTATACTCTCTGCGAAAAATACTATCTGCTTAAGTAATATAAACACAATGAACAAAGTTTTTTAAAGATTATAACTACGTAAGCAACGAGGATAACAATTTTGGAAGATTTTTTCTATCCCGAAAATTTTCGAATCGAATCTCAAGATTGTATTTTAACAAATGATGATTTTTTTTAATAATTTACAATTTTACGCAATACACTTAATAACTACTGTTTTGTACAGCATATTTTACAAAAAGTACTATGACATACACCTGTTGTAAGCAAAATAAAAATCACTGTAACAATACGACAGGGGACAATCTCAGAGAATTAGTAACACTTTTCAGTTCTTGAAATAAGCCAAATTCATATTTTTTTATGACATAGGTAATTTTAGATTTCGATTGAAGGCTTGAAAAACTATATGGTAGAATTTGAATAGTTAAAATGTTGTACATTTTTACATGTTGTATCTCTTACGACTCGAATTTCGCCGGGCTAGCTAACTCCAAATGTCAAATTAAAAATACTCACTTGTTAAATCAGTATGCATCCCCTTATCGGTAATCACATGTAATTTCAGCTGCCTCTAGAAGTTTTATTTATTTCTCTAATTACGTTTCCAATAGAATGAACCTCAATAAAGTTAAACCATTAGTAAAAAAATAGTTTAGATCGCCATCAATAGCATTTTACTTAATGATATTATATATATTCTTATATATAAAAGATACATATATTCATTTAAAAAATATACGTGCACGTGAACGTGAATGCCTGAAGATGCCAAAGAGGCTTTAGTAGCAAAACTTGTGAAAGTGTATACAAATTGGATGATTCAAATTTAAGATACTTTTATTGATTTAATATACCCATCATATACATGTTCTGTTTTTCATATTCATCAAAAAACTTTGTGGAATCTTATGGAAAGATATGTATGCTACACATTTAGTTATTGAGTTCTTCTTGGAAGTATATTTTGTCTTATGTACCGTATTTTTCTCGATATAAACTTTTTCTTATTTTAAAGCAAGTTAAATACCGAAAAATTCGATATCCTCGATTTTATGTCCTGTTTTACGGTTGTAGTTGCCACCCAAAATACAGGTTATATCAATTTTATTTATAATCACGATGAAAAGATATTACATATACATATCTACATACATACATTCCAGAACTCCAACATTAAACTTAATGTTAGATATTTTATTTTTTATCAACGTCCAATTAGAAGAATCTAATTCTGTATCAAGGATCAAATAATATACATTTCATTGATCCGCAATATGAAAATCCATCAAGAAGAAAATAAATCTGAGAAGAAAGAAAAACAGAATCCGTTCAGAAGATTATCAAATTTAATAAAATATACAGCACATTTTTAGTATTGTCAATATGAAATGAAAAAAAAATAAGTACGCCGTCGTAAGGCATGGAAAAACCATTTCACCATTCAGTGTTCCGTGAAGTTACAACACTCTTGAAGTCGGTAAGAAATCGCATTGAGTTGCTCCTTAATAATAAATTCATCAGTGTTCCACTAGAACTGGTTCGTACTGAAGCACAGAGTTTTTGGAGAGCTTCTGTAACTTTACCACTGACTTCATAAACGTACAGTTAACTTTGTTGTAAAAGCTTTATTAAATATTTAAATTTATAACTACATCAAATTAAAATTAACCACTTTGTCACTTCACATGTTTTACACCTAAGCAAAGGCGTTTTTTTTATTTTTTAGGCATCATTGGGCTTTATTTATGATACAAAACTACTTGTATCGTAGATATTTATATCTATATATATAAAACAAAGTGGGGTTATTTACACCACGTATATCTCGAGAATTACTGAATGGATTTCAATGATCTTTGATTTATTAAATTTCTCTTTGCCTAGAATAGCAGAATAAGCATTAAAACATCGGAAAAATATCACGGAAAAGAAATTATAAAGAAAATTAATGTCTCCATACATTTTGTTTTGAAATTTGAACTTCTTCTAAATGGAACGCGGACACACGACGTTGTATGCTGTTTGAATTATATCCACGAGATGGCGTTGACTGCAACTTTGACAGTTGACTGCTTGCTATGTAGGAGCGATTTTGAATTTTCATCTATTTTTATAAAGTTTTAATTCCGATAATTCATTCTGGTGTGAAAATCTATTTATCCAATTATGGTCAAACACGAGATGCATGTCTAATAGCGGGAACAGTGTATTTAGATTGGTTAATAATGTGGCGCGAATGAGACGCAGCTAATGTTGGTTGATTGGCTATTCTACCGGCGACGTACATTTTCAACTCGCGTCATATGCATGCATATACGCAAGATGCAATGACATATGTTCTTCATTACAATCGTCAAGATCTATTCATCACCTTTACGTGCAATCCGAAATGGATAGAAATTGTTCAATTGCTGCTCCTCGGACAAAAATCAAGTAATCGGCACGACATAACCGCACGTGTATTCAAACAAAAACGGTCGCTGATTGATGATAAACTACATTGTTAAGCATCGCATCTTTGGGGATACTCGATGCTGGATGTATTCGATTGATTGGCAAAAACGAAGCTTGCCGTTTCCACGAATGTTGCTCTATTCTGAGGTGTAGGGTTGTGGAGTCGGAGTCGAGGTGTTGCGTTATTTAGGCCGGAGTCGGAGTCGTAAAAAATGAGCGGCTCGATTTTTTTTGAAAAATATATTTAATTATGAGTATTCAAACAAAATAGTCCAAAGTGTTGATATTGCATGGTTCGCTGACTTAAAATGATCTGATGGTATTACATATATATACAAGGCTTTTTCTACCCTGTAACGCGGCGGAACGGCGTTCCGGCACCTTTTTTTCTCGAAATTTTAATAAATGTTTAATTTTATTTTTTCTATTTTAAAATATGTATATTTTGTTTTATTTTCTATGCATTATATGAAAAGCCGTCATTAATTCTATCAAAATGATATTCGAATATATAATAAGTAATATACCTTCTTAGAAAATGCTCGAAAAATGTGCGTTCCGCCACCTTTTTTTTCAAAAAAAAGCACTGCATATATATATATGTTAAAATGAAATTGTTGCAAAATTTCTTCAGATTCGGAGTCGTTAATTATTTTTAAGCTGGAGTCGGAGTCGTCTTATTTTACACGACTCCACACTGTGGAGTCGACAGCCAAGCTGAGGTGGCACGTTATTACACTTGCAACGCTTCATCGAAAAAAATTCAACGTCAAAAGCAAGGCAATACGGTTTCTGATCATCCGGATGTGCGTTTTACTGATGCTCTTGGTCGCATTAACACAGTTAATCTGAAGAATGACGAATGCTTCTACTTGCGGTTGTTGCTGGTGAATGTTCGTGGGCCAGCATCATTTAAATCATTTCAAACTGTCAATGGCGTAGTGTGCCCAACATTTCATGCTGTATGTCAATACTTCAATTTGCTTGAAAACTATACATCATTAGGACACGACAATCGCTGAAGAAATAGTTTCTGAATCTCCAAGTCAGATACGCACATTATTTTCTATCATTATTTTGACATGCTTCCCATCGAATCCCCGTGAACTGTGGAACAAGTACAAGAATGACATGTCCGAATACATTTTACATCGAATTCATGTCAGTTCAGGGAATCCCGATCTCGAGATGAATGAAGAGATACATAACCAGACTTTGTTTTTGATCGAAGACATGCGTTGCCTTATATGCGGCAGTTTGTTAGTCAAGTTAGGAATGCCAACACCAGATCGTGGAATGAACGACGCTTTCAATCGAGAATCGGAACGTGAACGTGAATATGATCGAGATGCATTGAACCAATCAGTTTGAACGAATGTACCAGTGTTGAACCCTCAACAGAAGGAAATGTACGATACGTTAATGAAGGCAATTGATGATGGAAATGGTAGCTTATTTTTCCTCGATGCGCCCGGTGGAGCTGGGAAGACATTCCTCATGTCATTGATTATGGCCACTGTTCGTGCGAGATATAAAACTGCTGTAGCAGTTTTTTCTTCTGAAATAGCGGCAACGTAGATAGAAGGATACCGAACGGCTTATTCAGCGTTGAAATTGCCGTTAAACCTTCAAACCACTGAAAAATCGACATGCAAGATTGTGAAACACTCAACAATGGCCAAATTTTTGGAAGCAAAAAAATCATCACCTGGGATGAATGGACAATGGCGCACAAATGCGCATTGGAAGCACTCAACCGAACTATGAAAGATCAGTGCAATGACTCAAGATGTTTTGGAGGCGCGATGATTCTACTATCTGGCGATTTCCGACAAACACTACCAGTCATTCAAAGATCGACCGCTGCCGATGAAATAAACGCTTGCCTCAAATCATCGACTCTGTGGCGTTATGTGAAGAAATTTCAGCTAACGACAAACATGCGAGTTGCATTTCTAAACGATCCATCTGCCGAAGATTTCTCCAAGCAATTGTTGACTATCGTCGGTAACGGCCGTGTTCCTGTTGAAGAATCGAACGGATTGATTTCGATTCCGCCGAATTTTCGCAATTTCGTCTCAACGAAGGACGGCTTCATCAACAAAATGTTCCCAAACATCTAATCACAAAAATCACAATTGGTTGAGTGAACGAGCAATTCTTGCGGATAAGAAAAAAGATGTGGATCATTTAAACTTCACAATTCAAAATCAAATCGTTGATCTAATGCATTCCTTTAAATCTATCGACTGTGCCACGTGAATTACATCATTTCAATGTAATTAAAATACTTTTCATTTTGAATTTTGCACATTTATTGAACTTAATTCATTTTGAGTATTCATTCAAACTGAATTTAATTCATGCAATAAATTAACACAACATTTATTGATTCTGAGGCGGTACGAAGTTCGTCGGGCCAGCTAGTCTATATATATAAAACAAAGTCGGGTTATTTACACCACGTATATCTCGAGAATTACTCCAAGGATTTCAATGATCTTTGCTTTATAAAATTCCTTTTTGCCTAGAATAGCAGAATAAGCATTAAAACATCGGAAAAATATCACGGAAAATAAATTATAAAGAAAATAAATATCTTCATACAGAATAAAATTTTCAAATGACGAATAGCTTCATCAAACGATAAAATGTCGTAAGCTGGTTTCAGAAAAATCCACCAGATCGCACTGTTTTCTATATTTGTTTGTTTTTGCTTCTTTTGCATACGATTGGCTTATAAATAATTTTAAATTTAGAATATGGATTAGAATAAAAGAAATCGATGATATGAAATTAAAACGAAAGAAAATCGGATAATATTGAAGTAAGGTTATATTTATAATTAGGTATATAAATTTTTGACAACAATATTTTGCACGAACGTTGTTTTACTCTGAGATGACACGTTATTACACTTGGAACGCTATATCGAAGAAATTTTAACGTCAAAAGCAAAGCGTTGCGGTTCCTGATCACCCGAATGACTATTGATGCTCTTGGTCGCATTTACACAGTTCATCCGAAAAATGACGAATGTTTCTACTTGCATGTCAAGAGCTCAATTTGCTTGAAAATTATACTTATTGGGACATGCCAATCACTGAAGAAATTGTTTCTGAATCTCCATGTCAGATACGCACATTATTTTCTATCATTATTTTGACATGCTTCACATCGAATCTATGTGAGCTCTGGAACAATTTCAAGGATGACATTTTACATATATTTCGTTTCATTTCAAGGAATCCCGATCTCGAGGTGAATGAAGAGATAAATAACCAGGCTTTGATTTAGATCGAAGACATGTGTTACCTCATGTGAGGCATTTTGTTAATCAAGTTAGGAATGCCAACTTTAAACTAAATCGAAACTAAATCTTCAATATCCATTTAAAAAAAAAACTTTTAGGAATTTATGTCTCATGTTCATCACCGTCGCTAAAATATATACTGAAATGTGAAAAGACGAATGAAAGTACATAAAATCAGAAGGTATGTAAAAAAAAATCAGTATACTTTTCATGTATATTATATTGTTATAGAATACTATCAAATCATTATTTTATTTTTGATACCTATATACAGTCAATCCTGTTTTTATGTGGTTTTTTTATGCGATTTCGAAGTAATGCGGTTTTTTAGAAATGCATTTTTTTAGATGTACCATATTTTACGATATATAAAAATGTTAAATATTACATCGAGAGCATATATCGTTGTATTTTGGATAGAATAGAGAGAATCATAAACACAACCGACATTTGAAAAAAAAATACGATTTCGGACTGTTTAAATCATGTTGCATCTGCCATCGCTGAATTATGTCCACCTACTTAGGTGTGTTACAGTCGATGAAACCATTGAAACATCGGTAATATCAGCTGAAATGATTACTTTAGCACATGAACTTGGCGAAGAAAGGTTTGATACCTTTAGCGAAAATTATATCATAATCATATATCATATAAGTGACGAAGATGTCAATAATTTAAATTTAATTATTGACAAAAAACCAGAAAACAATGACGAACTAAAAGAAATTCCAGTTCCTTCACTGCGAAAATAATTGAAGAAGGTATCCAACTTTTCAGTAAATTAGAAGATCATTTCTTTCTAAATGATTCAAATTCTGATCGCGCATTCAAGTTTCAACGATAACTTTAAAATATATATATATATGGGTATAACAAACTGCATAAACAATTAATTATCGAAAAAGAAAATCTGAACAAACTCTGATCACTAATTTCATTGTTAGAAAACAGACATAGTTTTATGAAATTGATGCGCATACTATTTCTTCCGAAAAAGAGTGATTTAGAACCACATGCTTTAAAACACACATAGAATTTTCATACAGTGACTATTTTTTAATATTTTTACGCCGTGGTTTTCCCCTAATTTTCTTATACTTTGCGATTTAGTGTATATTTTAACTCGCTGTTTCAAAGTTATGCGGATTTTAAAATTTAAGTAACGCACCCCACTATTTCTATGGAAGTCAAGTTTTTTTTATGCGATTTTTTTTTTGCGATATTTCGTGGAACCCATATACCGCATAAAAACAGGATTGACTGTATAACTGTTTGTATGTGTGGAACATTAAACAAAATTTTTTTTTTTTCTAATGAAAGATAATCTCATAAATATAATATTGAAGATTTGGAAAATGTTGCGTTCTTTGTTATAATGAGAATTTATGTCATTTCGTAATATAAAAAATATGAAAATTTAGAATGAACTTTCGTAAAATTATAAAAAAGTATTATTTGAATAATTTTGAAAAGATCCCTGTCATTATGTTGGTGACAAGCATTGAGAACGAATTTATCCTAGACCAACACATTTCTTAGCAACAGTCTTTCTTTGACAGTTACTGTCAAACAAAAGTAGTCGTTTGTCAACATTGTGAAGATGTAATTTTATTATTTAAAATACAGTGAAATAAAGAGGTATTAGCTATGCCAAGTACTTCTAAACCAATCAGTAAGAGTGCTCGGAATGGTTTTCTAAGAGTCTTTCAGTTCTGTGAACATGAAAAATCTGAAAAAAAAACAATAATTCCCTTCGGGTCGACATTTCGAATCATTTCGAACTGTCAATGGCGTCGTATTCCAAACATTTCGTGCCGCAAGTCAATAGCTCAATTTGCTTGAAAACTAAACTCATTGGGACATGACAATCGCTGAAGCAATTGTTTCTGCGTCTCCAAGTCAGATACGCAAATTATTTGCTATCATTTTTTTGACATGCTTCCCATCGAATCCACGTGAATTGTGGAAAATGTACAAGGATGACATGTCCGAAGACACTTTACACCGAATTCACGTCAGTTCAGGGAATCCCGATCTCGAGGTGAATGAGGAGATACATAACCAGGCGTTGCTTTTGATCGAAGATATGTGTTACCTCATGCGCTGCATGATGCGTCGCCAGATCGAGGAATGAACGACGCTTTCAATCGAGAATCGGAACGTAAACGTGAATATGATCGAGATGCATTGAACCAATCACTTCGAACGAATGTACCACTGTTGAACCCCCAACAGAAAGTGTACGATACTTTAATGAAGGCAATTGATGAGGGAAATGGTGGCTTATTTTTCCTCCGCATTGGAAGCACTCAACCGAACTATGAAAGATCAGCGCACTGGCTCAAAATGTTTTGGAGGCGCAATGATTCTACTATCTGGCGATTTTCGCCAAACACTACCAGTTATTCCAAGATCGACCGCTGCCGATGAAATAAACGCTTGACTTAAAACATCGACTCTGTGGCGCTATGTTAAGAAACTTCAGCTAACGACAAACATGCGAGTTGCATTTCTAAACGACCATCTGCCGCAGATTTCTCCAAGCATTTGCTGACTATCTGTAACGGCCGTGTTCCTGTCGACGAATCGAATGGATTGATTTCGTTTTTGCCGAATTTTTGAAATTTCGTCTCATCATTGCTAATCACAAACATCATAATTGGTTGAGTGAACGAGCAATTCTTGCAGCAAATAACAAAGATGTGGATCATTTCAACTTCACAATTCAAAATCAAATCGTTGGTCCACTGCATAACATCATTTCAATGTAATTAAAATACTTTTCATTTTTAATTTTGCACATTTATTGAACTTAATTCATTTTGAGTATTCATTCAAACTGAATTTAACTCATCCAATAAATTAACACAACATTTATTGATTCTGAGGCGGTACGAAGTTCGTCGGGCCAGCTAGTTATTTATACAATTAAAACAAAAGACCTAATATAAAACGTTTTTTAACCATTTACCAAATAGGGCTTGAAAAAAGAGTACATATTACTTTTAGCAATATAATAAAAAAAAAATTGTTAATGATTGAGAGTAACAAAACGGTTTTACGAATGCTGGGCTTAAAGTCAATTGAGTTGGTCTTCCGTTGCATTGATTTTTGACTTCAATCACAGTATCAAAAGTTGTTTGTTATTGATTTTATTTGATTTTGTTAGTCTATTTATGGATTATTACTAAAAGGTAATTATTCCCTACTTATTCGTTTTAAAAAAAACAATGTTGCAAGAGTGTTTAACTACCCAAATATCTAACATATTAGTATTCTGCTATCTTACTTCTATCCAGAAACAATACAACAAACGATTGATTACTATTATTACTACTACTGTTAAATTAAGTTACATTAGAAGTCTGTATTTTTCAGATTGAGAACAGGCACGGTAAAAAAATATAAACTGGTGATTTCCTTACAAAAAATATGAAATATTACTCGTGTGGATAAAAATATGTGTGTCAACCGTATTTCAACGATATAATTTAATATAAAAAACTGTATTAATGAAGACTAATGGAACGCTTATGCTGCTAGCACACAGACGCGGAAACGAAACGAAAGCGGACCGTACTATCGTAAGGTTGTGCTTCATACCGGTCCGGTAGCACCAGTGTCCTAACAGCGTTATCACTTACATAATCTTTATTTTTAAAATTTTGGAAAAATTGACTCTTAAAGAACTATTTTGCCCTTTAACTATAATATTTAATTTTCTTGACTGAAAAGTATAAAAACTTTATAAACTATTTTTTTTAAATGACTTTATTAAATTATTGAGAACTATGCATAGTTTGTATTTTCGAATTATAGAATTTAATCAATGTATTTTTAACATATTTGATATTTTTTTGCCGCCCGTGTGGTCGAGTGGTCACCATCGTTGGCTACCGCTACGGAGGGCACGGATTCGAATCCCAGTTCGGACAGTTTTATAAATTGATTTTTCAATCGATTTATAAATTTCTGTTCGAAGGAATGGATGTATGTGATGTCTTGAATTCCCCCTTCCCACCCATCCTATTCTATGAATGGGGCGTATCGAGAGCGATTAGCTAACCACTAGTCCTGTCCTAGCCCTATCCTTCTATCCCTACTCTCTTTGGAAAAAAAGAGGTTGAGCAACTGAGTAACAAGCAGTTCTCGTAGAAACATTTCTGTTGAGATAAACTCCATTAGGAGTCCATATGCTCCATATTGGGAGCGGACATGGTAAAAAAAAAATTGACAGAGACAATATAGCAAGCGTTTAAAAATTAAAAATGTAATGTTTTATCAATTTTGAGTTGTTGACACCTTGATTTTAAATCATATTAAAAGATTAAATAAAGACACATTCTGACTTATACTGCAGCCATAATATAAATTATCCTGTCAAGGTATCAAGAAGAAACCGAAGTAAGACGCATGTAGATTTCTTCGGACAGATAATTTAAAATTCAGCACCCATCCGCATTGAAAAACGCTGGAATTCCACAAGGCGCTGTTGAACTTTTCAACCGTAACGCACATCGAAAGGAATATTTCTATCCAGTGTCAATATATCGCTCGTAGCAGGCTCGTAGCAAGCTCGTAGCAGGCTCGTGGCAGGCTCGTAGATGCTTTGCTCTGACGTCAGTGAAGGGATACATCTCGCGGACGTATTAAGAAGCTTTTGGAGAGTGTCCGCTGAAGTGGAGAAACAGTGATGCTATTTTATATTGACGTAAGCTTTTTCTCACTCGATATTTTTTGCGAGGAAGTTGAGAGCTTTAGAACAAGATATTTATTTTTATATATTAATGAAACGGTTTTCATTTCAAATTTTCAATTTAAAGACAACAATTTGAGAACTAGAATTTCCTTTGTGGCATTTTCATTTAAATAATACTTTTATGTATGATTTTTTTTGTTCACATAAATTTAAATATTATAGATAAATGGAAAAAAAGAGGGTTTTTTTGTACTCTGCAAGATCACAAGATTTCATTGTCACGAAGCTAACGTTTTCATGCAAAAACTTCCGGGTTGAAAGATCCTTTCTGAATTATTTTTTTTTTGTTTATTTTGACACCTACATATCTTGCTTGCTCTTCTATTTCAAGTTTCATTGGAATACATATCATTTATATTCTAATAGCTTAGTGGTATTCTTATGATGGTTACTATCACAAGGCTTACAAATCATAACAAATATAGTTTTGATGATATTCTAATGTCGAAATAAATCTTAACTTAATAAATTTATTGAGCCTTTGAGCAGTGAAGTGAGCAGAGTAGTAAATCGTAAAAAAATCGTTAAATTACCCACTGTGGTCTAGTTGGTTAGAGCTTGCTTTACGAACTAGGTGAGTCTGAAATCGATTTCCGATAAAGTTCATGTAAAATTTAGGTGTTTCAATTTAAATTTGAGACCTAATATCAGAGTGTTTGTGATGTCAATTTACCTCGAGTTGATCTCGAGTGACTTACAATAAACTCTCACCGAGTTTATTTGGCGCGTTTTCATGAGCTGTAATGCGAAATTTTCTTATAAAAATGTTTTAAAAAAAATGATAATACTTTTCTATTTGATTTTTAAGTACAATTACGTATTTACTTTATGTTTTAATGGGTTGCATATTTTTATTTTAGGGAGAAAACACTATTGCAGTGTGTATTTAATTGCTCACTTCACTTTTACGATTCTTTAAAACGTGTAGAATATTATAACCGATCTAACTTATTTTTTTAGAATACCGTTTGGCTCACTTCACTTCTCATGGGTTTAATTATTCTACAATTAAATAGTTTATTTTTTACGCTGTTTTAATAAAGTTATAACAATTAAATCAATTTAATTGATGTAAAGAAAAAAATTTGACATTTAACAGTAATTTAAACAATCGCTATTTTCGACTTAGTTATTAATAAATAAATTAATTTACACATTTAAGCATGAAAATGATAATCAAAAAAAAATAAATAAAAAAATTTAATTGAATAATAATCTCTGCTTGTTATTATACATGAAGTGAAATATGTATTATATACATGCTCCTATTATTATTTTTAATAAATGTACGTACACATATTTTAATGGCAACTTCATCACTATATTCATTACCATATTGAAGTCGCTGGAAAATAAGATCACAATCTAAATGCAATATTAAACTATTGATTTTTAATGTAATCAAAAGGATGCAACAGAAACTAGACCAAACAATTAAAATTCAACAAATGAAGCTGCAATTCGATTTCAAGTTGCATATTTTTTTCCAACCTTTCTACTCAAGAAACAATTGGAAAATATTTATGTTCAGGCGACTTTTAAATTCTAATCGTATTATTTCTCAAGTCACTAGTTCTTCACGTAATTCTGAAAGAAATAGTAAACTTTTCTCTAATTGGATAGTTGCCAGTTGAAATTCTCAACAATACGCCAGCGAATACAAATAGAAATTGAAAAATCACATTTACCAAATAGTATTTTATATACAAAAATTGAGTCTTGCGGTATTCTTTCTGTTTGTTTTCAATTGTTTTGTTTTATATATAAATAAAGTATAGCAGTGTTTATTATGTAAATTTCAATTATTTTATGAGGATATTACTTGCAAACCCGGCACTATCCAAAGTTGTTGAAACATAAACCATGAATGTAATTTAGTAGATAAAAATCTGATCAGTTCGAGTGCATTCGTGCATTAGATAGCACCGGAAGATGCCGAGAGGCGAAACCCGGGTCGTGTTCAGCCAAAATTATAATGGAAACGTACATTATGAAAATAAAAAATCTTTAAAACTTGATAAACAAGAGATCTTAGAAATAAATAGACATAAATTCTTACCGTACTGTAATTTATTAAACGAACAGGTTGTATTTGCATCATCTCCTTTGTTATATCCGTTTCGTTTACCTAATTCTAGCTTATGCTAACTGCTCTTTTATATTATATGTATATTTTTTTTATTTCTTTTGTAAGAATTTTCAAAAATGTCTTTTTCAGAATCTTCATTTTTGCTGATTTTGTTGAAGTACATTAATTACATGGAAGCGGGAAAAACACTAAATCATCAATAAGTTATTCACTTTAGTAATGTAGAGTTTCATTTTGTTTAAAAATTTCCCATATTTTAATTGTGTTTATAATTGACATCATTTGCCACTTATATCATTGATAATTTTTTTAATTGTATGTTATAGGTGTTAAGCATTTAAATTTTGTGTAATTATAATGTAATTTGTAAATCCTTTAAATTGTTAGTAATTGCTTACACCTTTTTATTTCAATTTAACTTGTATAAATAGCACTGTTTAATTTATTTTCCTTATCAGTTGATAATGCTCGTGAGGAGCGAAACCGGTCCTGATCAAATAAATTTTAAGTGGAAAAAGTACTGAAAATCTTTTATTATTTTTATTATCATAAAAATAGTTATAATCTAAACATAAATTTCCATCAAGCACCTTCAGTCGAATTTCTAAATTACAATAACATATAATTTAACTAGTTTCAATGAAAGCGCAATAAAACTTACTTGTTTTAAAACAAAATATAACATTATGCATCAAAAACTATTACCACAGTCGTTCGCGTACACCCTTCTATTTGGGGTTGTATGATTTACATCCAACGTATAACAAGCGGATATTATAAACTAATAAAAGCAAGCCTACAATATAATGTTCTTTAATGGCATCGTAACGCGAACTAATTTACTATTATCATTCTAAACTCAGACCTGCCTTAGTATTGCATGTATCCGTTTATTATTGGTTACTATTTCCATTGTTAAAATGTATGCTACGTAATGGATACTCATAAATGTCACGCGAAATTTATAACTAACATATTGAACTAAAAATAATCTTGAATCACGTAAAACATTTTTTTTTAATATTATGCTTGTAATATAAAATATTAATAAGTGGACATATTTTTTAAATATAAAATCTAAGTTGATAAATCTGTTTCTTCTAGTACAATAGTCAAAAATTTTCGTTGAACTCGTGTAGTATTTATAACTTAAAACTGTGCTTGAGACCGAGTAGCAGTGGTGGGCTGCCAATATGTTAACAAGGGACTCGCTTTATCTCAGCCATAATGCATTTACATCAAAAATTGACAGTTATGCCACAATATGAAAAAAATTACTAAGTATGCACCCGAAAAAATTTAAGGACACCAAAGTTTTATGTTTTATATTACAATTAAACTATCAACAGAAATTGTAGTCAGGTGCAGATTTGATCTGAGAATAATGTTTTTTTTTTAATTTAACAAAAAGCTCTGCAGTCCAATAAAGATGTAACAAGGGGCTCGCGCGAGCCCTTTTGACCTTTCTCCAGCCCACCCCTGCCGAGTAGCCGACGTTGTCGTCATAGTTTGCCGTGTTCACGGGTTCAAAACTGAGTTTCTAGTGTTTATAAATTTAAATTAAAATAGATTGATGTTTGTGTTGATAAATTTTCACTTTCACACTTTTTTTTTTTAAGAAACCGTAATTTTTTATGAAAATTTCCCGTTTATGTAAAAATATATTCTTTGTTCTTATTTAAACATATTCGCACTCTGTGTGGAGAATATGGACACAATGCGGCACCTCCGTGTTTCCCTGTCTCCCGCCAATTGCTTTGTTTCTTCCCATGACATGTCAGCATCCCTCAGTTCTGCCGAGTACATTCTCTGGATAGTACCCGACGGACGTCCGGGGCACCAGAATCCCACCGGTCATAAGAAGAGGCAGGCAGGATTGAGACATTCCGGAGGCATCTGCATCACGTGATCCAACGTCTCTACATAACCACTGACGTGACGGGGCGCTGTCTTTTACGTTCCCTTATCTCCGAATCTCTCACAAAAATATATATTATTTAATGACGATAATTAATTTTATATGAAATACAGAAATAACGGTTTTGATTTAGTCGTCCGGTTTTAAAATACGAAATATTCGTATTTTTTGCTTCATTTAAACGTGTTTTTTAATACCGGTATTGTTTTATACTTATCCGGTATTTTAATTTTTAGCAAGATCATATTCTCACACAAATCTATTAAATTGATAACAAAAATTAAAGATATGCAACACAATTCGTTATTTCACAAACCACACCACTCGTAAAATGTTTAATCAATACCAATAATTGCTTTCTTAAAGAAGAATTATCATTCAATCAGTAAGATCTGCGTTGACAAATGAACATTTACATTTAACCAAAATTCGAAATAATTTTATGTCACACAGCAAAACGACGGTGTTGCCATATTTTGACTTAAATTTACAAATTCCTCCGCGTCAAATCTGATGAACAAGAATGACTGTTGAAACAATATCCTATGGGATGATATCAGGTGACATGTAATTCATAACTGATTTCCATAATAATTCTCCTCGAAACAAAGCTTCATATTTCTTCCGCGGCCTGTTTTTGGCGCCGCGTCACAGGAGTGGAATCTGGGAAATTACATCAATTATTAACGTGAAAGAAAGGAAGATCAAAGCACTACTGTGGCAGTAAGTATAAAGCTTTTCAACCACTTTTGCAGCGCTTTTGAAGTTGTTGTTATTTTTTAATATAAAAGGTTACTAATTAATTTTTAATTGTGTTTCACGAGCGTATATAAGTTGGAACCAGATCTAAAAAACTTAAATCTTTATCAATATACAATGATAACATATTTATTTATCTTGTATTTATAAGAGCTTATTCAAAAATTCTAATTCTTATAAGAAAAATTTTAACGTCCATTTTTTTACTATTCGTTTATTTATATTTTAAAAATATATTAAAAATTAAAAAAAAAAATCAAAACTCGAAAAGTTATCGGTTGTTAAAGGGAAGGGTCCAAAAAAAGGTGGTGTTCTGAAGTACACGATTGCAACCTCTCTGGTCATTTAAAAAAAAAAAAAAACGGATTCTTAATTAATAACAATGTCGCTATAGCTCCTATTTCGAAGAAGTCAAAATAAAAAAAAAATTGAAAATGGCAGCCGTTTGAAAAAAAAAATTGAATTTTTACCTTTTTTTTAACAGTTTTAAATTTTTAAAAAATAGTATATTATTAAAATTTTGATTTAAATCTGCTACGGGCTATAGAAATATGTACATAAAAGGTTCACACAAAATTTCAAATAAATCAGTTCGATAGAGCTTGAAATATTATGTACGTCAGCTTGAAAAAAGTAGTTTCGGGTAAAACGCGTTTAATGTTTTGAGTTTCGATCTGTTCCGGTCGGACCAGCTTAGTTGCTGCGTCACCAAAATCGCTGTAACTCAGTAAATAATTAAAATTTTGAAAAATCCTTTTGAGGACATACTATCAAATGTCTACACTTTAGAAAAATATAAAAAAGAAAGAATCGATTAACGAATACGCGTAACGATAGTAATCAAAAGTATCTTAAATTCAACAATAATTAAAATCTGTGTTGGTCTTTTCAATACAGTCATTCTTATAACAACTGTTTTGAAATTGTGTATGTTTTGCTTTAATAAGAATCAACATGCTGCAAAAATTAAATTTAGTATTGTATATTTCGTCTATAAAATTGGTTAATTTAAAAAAAAGAAACAATATTTTAAGTATATGTGAGTTTGTCAATTATACCGTTGAACGATAACTAAATTCGTAGTGTGAGCTTGCTCTTGCTATGTTGACATAATAGATGACCAAGAGACTGCGACCCCTACATCGCAAACCACTAACTGCACAAAGCTCCGACCTACCCCGAACTCTGTCGTCCTGTACCGATCGTGTAATCAGTGCCTTCTGTGGATTTATTTGCGTTCACTTGTGTTCATATTATTCGAATGGATCTAGTAAAACGCTATTAAATTACGTAATAGGACTTACAAGTTGTTTAAATTTGATTCATTTAGAAGTATAAATCGTATAACATTTCAGAATGTTTTTTTTTCACTCTAAATGCTCATATTTAGACTTCCATTCTCATAAGTTTGAATGTATAATAATTATTGCTAATAACATAATTATATGAAACTTAATGATTGATTTCTGGTAGGTATTGTCGGTCTTAAAAAACAGATAAATAATAAAATTAATATTCAATTTTTATTTTTATTTGATTAAAAACCTGCTTATTATTACTTAAACCCAGCGTGCTTACAAATGAAACGTGATAAAAAAAAATATTAAATAGTCAGTATGCATCAATGAATACGTTGAAAACATTATGTTGAGTAGATTTATTTTGAAAATATTTTTGACGTGCATTTTGACAGGGATCAACTTCTCCAGTTCTTAAGAAATATGGTATTATTACCCACCATCAAATGGGAACAAATGGGAATTGTTTTTTATAAAAGGTATTTTTAAAAAATACATTTTTTCGCTGGTTTCATTAAATTGTCTTTTTATTGAAACTTTGAAAGCCGATTTAATTCGATATTTACGATATATTATAATTTTAAAACCGTTTTTTCTAGACCGAATTTATATAAAAGTCTTTATTCTCAATCATTATTATTTAAATTTGTTTTGACTACTTAGCAATTAAATGTTATGCAAAATTTTCAACGCGTACTTTTCGTATTATAAAATTGACTTTTCTCGTATTTAAACAAACATCAATGTTTATATGTTAATTCAAGATGAATTGAAGAAAATAACTGTATAGTAAATAAATATATATTTTTTATTTTCTGGGCATAAATAAATTACAGATATTGATTTTGTGTTTATCTGCATACTTGAATGCATAAAAATACAGAGTGGCAAAACATAAATAAATGGTTATATAAACGAAACCCAGGACAAGAGCATTTTTACTAAAATTCTGAAAAAGTGAGTCTCAGGCTATGTTTATCAATTCATATATTTTTGACATTCGGAAAAAAATTCAGAACTGCTCAAATTTTATTCAACCTAATATAAAATTACAATTCATAACTTTTATATCGATTGTATGTATTTTAACTATATTCTCGCTGTTATTTTTAGCCACTTATAACAACGAAAAATTAGAGAAACGGTACACGTGGCATAATAATTAGTTATATATTTCAATTTTTACAGACAATTGAAATTTATTGTAAAAAGGCGATTATAAAATTATTATTCAGAGGAGAGATTTTACCTTAGGGTGTTTTTTTAATACTAAAAATTTGTTGGTATTAAATAAAAGTTATAGTACCTTCCGCTGACTAAATCATGACTAAACATTGTTCACTTGTTTCATTAAGCAACAACAGTTTAAATACATTCCATTTTCAAATTTACTGCACATTATATAACTTGTACGAAATAAGCTGGTTGAAAAAGTTACCATTTACCAACGAGAAAACTTTCCTCTAGATAAAACATGCTAAAACCGCACAAAATAGAAATAGCTTACATGGTATGGTGTTCATGTTTCTAAATTTATTTTTAGTTGCGTGAGTAAAATGAGAATTGTGTTTCATCAGGAATTCAGCGCGTTTGAGAAAATTAAATTTTCCCCAATTTTCTTTGGTTGATTGCGAATTCATTCCAATGTCTAATTTTATGTACATATGTCTGTATTAAAATGAGAAATGCTGAATTTATATAACATATGGGTGGTTAATTTATTTTTAAATGTAAAAACAAATCATTTTATTTCATCGGCAGTTTCTCAGCCAAGTTCACAAACTACAGGTTCCAAAATTCATTTATGAACTTTTTTAAATGTAAGATTTCTATTCAATTTATATTCGATCTTATACTAAAATTTCCATCTACATTTCAAACAATATATATATATTTTACAAGTGACAGACTGACTTAAAACTCTACCTTAACGTACCCAAGATAAGGGTCATAATTAATATAATATATACGATTAAAACAAACGCCATTTTTTCAACGCTTGTATTTTATAAGTGCTGCTTAACGATAGCGGATCATATCACATAAAGAAGAATCATATAAACCGTATAAAGATTTTGGTACGTACAAGACAGCGCTCTGTCACGCCAATTTTCATGGAAATTCTTGGAAACGCGTTGAAACTGGTTGGGTAACGTACTGAGGAAGTCTCTGATCGGGCACTGTACATAGAATGTTCTCGGCGGAATTTTTGCAGAACAGTTTAAACATATTGAATTATAATTATACACAAATCAAATCGATTGTTTATTACGCAAAGTTACTTAGTCCAATAAAATATATTAAATTATTGTAATAATACTAACACCGTATATAATTTATGTATGAATGCAGTAGCAATGTTAAATTCAATTGAATTTCATTAAAATGTTTTGTTAATATTTCTCCACGGTACAAAACATATTCGATTTACATTTCTAGTATCCATAATTAAATTCAAAAAACAGTTTTCTCTGGTTAATATAAAGCACCATTCCTGGAAAATTAAGCAGGTACGTTATGATTGTTTGAAACAATATAATAAATTCTCTAGAATCGATCAACCACTATTCAAAATTTAGTAAATTCTCAACTATCTAGGTGTAAATTATCTATGCACAAATTTAATACACAAGTGGTCCGAATTAATGCGGGATACACTAGTTTAATTGTGAAGGATAACTTGTCCATGCGTAGAAAGTGATTTATTGAATTCTTACAAAAAAATGTCAAACAAAATTGAATATATAGCAAATTCACAAGGCTCAGAAAACTAGTGATCATGCAATCACCCACCAATCTCTGGTAACAGCAGGAGTTTCCTGAATTCGTATCACTTTAACCTTGTAGCGGTGAGTTGAAGACCTATAGAAATGACATGTCTTTAGTTAGAATATATATTTTGGTATCTATAACAAAAAGCTACATATTCATTTCTAAAATTGAGACACTTTTCACACAGAGTTGTGACACTTTTCTTGCGGGGTTGCAATATATGGTTTATATTCATTGCAGTTAAGTTAGGTTAGACACAACATGGAAGACCTGACGACTGACAACAATGTGAGATCACGTGATAATATTTTACCATTCGTGAATAACTCATCTACGTCTGTATACTTAGTTTACGCATTGACTAATGTCCATTTTTTTTTCATGTATACTAAAACTGGTTATGACAGATAATGTTTACACTTACTGAAACTGGATAATTCTTACGAAAGCTTAATTATCAAATTATCTCTGGCATATATTATCTAATTATTTAATACGTCTCGTCTTCGAGTCGATTGAAACAACATGTATGAAAGTCTGACATCGAAAGGAAGAAAAGATTTACTTTTTTTAGGGAAATCTATGTTCGCTTCCAAAGTGGAGCATATGATTTCCTAATGAAGGTACCTAAACAGAAGTTTTTTTTCCAAACAACTGCTTGTTATTCAAACTCTTAGTTTTCGAAGAAAAAATGGGAAGGAATTTGGGTATCCAATCCCCGGATCCCATCCAATTCTGTGAATGAAACACGGAAGTGCTAAACAAAAAAAAGTTATCACGCATTTGGGCAAATCTGCAAATTTCTGGGTATTTGAAATTTACATGAAAAATTCCATGATTTCAAAATCGCCGACCAAATATTTTCTCGGGATTGTCAATTTCAATGAGATCACAAACAGTGGCGGTTCTACGTACTGGGCTAGGTGGGCTTAGCCCGACCTGCATTTTGCTTGTAAATTAATGTATAAGGTGAAGTGGAAACATGCATAATTTCGTAGATAGTATAACAATGCTAAATTTTTCTTTAGCCCACCCAAGATTTTAGGTCACGAACCGCCACTGATCACAAAAAAAGTCAAGGATTGGATACCCTAGTAGGGATAGGACAGTACTAATGTTTATCTAATTGCTCTTGGTACGTCCCGTTATAAATATCAGGAATGGTGTGAGGGAATTTTTCGATATTACAATTATCCATGCCTTCCATGCCAGAAATCGATAAATCTTTTGAAAAAAATGCTTTTCGTACTGGGATGAGATTGGGACGTGACTGAGACGTACGGCTTACAACGTTGACCACTGCACCGCGGACTTTGGTTACGCGTTCTAATAATACTTCATAGTAATAAAGAGGTATTCCAATCAGGTGCCAAAGCTTGTTCGATGTAGACACCTCAGGGTCGTTTGTCCTTTTGATTAATGCAGCGGATGCGCGATGACGTCACAATCATTCGATTATGTCGGGGGCGTGTGGCCGTAGACCACCGGACGTCAATTGCGGACCTGGCGCGGTCAAATGGCGGTGATAGTGGCACTTTCCCGCGCAAACATGGCCGCCGGATAGAAGGTCGGCTGACTCGGGATCCGTCCTGCGACATTATAAGTGCAATCGCAAACACAATTGTCTGTTTAATGTCCGTCACACACTAGCGCCATTTTGTGTGCTTTGTGCGGTTACAAAATGGACTCTGCGGATTGTGCCTACATCACGTCAGTTCTGCTATCTGACCAGTACCGGGGCGAGGTTATTTGGCGTCCTAGTCAGCATTCAGTTTAAAATCGCGTAGAATTTCTGGATTTGGGATTGAGAAATTTTTGCTCGGCATCTTTGAAAGCCTGGGAATTTGCAGATTTTCTTAAATGATACAATGTGAGACCATTTTTTAGCTTTTCCAGGATTTCCAATTTTAAAAACCTAGGAATTTGCGGAATTGCCAAAATTGCCAAAATGAAAAGACGCTAGATTTTTTTAGGTCTTCCCAAAATTTCTATGCTAGGAATTTGTGGAATTTCCAAAATGGAAAATGTTAGGACCTTTATTTTCACTCGCTCATTTTGTTTGGACTATTAAGAGCTGTACTTTTTGTTACGGCAAAGAATTTTTAAGTTTCCGAGCTACTGTTTGAAGCTTACTGCATAGATATTTATTATTATTTAAATATATTTTACTCTTCCATTTATGCGCCCTCTTATGGATTGCGCCCTAATCGGTTCCCTATTTCGCCTGTACGGTGGCGCTGACCCTGTATCTGACCATGGCATGTTTGTAGTTTGTTCTTGTCGTAATTTCTGTGAATGAACCATGTCGGTATAGGGGTTTTGCGTCTGCATTTCAGTCAGGTGCTATAATGTGACCAACGATGAAAATAAACTTATTTTTATTTATTCTTATACAGAGTTTAATTTATTTGTATGATACTATCAATATGTACATAAAACCCAATCACTGACATGCTTTTACAATACTTGTATTGTATTCTGTTTTTTGTTATAAGCTGTATTTTTACTTTGACAGCAATAAAGTAGAAAAACCGGCTACTGTTAAAGACATACTTTTAAATCTAGATTATTTCTACAAGCCAAACATCATTTTACAATTGATTTAGAAAAAATCAGATACTAGTATGTAGGTAGTACATAATTTTTAATATAGAATAAGAAAAAAGGTATTGTAAAAATAGTAACGCTTAAAAAATAAATTGATCAAATGTTTTTTAAACCTTCTTATGTTAAATTTGAATCGTTCAAATTATGCACATTCACACAATTTTTATCACAGCGCAGTTAGCACACTGGTGCAAAAGCGAAACGGAGGCGGACCGGTACGAAGCACAACTGTATGATAGTGGTCCGCTTTCGTTCCGTTTCCGCGTCTGTGTGCCAGCAGCATAACGACCCGGGTTTTGCCTTTCGGTATCTTCATGCGTTCAAGTGCACACATGAACTTGAACTGACGTTTTTAATTCAGATTTTAAAAAGACACGTCGACTTCTGCCAACCACCTGATTTCTGAGAACCACTCGTTCAACGAGAATGAAAAGATTAAAATGTTACACCCAAACACGGATGTAAATTAACTATTTTTCCAGCAAATTTTAGAAACAAATAGGGCACATTTAAATAGTTTACCAATTTTAAATGAGCAGGTAAATCTGCCAAATTCCCCATTCTTGTATCCCATATGTAAAAAAAAATAATTATAAATTTTCCAGCAAAAAAATAATATATAATTCTTAAAATAACTTACCACTGAAATCTGTAGGTGACAATTCATGGGTGAATGCATTTCACCAATGGATTTAAGCTTAGTGATACATTTATTTAATATACAAACACGATACATTTATTAACTGAGTGTCAGTTCAAGTTCATCCGTGCACTTTAACGCGGGTCGTTGGTTATAAAACTGCTGTGAATGTACATAATTTGAACGATTCAAATTTAATAATGATTTTCTACAATACCTGCCCGGACCCAGACTACCCTCTAACGACCGCGGGGCACAACATCGAGAGGGTCGACGACTTCAGGTATCTAGGGGTACATATCACGGGAGATGGCGGAAAGTCTGGAACTCACGGCTGTACTCAGTCAAAACCAAGTGCCTCCTGTCTAACGCATGTATTTTGACAGTGCTGCTTTACGCTTGCGAGTCATGGCACCTCACAAGAGCACAGAGTAACCGTATACTGTGCTTCTAAAACAGAAAGTGCGATGGTTTGACTTTATCAGAAACACGGAGATTATGGAACGGACTAAACAGCCGTCAATTACGTCCAAAATAAACAAAGCGACAATGGATCTGGCTTGGACATGTGCTGAGGATGCCACAAGAAAGCTAAATTCTGCTTGTCTTTTCTACCAACAGGGTGGATTCCGCCGTCGTGGAAGGCCACTGATGACCATCTATAGGATGTACTCGGCGGAGTTACAGAACGCTGGAATGACATAGTAGGAAGCAAGAAGACTGGTAGGGGACAGAGAATATTAGAGGAATCATGTGGCGGCTACATGCTCCGACTATGGAGCGGATATGGACAAAAAAAACTTAGAGTGAACTGTAAACACCATCAAAGTGATAAACTTGCTTCACAAACACTCTAGAAAGTTTTAATAACTAGGTGGCAATAAATTATGTTATCGTGTAATTTAGTGAATGGGCAACGCGTGATGTATTATGTTGTTTAGCGTAAGATTGATCGACCAAAATAATTACATCTATCACTTTAAAAAGAGCCAGCGAAGTTTTTCGTGACCAAACCCATTTTCTTTTCTCGCTGAAAGCACTTATTCAATGCAAAAAAGAGAGGGAAAGCTTCATTGCAATGCGTGCTACATCGATTTCCACTCGGCCTTTTCGATTACACTTGTTTCTATTCTTAAAAGCTTCACTTCCGTGTCTCGCAAAGAACACGTACTCACGCTGTATGAGCTTTTAACAGGGCTGTTTTATTTATGTAGTTAAAATTTATTTCGTAGGAATTAACAGTTTTCAATTACGAATTAATTTTTCATTTTAGAAACAGGGAAAATAATTAATACTATACGTACTTTTAACTTTATCAGTATTTTATTAAAATGTAATATTTTATGTTACCTGCTGGGGCCCTAGTTGGTTAGAGCTTGCTCTACCGATCACACAGGTCTGGGTTCGATTCCGGGTCAGATCACAGTGAATTTGAGAATTATTAAATTCAAAGTTGTGATCGAAGACTGGGTGTTTGTGATGTCAATTCACATAATTTTCTCTCCTCCCATCCTTCTAATACTTTAACAACTGCGTGTAGCGATAGCGATTAGCCAACCACTAGTCCTGTTCTAGCCTTATCATTCTGTCCCTACTACTCACTTTGAAAAAAGTAACAAACAGTTCTCGTAGAAAAACTCCTGTTGAGATACAGTGGAACCTCGATCAACCGTTCTCGCATAATACGTTTTCCCGGCTGGACCGTTTATTTTTTATAGTCCCGTCAAACTCCCATAAGAACAATGTTAAATAATCCCGCATTGACCGTTCCCCGATTTACCGATTTCCTCGATAAACCGTCTAAATATTTTGGTCCCGTCACAAATATTATCCTGATTGACCGTTTTTATTGCATATTTCTCCATATCTCAGCAAGTAAGTTTGACACAGCCGAGTGCAGGTGTTATGTCTAGACACGTTGGAATGCACTGTACATGTTAGACGCATTGGACGCTTGTGCTATTTATTTTTTTGGGTTGAAATCCACCACACGCGTATTATTGTTTATGATGCAAATGTAGAATTGTTTAAAATTCATGATAATAATAATTCCTGTACATACAAACTTTTTGGTCGCGTAGCTGGATTCGTACAAGTCAGTTGCGTTCAATATTGCCTCACATCTCGTATCATTTTTTTTTCCAAATTGAAACTAAAATGCCGCCACCCATAAAGAAAACTAAAACTCAGCTGAAATGAAGAAGGAAAATCGCTGAAACCTCGATGTTTTAAGAATATAAAAACACTTCCCGTAAAATACCACGCCAACAAGAAGGCATGGATGAACACCGGTATTTTTATGGCTTTCTTGAGGAATTTCGATTCCTCAATTAGTGCTCAGGGGCGTAAAATACTACTAATAGACAATTGTGCCGCCCATCCTCGAGATACTTCATTTCTTAAGAACATCAGGGTAGTTTATTACCCTCCAAATTGTACAAGTGCTTTACAGTGAGCTAGCTACCTGTGGCGTTGAAACAATCGAGTCATTATGTGATGCAACTAATGACAGCAGTGAAGAAGAAGATGGCGAAGACCATAATACCGAACCTATTCCGACATTTACACAAGCATTATTGGCCTTCGAAAAAATAAAATTATTTATCTATTCCAAAGAAATCGATGAATCCGCTCTTAGAAAAGTACGCGAGTTTGAGGCGTCTTTGTTCCGATTAAAGCGCCAAACAACAAAGAAACAAACTAGCATAAAGGACAGTATGTACAAGTAACTAATGAATAAATGTTTTTTTAAGATTTTACTTGTTTATTATTATTTGAAGCTTTCCCGCATTCACCGTTTCCCGCAATTACCGTTTTTTCCAGGATCCCTTGGAAAACGTAAAATCGAGGTTTCACTGTACCTCCATTAGGAGGCCATATGCTCCACACTGGGATTGGAGATGGATTTTTAAAAAATGATGCTTTGATGTATCTAAATAATATAAAAGTAACTAAATAAGATTTTTTAATTCATGTCTGCTCGCAATGTGAAGCATATGGCTCCCTTATGGAGGTATCTCAACAGACGTTTTTTCTGTTGTTACACAGTTGCTCGACCTCTCTTTTTCAAAGAGTGTAATAGGGATAGAAGGCAGTGGCGGTTCTAGGTACTGGGCTAGGTGGGCTAAGCCCGACCTGCATTTTTCACCCAAAACTTTAGATGGCTGAATAAAAATGAACAGCAATTCGGCCGCTGAACAAAATAAATACATTTATAAGCGTAACTAACCTTTCCCAAATGAATATACCTAATATCTTTGTTTTAATTATCCTCTGTCAATATAAGACAATGTTACGTCTACCTACAATCATATTCCCGATTGTGTTTTGTATTACAATTTTAAACTGAGCCGGCACAATAACCCTATAAATACTTCACAGGGAAAAGGCAACGTCACTCTGGCAACACCACTCAGGGGCTATTATGTGATTAGACCGTAACCACAGACAATATCATGAAATTTTTCTTTACACTGGGGCGCAATCAAGCACGATTAGATTTTTTTTATATTTGTATGTACGGAAACGTCATCAAACACAAAGGATTGTGTTTCAATCTCTCAAACTTCTGTTGATCGTTGGGGGCTGAACTGATTCAGCCCATTACACATACTTATGCATTGAAACACAAAACCAATATCGTTGTATTGTATGAAAGTGACAGGTATTGACTTTCAGTGTGACAGTTCTGTATTGCTTTTAGTAGGTACTTGTTATTTCACTTTGAAAGAGACGAATTTAAGGATTCCGTGTTATTATTCTATTATTTCTTAGTTACATTAGCATTGATTGTATTATATAATAATTTATGCATTGCAGTAGTATCGTAGTATTTGATAATTTGCTTGTAGATTAATGTATAAGGTGAAGTAGAAATATGCTTTTCTCTAGCCCACCCAAGATCTTAGGTCAGGAACCGCCACTGATAGAAGGATAAGAAGAAAACAGGACTAGAGGATAACTAATCGCTCTCGATACGCCTAGTCATTAAAACATATGAATGGGAGGGAATATTAGACATCACAAACACTCATGCTTACGAATAGAAATCGATAAATTAATCGAAAAAATACTGTTCGTACTGGGACTCGAACCCGTGAAGTCTGGCACGGTAGCCCACAGCACAAACTGCTACGCTATAGGACCCGACTTCTATATAAGAATAACTACCATTATTGATGTGTTTTTTTATTATTTCGTCTTCTCGGTAAGAATTGATAGTTTACCTACCTCTTTTCTCCTCAAGTTGGTCTCAATTCAACTTGATTTTATCTCAAGTTACCTATTGAGTAAGTTTATATATCTGTTGGCAATATATGAATGCTGAGCATTATATACTTTTCATATTACATTCAATATAAACATATTTTTTGATACTGAAAATAATTTTGACAGGTACAAATACTTAAAACTGAGGTACGACTTTCACTGATTTATAATATGCTTCACTTTTTCACAATTTCCGTAACCGAGAAGCTATTATTTAAAGATTTATTCATTTTTAATTCCATCCTCGAATAGATCCATAGATTTTGTTTGGTAAATTTATAAATATGTATATTTTGTTCTTGGATGTCTGTTTTTAGTTTTGCTGACAGAAAAGAAAGCTGTCAACAAACTATAAATCATTTTCTTATCCCATCCCAATTCATTTTGAAAGAAATTTTAACCTACTGATTTACAGTCGTTTATAATGAACATTTTATATTGTACTCTCTATAGGAAATATACGTGATTCAAATTCAAAGTAAAGACGCAATCAAAATCTGTTTATTATTTTATGGCTCCTTTAGCAACATCTAAATATATCATTTCCAAAAGATACAACTGACAAAATCCAAGGCAACATATCAAACTAAAACACACAAGTATTCGAAGCAGCTACAAAGTAACTCATTTGTTTTTGAGTCTCTAAAATTCTACATCCGAGCGCAATAAATTAATTGCAAACTCCGAAGAACAATATAAACTTTTCCCAGCCCATCTACTCGATGTTAACCCACCGCCCACCTCTCCCATTACCCCCACAATCGACTTTCCCGCGTGAATTGTGGGTTCGCTTATTGTTTGACAGGTGAAGATTATGTCGTCCCTCTGTGGAGTGGATTTGGAAATATCACGCGCCTCTCGCGGAGTCGTATAGCTTACTCGCATGGCGTTCGTGCACAAACTTCCGCGTCGATATTATTTCCGAATAGTACTGTCATAATTTATTACAAGACAATTTGTGAAACAAAAGTTTTATTCTCCGTGCTGCCTCCGCATCTTTAGTTATTTTGTATAGATGGTAACAGTTTCCGTAGAATTACAGTAAAATTCGATCAATTGAAATAATGTTATAAAAACTATCTATTTGTATTTAGTTAGCCTGACTTTATATAATAAATAATGTAAACTTAGGACAAATCGAGATTTTTAGTAAAATATTGAATAGCAAAATTACTTTTACATTAATGGTTTCAATCAGCTAGCTCATCTATATATTAACAGTCGATAAGGTTTGTACGGCCGTCTGTATGTCCCCGATTTCGCCTTTTCTATGACGTCAAGAAAGACAGTCCCTGCCCCGCTATCACAATTTTTTTATTCATACTAGTTGTTAATAAACAAAAAAACAACATTTTTCATTGATCTGACGCTGTTAAAATTATATATTTTTACCAATCTACTTCAATTTTCTTAGCAAAAATATCATTGCTAATCTTGTTTTTGCTAATATCTCAATTCTTTTTTTAAATTTACTATTTTTTTAAATAAATCTAGACGTCAAAGAAAAAAAACATATTTAAAGTGATTGGCAAATAAGGCAAAATTGGGAAATAAAAAAAAATATAGACCTTAATTTCTGGAAATAAATACCTAAGATTTTAAATAAACGTCATATTTAATATAATTATATATTTAGTTTAATATAATACTCTCTAAAAAAATACATTTGGCTGAACCTATGTATTTATCTTTATTATTATTTATTATTTATCTCAAAATACAATAGAATCGCGAAATGTTTCTGAATGTTTTGTATTCCTGCACGCCATAGCATGTTCATTTTTCTGGTTTCGACAAATCACGTTTAAACCTTGGCGTAAAAAACGATTTATTTTAAGCCAATGACATAGATGTCTTTTATAACTGAAACCATGAGAGGTGAAGTGAGCCAAGTGGTATTTTAGGAATAATTGAGTTCGATGCGTTACAATGTTCTACGTGTCTTAAAGTATCATAAAAATAATTAACCTCAGTAAATACACACTGCAATAGTATTACGTTCATTAAATAAAAATACGCAACCCACCAAAGCACCAAGTAAAGACGTGATTGTACAGTCCAATAGAAAAGTTTTATCATTTTACTACTTGGCTCACTTCACTTCTTGAGAGCTCAACTAAGCCATTCTACCATAGATAATAATATCGTAGACAGAGCGAGTATTTCATGACAAGTCTTCTACTAACAGTTTTATTGTTTACTTTCCGGTTAAATAATAGAATAACCATAAATAGAGAAACATTTAAATAGCAATAAGGTAAAAATAACAAAGTACTTAAATTTGAATCGTTCAAATTATGTACATTCACACAGATTTTGTCACTAACGACCCGGGTTTTGCCTTTCGGCATCTTCAGGCGTTCAAGTGCGCGAATGAACTTGAACTGACAAACTACTTATTTCTAAAAAAAATCTTATAAATTAGTTGATACCCATTTCGGCGTACGCCTTCATCATAATTATACGACATACGCCGATATAGCTAAATAATAATAATAATAAAAATATTTGTAGAACTCAATACATTGTTATTTTTTACCTTACTACAATGGTGTTCTGTCAATTCAATCAATTAAATAGCTCTTTATTCATTATTTACCAAGTATTTTCATTTTGATTATCAATGTAAATTTACATTTTATTAACATGTTTGATTTTCACAAATGTGAAATTTTATCGTGAAAATAAAATTGCATGAAATCCCCGCAATATGAAAAAGCCGTCAATTCGCAGTCAGAGCCGTCGTCAGGCTGCTGACACACTCGATAGGCCCATAATAGTAATCGATGTATTTCTGATAGGCCCCTGCCAGATGGTTCCTAGCCTGGCACCAATTTACTTTACAATTCACATCATGCGAGGGTGGTATGTAACATGTGACGCATAACAACACACATCGCAAAATCCATTAATCGCATTTATTTACGCACTTGTTTTTTTCAACGAAAATTAAATAAATATTTTATATACAAAATGGTTTTCCCACCAGCACCAGTTATGTGTATGCAGCCGCTGTTTCACAACCGCCTTCCATAACATAATAACGTTGAAACGAATTGTCATCTCATGTTGTTCTCCCGATGCTGGTATTTTACCCATGCACTGTGTATATTTTGTATCAACATACAGTGGAACCCCGATCTACCATTCTCGCATTGTTTGTTTTCCCGCATGGATCGTTTATTTTTCGTAGTCCCGGCCAAACACCCATAAGAACAATGTAAAATAATCCCGCATTAACCGTTCCCCGATTTACCGTTTTCCTCGATCTATCGTTCAAATATTTTGGTCCCGTCAAAAATATTATCCCGATTGACCGTTTTCGTTGAATATTTCTCATAAATAATCTTACCTCGCATTTCGTTTCGCGTTTTTACAGTGGAACCCCGATCTTCCGTTCTCACTATCTTCGTCTTTATGCATGGATCGTTTATTTTTTACTCGACCAAGACCCCGTCATAACAATATTTAATAATTCCACCTTTATTATTCCCCGATTTACTGATTTCCACGATCTATCATCTAAATATTATCCCAATTATTATCCCGATTGACCTTTTTTGTAGAATATTTTTTTTTCGCTCAAATAGTTTTTTACATTGCATTTAGTTACATAAATAAATAAGTTTTTTGAAAATTAAACATTTTTTTGGTATTATATGAAAATTTCCTGCATTATTCGTTGATTTTTCCGGTCCCTTGGAAAACGTAGAATCGGGGTTTCACTGTAATTATATTCTATCAGCATCAACAGTCACTAACCCATTATTGTATTATCAGTCAAGCTCAATGAAGTAGTCGGCGAAAGCTGCCTACTTCTCTTCTACTTCTTTCAACTTTAATTTTACGAAGCCATTGAATTGTATTGGCCCAAGTTCCCTTGACTAAAATTGTTACCTTACGATAATATTATATTGTACAAACAATATGATACGAAACAATAAGAAAGAAATGGAATAAAAAATATATCAATATATTATCTACTCTACTTTTATCAAAATGAAAAAAAATGCTTATGTTATAAAATACACGTATACTTTTAGATACAAACAAATGAATCAATTTAAAAATGTATGTAAGTATACAAGTTTCCATTAGAGTATCCGAAACTTGACTGCGCAATTATTTGAGAAAGACGAAAGACCGTAAACCTTACACCAAAGTAAGGTAGCCTATGCAGTTATTTTGTGTGATTGGTTAACTTTTTTGACCATTCTTACAATTTGGTCGGAAAATCATAATAGATATGTCAAGCACTGTTAGTTGCGAGTAAGATTTTAAAATAAAATCATTTTAATCACATTAAAAAGAAGAAATTTAAGCTTCACTTAATTCATCATCTTCTTCTTAGCAGATACACAGAGGATTGCGTTAATAGACTTCGCCTAAGTTCCTAAGGATTCATCGATGGAAGCACCATTTTTATTATCTTGCGGGATCTCGCTTAATCTTCGCATACGAGTCTGCGATGCCACACTACTGTTCCCTGGATACCACAAGAAACAGATTTGAGGCTTGCATTCAGTCTACTCAGGCGTTTTATTTGTGGTATTAGTTAACGGAAACTTGTGGTTTATGCTGCGTTGAGCGTACGACAAGATGCAACGCGTTGGATAAAACTGTTTGACTTGTTATTTTTTTTTTATCTTATACCAACTACCAAGTTATGAATAAATGTAAGAATGCTGTGAAATATAAATGGTATACACAGTAATCAATTCATATCTGAGTTTAACTACTCAAGCCGATATTGCAGATCATAAATGTACAGATGATTAATAAACTTCAAAAAACATTATGAATGAAATCAACGAGAATTTATTAAGATAACTTGAAAAGAAACTATCAATCAATTTAAAATATTTTTGATCAAAGTATACACTAGCGACATATTGAAATGAAACATAAATTAAAACTAATCGTTTCTATTATTACTGACAATAATATTGTTCGCACAATCTATTTCGGTTCGCGTTTTAACTAAAGCTGCATCTTTCTCTAAGACATGCTTAACTTCAATAGTTTGAACGTTCGAAGAGAAATGTACCTGATACCACATGTTTCTTTCAGCCTATACGAGGTCAAAATGAGATTTCCACCATTCTTAAGAATATGAAACTAAATGTTCCTGATTATTTTTTGGAAAATCGTGGGCTTTAATTGTTTGTTTTCCCAGTGTGTAGAGTAGAACCAGTATGGGGATGCACCTGAGGAGAGCTATAACAGTTTTTAACAATACTGTTTCTGATGTCGACATATTCCACGTGGACGTGCTATTTTTTATGTATTAAAGTAGAGTTTGTAGGAGCTTACTCAGTCGGCTTCCTTGCCAATTTTAATTAATTATTTCTTCGTTGTAAAAGTTTTTTAAGTGTCAATCTTTTACAATCCTTATATAAAAAAATAAAATAAGAAATCAGCAATACCTGTTTTTTACGAAGACTGGAACTCAATCACTTAATATCTTTTTACGGAGGTTTTAAAGAAATTATGATGACATCATGAAATATTTTCGGTGCCTCGGGGATGTAGAGTTCGTGAAGTGGTATAAAAACATCAAATATAATACAATCATACTAGTAAAAACTAGTCAATTAATGCTCACTAGCATAGCAAATCTGATCATGTTGCTTAAAAAAATTGTTTGTTGAACAGAATTATTTTTTTCACTATACAAACTAAATGAGAAAAATCAAATTATGGTTGTGTTCTTTTTTGTTTTATATTTGAGTTCATATTATGTGTTCAAAGAATAAAACACGTGCAGACTTTTGAAAGAATCAATTCATAAAAAATCTCATTATTTTGAATGAATTGGTTCATCAAATTACTTCACAACGTCACACCATTGGTGTAATGAATAGAATGATGCTAGTAATTAACGGTTTTTTTCGTCTCAACCCCGTTCATAAAAGCTTGAAGTGTGTACTTTTTTACTATTTAGTTCATAGAGCAAAAATAAGTTTTCAAAAAGTATCAAACAATATTTGCGCTAGTTGCAAATTAACCACTTAAGACAGTGATTCACAACCTGCTGCCCATTAACTTAACACTAATTTTCATAACGCTTAAAATTCTCACGAACAAAAAAAGTGTAGAAACAGCTGTTATAAACTTCAAAACTTTTAATGTTTTCACAATACGCATTTTAATATTATTTCTTCAAACACTCATCAATGAGCTAAACTTTGTGTATTTCTTATGTTTTAATTCTCTTTAAAAGCACTTACGCTTCTTATACTTATATCTTGAAAATACAATAAATATGGTGTAATGGATAATAAAGAAAGGCTAAAGTGTAACGCACTCCTAGTTTTAGACTATTACAAGTCAAATATTGGCATTCTTAGTCAATAATGAAAAAAGGTTTAAAATATCACTATTTACCTTTTCAAAGACTTTCAGAAGAATGGATTAGTGGCTGAAAGAAAGGTTGTAATAAAATAGGTAATGATGTATACCATTATTTATTTATTTTTTAAATAAGAATGAGAATTTTAGATCTGATACTACTGTGCTGGTCAAAATAAGAATACATATTTAATTATACCCAAGGAACAAAGGTAACACGGCAAACAATCAAAATCATGCATTTCAAAAAATAATTACGTTTAGCTAAGACGGTATGAACATTTACATCCAATTATCTCAGAATGTTATTTTGACTTGTCATAGTCTTATTCTAGAAGTGCGATTTGGTATGTAATAATTTTAATATTTATAACAATATTATTTTTTTCTGTCGGGTCCGTGGTGTAGTAGTCAATGACGTTGGCTTCCGTGACGGATCTTAAGGGTTCGATTCCCAGTACCAACATCAATTTTCAATAGAATTATCAATTTCTATTTGATTGTGTGGGTGTTTTCTGATTTCTAAATATTCTTTTCTCATCTTTGCAATCCTAAAAATTACCACTAGTTCTATCATATTCTTATTCTTTTATCACAACTTTTTTTGAAAAAGAGAGACTTAGCAACTAAGTAACAATCAGTTCTCGTAGAAAATTTTCTATTGAGATTAGAAAGCTATACTAAAAAAACTAGGGCCTGAATAATTTTAATATGTATATAATGAGTTTTATTTACTCTTAAATACGTTATGTATCACTGACTTCTTAGAGTAAACGACTGAAATATAATATGTTGACCATATACAAGAAATTCATTACCGTACTGTGTAGGCTTTCGAATCCCGGGATTCCGACCAATTTGACGATTTTGTGATCCCGTCTCATTGTCTATGTTCCAATTTCGGGATTCACCATAACACGTTAAAAAACTTTAAAAGAGCTAAAAAAAGGTTTCCGAGTTGAGGATAATTCTGGAATATGTCAATTCGAAACAATGATAAGTGATCAGTCTCGGGATCAAAATTTGTATCCGAAATCCCAGGATCAAAAAAAAAGGAGCGATATTGGATGCTCAAGTACTGTACATATTAGTATTCACACTATCGTAGCTATAAATCATTGAAAACTAAAATTATAATTACTGTCTACGTATCTCAGCTTAGGCAGAAACATATTTTTTTCAACTAATGTTACCAACATAAAGAGATAGAATTTCCAAATATCGGGTTTCTGTAATGTTTTCATCTATTCTTAGTCCATTCAATTTCAAAAACGGGATATAAAGAGAACGATTAACTAAGTTACACCTAATCCCGTGTTAATCTCATCATTCTGTCTTTACCCTGTTTGAAATTGAAATTCCCACCATGTTTGAGCGACCGATTCACCAATATAAGAAATCCATACGCTGAAAATGGACTTAATTAATTTAACACTTCAACAAAAGATGTTTCGATGAAATGAATTCAATTCAATTACTCAGCCTCTGTTTGACCAAATATAATAGCTTAAATAGAATTAATAAAAAATATCCATTATAAATATATTTCAATTAATAATTAACACAAACATGTTTTTTTTATATGAAGCGTCTAGTTAGAAAAAGCACATTTCAATATTTGCGGCAGACCACGTTTTTATGTTTCAAGCAAAAAATCATTGTTTTATGTTATGATCATTTTTTTTTAATCTTATCTTTAACACTTCCCCGTGGTGCTAAAAAATACTTCCGATATGTTGCTGGCCCTTACGAACCAAGTGAAAAGACATGTTTTAACACTAACTGCTCTTTGATGAACGGTAAAAACCCAAAACCCAATTTTTAAAAAACATGTTTTTTACTTGGTTCCTAAAAAGCAAGCAATATATCGAAAGTTTTTTTTTGCACCATCGAAAAAATGTTAAATGAAAAAAATAGCAGTGATTATTAGCTGATAATCCACATACTTAAATAAATAAATTAAACAAAATATGATTGTAAATATGTATCAGATACCAGAATCGACCCGATTTGAAATATTCCGATCTATGAATAAATCGCCAATTAATATTTGAAATATTTTTGTTATATAAACTTGGTGCAAAATTACGATGTCGATTTTGGCAAAGTGTGGTTTTATCGCTTTTTGTAACTAGGCGCCTAAATGTAATTGCTTTTCACCCAGGAACGTCAGCCAACACTTTGAAAGTGTTTAAAGGCTGATAACACTACAAAAGGACAGTATTGAGCTTAGCAGGTTAATATCATCGTTATTTCACTAGCTGTGGATCTAGACAGTGGCGGCCGGTCAATGTAGCATTGGATCAATGCACCTCTTGTATATGCAAGGACGGTTATATTTCATGAAATAATATTCAAAACAAAACATTTATACTATTCACTAATTTTAAATTCTTCATGTATTTATTGTCTAAAATAAAATAGCGGACATAATGAAAAACAAAATCTACGATTATTCTACATAATATGTGGAGTACATAATTGCAAATAACACAGAGTAAAAAATAATGATGTAACAAGACGCGCGGCACACGTAAAACTGACTTAGTCTGTTGTCAAACGTTGAAAGTGATAACAACACTCTGCATTGATGCTATAGTTTCAGCATATTTTTTTTTATGTTCGACATAGATTATATTATTTTACAACAATGTGAACTAAATGAATAACTAACTCTTTTGAATTTCTTGACTTACACCATTTTCATAATTATGGGCACCTATCGTCAATTTGTAGATGTGATCTAAAATAAAAATATGTATACAAGGTTCACATTTCTTCCTACTCACTTACTAGTCATTTTCTGGACCCACCATTAAATTTTTATTCCATCTGAAAAGGGTAGGTTGAGTAACCGAATAACAGCACATTAAACAATTTATGTTCAAATGCTCAATTGAAAAACCAAATGATCCACATTGGATATGGACACGATTAAAAAAACTTCTAGCTGTTTTCTAGACATAGCTGCTATGTTGAAAATTAATCGCCGAATCTATCGAAGATATCAAATAGTGACGGGGTGTAGTATGATGAAAATTTCCCATACAGACGTGTTTCCGGAAAAAAAACAACATAAATCAACTGAAAATTTAATGTATGAAAAATTTCTTTCGGGAAATCGAATACTTGACCGTTAACCAATTAGGACTATGGCCCACTCGGTTAAGGTGGCAGACGGTTACATATATTTTATTAATAATTTATTTCAGTTTGCAGACTCATCAATAATGCCGTGATTTATGACTCTGTAGTGTAAATACTAGTAATTCATAACCTGAGATATAATCTCTTAGTAGCTTCCATTAACATGACAACCAAAACAAACCTATTCATTATTTACGACAGTGATATTAATAAATTGTAAATTTATCGAGACAGTCATAAAATATGTGTTTATTTTATATATCTCGGGCATGCTATCAAATATATCCAATAATTTAAAATCAAATATTTATCGGCAGCTGTTTCAACAGAGTTTTTAAATCGATAAGTCGTCTCGTCTTTTACTTTCATAGCACTTTCCCGTAAAAAACTGCAGTATTAAGGTACTTAAATTTTATTTTTTCACCATCTGCAACTTATTGATATCTATATCAACGTTTTTGAAATGTACAACCTTCTTTTTTACTTTTTTAGTAACGTGCTGTTTTACAATGAGCTTGTTTATTTGCTTAAATTGATCACTGTTACTCAATGTAAGTTAGTGATGCACGAACCGCGGCTCTTTTTGAATTTTGTGGCGGCTCTTAAATCTCTTTCTCAAACATATTTTTTTCACGTAAAACTTGTATTAAATAACTATAAGCAAGCTTTTTCTTCAATGAAGGAGAATAAATCGGTTCATAGAAACAGGCTTACAAATATTATGTCAAATTGAAAAAAATAGTTAAAAATTAGCAAACACCAAGAACGCATTAACTTATGAATTGCATATAAATGAATCAGAAATATTTCACAATGAAACGATTTTTAATAAGCGAGTACTCATAATCCTTTTTTTGCATGGCTTGTTTATTTTCTAAATAACACAGTCAAAATAATATAATGGAACCTATTACTCATTTATCTAAATTCACTTAATTTTTTTTACACGATTTTAAGGCTGTTTTACATAGAACGTACATATGTTCTGTATAAAAAAGGATTGAACGTACTTTAAATTATTTTTTTCTTTTCGGCTCGAGCCCACGATAATTTGTTTTATGCGGCCCGCTAGAAGGTAAAGGTTGTGCATCAATGATGTAAGTCAAACGTGAAATCTACGACTAACATACATCATAATAAAAAGTGTTGATGTCAATTCTTTGTTGTAGTTCAACCATTGATTGATTATTGGTATAAATTAAATGTACCAGGTAGGGATTCCAACTATTCGTCATTATCAACTATTCGAATATCGAATAGTAAAACCGAAACTATCCGGATGTATTCGGATATCCGGATAGTTTTTAGTAAATACAAACATTTTATGTTTATACTAAAATATTACATTAAATAGTACCTACATTAAAAATGAGCTCATTTGTAATAAAGTCATCAATTCAAATTTTAAAAATGGATATTTTAAAAATAATTTTTCATAATTTAAATTTGTTTTTAACTTAGTTTTTAATTGTTCCTGCAGTTGAAAATATTTATTTAGTAGCAGTTGACGTTGGCTTCATTGTTAGAAGTGTTTTAAACAATACGTCTAACTTTTCTGTTATTTTTTTAACTGATCCAAATATATTATATACAAAATATTTTTAAGACTATGATTTAAAAAAACATATTTTAATAAACAAGGAATAACCGGCTGTTTTTGCTAGTAGACAGTGGTCTTGATTTCTGAGTTTTTACTAAATAATCGTATAACTCGCACGCAAAAAGAGATGTTGCACGATCATATTTTCTTTGTTCACTGATATACATTTTATAATAATTTAAGACTAAATATTTTCACATTTCTGTATTAGATAAAGACAAAACATATAAATACATATTTCAATATCGTTCCATTGTATTACAATATTTAAAATTTGCAGCTGCATCGGATTACTCCAGCGGTATTTTTTTAATGAATCAAATTACGGCATTGAAGGTTTTTTATAGCCCCGAATTCGAGCCGATTCGTCAAACTCAAGTATTATGATAAGATATTGTTAATACCCGAGTTTGGGTAAAGACGAAAACACCACTACCTGGGGAATTCATAATTATTTTTAAATGTGGAGAAATTGTGATGTGATCTTTCGTAGATTTTGTAACATATTTCATTAAAAATGATTACGAATACTATTCGGATATTTCCCCAAATATCCGAATATCGAATAGTTGAAAAAGGGTCGAATATGTCCGGATATCGAATATTCGAATATCCGGATTGGAATCCGTAGTACCAGGTGCGTAATGCCAATTTGACTCGCTTAACGCTCAATAGATATTAATGCAAGATTACGTTAATTGTTTTATCTTACTCTGTCAAACGAAAATACAAAAAATATGAAACATCTTTTACAATTTCACGTTACTATTAGAACGGACTTCGTTTATCAAATTGAGCATTTTCCAACTGGATTTTTATCGTACTTTTTTCCAAAATTTTCATCACTTATTTCTTTTCATAAAACCTAATTGACTATTATTTACTATGGACAAGTTGGAAACTAAAACTTTTCTTGTAAAAATGCAAAGAAAATTAAAAATACAAACGATTTCAATTTCAAATAAAATTCTTCTTGCATTTTTCATTCAATTTATTTACATCACGATAGTTTCCATTCTGTGAAGTACTTTCCTCTGTAAAACGCACAACATCGTTCAACATTTCACTGTGAAAATAAAAGTGATAGTTGACCCACGACATAAAACAAATTAATGTGTTCGCAAAAATTTTAATTGTGGCAACACTAGAATAATACACCGATTTCAGAAGTGTTTTTGTTAATTTTGTATTATTTAAATGAAGCGATGGCTTAATTTTATTTAAACGTTGTTTATGCTGTTCATTTACAAATCCAAATCCAGAATAAGCTTGAAGAGATCATAAATTAGGTGGGGAAATTTTCCGCACGACTGTTGATTATTATTATGACAGCGAAAATGGCGGCAAACACGCGTGAAAAATTATAATCTAGATTCACGTTGACTCAACTATTCATAACAAAATTTCAGCGGCTCTACGCAGAACTGGAATTGCGTATTTCGGCAAATCGCTAAAGAGGAATGTTTTATAAAAAAATACCTTATGAATGTTTTGTATACCACATACATTTATGACAGCCATTTTTTTTAATTCACAGCGCAAAAAATGTACGCTCCTAACCGATACAGGGGATCAGTAATTTTAAGGCCACTTTACTTTGATGCTCACTACAAAAATATATATATCCCACAAAACACATCAGAAAATATAATAAAAAGATTGATTTTAAGATTATCATTACAAAATTATAGTATCTTCGATGGATTACTTATTTTTACATACTTAAATTATAAATACAAATTATAAGAAAACATAATCTGACCACATATAATAAACCAGGGCTTCATATAATAACAAAAAAAAAACCCCCGGGGCTTAAATCAAGAATCGACTCGGAATTGATTTTTTCAATAATTTCATTCGGGTCACTAGAATAATTCTAGCACATTTCACCAATTAATTTGATTAACTATTTATAGCATTTTTTCTCCGGTTTTTCTGACTCCGACTCCGTCGTCAGAAAAAAAAGCCCAGTTTCACGACTCCCGACTCCAACTCCACACCCCTGATAAAAACAATAAAATAGTGAAAAATGTAAAGAACTCAACTGAATAAATTCTGACAAAATTTGATTTACTTACGTACACGTATAGTATTTTGGCACCCGAAACCACACTGCTTAATATTTTTTAAAGCTCTCCACAGTGGTATCACCATTGGCAGGTTGGTTTTAAATTTTTCAAAATAAAAATAATTTCAATATCATCGTTTCCTAACAAAATGTGTATTGTGCAGTCGAGTCGGTGTCAATAGTCGTGGAGTCGAGACGCGAAATCAGCGCTGAAGTCGGGAAAAATGGAGAAAAAATATTTAAAGATATTTTAAAATTATCAGTCTATACATCATATCGACTGTCGAAAGGAAAAAGGACGTAACCCACAAATATCAAATTTTACAGAAGGAGCAAAAAACGTGTTTTGATGATTTTGGGTCATATGCAAATTATGAATCATACATAACCTTGAAGTGCACGGAGACTTCTAAACTGGTGTTTAATCGTCATAATCTAATATATATTTAAAGAAATTGTTTAGGGAAGACCTTTATTTCAGTCTTTTTTCTTGGTTTTTTTCTAATGTCATCTTTTTCAAACTTAAAAGGTAAATTTAGATACTAAATCGGTATTTGCAACTTGCATCCTTTTGATAGAACGTGTATCAAGTTTGATACGTTGTGTTTATCGAAAAAAAACTGTTTTGTAAAAACTGTGGGCTACGTTTTTTTTCCTTCCCACAGTCGATATTATAGCGACTATAATCATCTGATGCTATCTATACTAATACGTAAGTTAAGCGAAAATGATTTAATTCAAAGTCAGAGTCGTGAGCCCTGCTCAAAACACCCAATTTTCGCTTCAAAGTTTTTTGACAGTGGTCCGACGATTATAATAATGTTTAGATGTATTTTTAATACCAAGAGCCGGCCCTGCAGTTCCATCATATAGCTAAAATCTCAGGCAATCCGTTATGTTTCCACTTGATAACGTGACCACGTAGGCCATAAGTAAAGTTACGCACATTTACATGATACCGCCCGCTATTAAATAGCCGGCATTAACATTCGCATAACTGTTCCATTATTCATGCCTTGTATTATAGCTGTCATGCTACTGCTTGGTGATTTTATATGTGCTCATATATGCTGAGCTTTCGATCATATATCATTAATACATAAACCATATCAGCAATAATCAAACGAATCAGCATTATTTCGAGAGAAATGTTTACTACGACTTTTCTCAGCGAGAAAAATGTGTTACATTATTAGTAGATATAAGGATATTATTTCGTATACATATATTTGTTTACGTTCATTCCAATTGAATTTATTTTGTACAACAATATACATTTTAAAAGTATTTTTAGTTATACATTACTTTAGAATGAATTTTTTTACTTTATCAAGCCATGCTTGAGTCTAATTTCTAAAAATACTTTCAAAATTTATATTTATTTACTAAATTACATACATTCATTGTTCATGTTTCAACAATTTAGGAATAAACCGTAATAGCCTCATATTTACAATACGTAATATTTAATTTCGTCGCCTGCTGTGTCCCAGTTGGTTAGAGCTTGCTCTACCGATCACGCAGGTCTCGGTTCGATTCCCGGTCAGATCACAGTGAATTCGATAATTATTCAATTCAAAGTTGTGATCGAAGACTGGGTGTTTGTTATGTCAATTCACATCATATCCACTCCTCCCATCCTTCTGATCCTTTAAAAACTGGGTGTAGCAATAGCGATTAACCAACCACTAGTCCTGTTCTAGCCTTATCCTTTTTTAATAGAGTAAAATATCAAGGTATTTCAGTTCTATAGTTTTTTTAAAAAGTTAAAGGTTGATAGCTATTTCGGCTTTCGCCATCGTCAGAACTATGCTTTAAACGTAAATTT
>CM062838.1:8703108-8719148 GCA_031772345.1 Himalopsyche anomala
CTCGAAGAAAAACTTCTGTTGAGATATCTCCATTAGGAGGCCATATTCTCCACACTGAGATCGGACATGGATTTAAAAAATGATGCTTCGATTTATCTCAATAATATAAAAGTAACTAAATAACATTTTTTAATTCATGTTTGCTCGCAATGTGAAGCATATGGCTCCCTCGTGGAGTTACCTCAACAGACGTTTTTTCTGTTGCTACACATTTCCTCGACCTCTCTTGTTCAAAGAGTGTAGTAGGGATAGAAGGATAACAAGAAAACAGGACTAGAGGTTAACGAATCGCTCTCGATACGTCTAGTCATTAAAAGATATGAATGGGAGGGAATTTTAGACATCACAAACACCCATGCTTACGAATAGAAATCGATAAATTAATCGAAAAAATACTTTTCGTACTGGGACTCGAACCCGTGAAGTCTGGCACGGTAGCCCACGACACAAACTGCTACGCTATAGGACCCGATTTCTATATAAGAATAACTACCATTATTGATGTGTTTTTTTATTATTTCGTCTTCTCGGTAAGAATTGATAGTTTACCGTTTATAATATTCAAATAATTGTTTCATTCTAGTCCTAATAACTTGACGAACGGTATGAACTTTCCGAGTTCTAGTTCAAGCGATATCAATTTCATATTGCATCCACGCAAGAAAATCGTCACAACTTTAAAATAACAGTTTAAAGATATTACTAGAATTCAATATTAGATTCAATTAAAAATGACAACATAGAATGGAAAGATGTATTACTGAAGTTCGACATTCGTTCATTTAGATTTATGACATATTTTTCCATTGTATGTTTTTGGGATGGCGTGATGTCTATTCTCCTCAAGTTGGTCTCAATTCGACTTGATTTTATCTCAAGTTACCTATTGAGTAAGTTTATATATCTGTTGGCAATATATGAATGCTGAGTATTATATATTTTTCATATTACATTAATTATAAACATATTTCTTGATACTGAAACTGAGGTACGACTTTCACTGATTTATAATATACTTCACTTTTTCACAATTTCCGTAACCGAGAGGCTATTATTTAAAGATTTATTCATTCTTAATTCTATCCTCGTATAGATTCATAAATTTTGTTTGGTAAATTTATAAATATGTATGTTTTGTTCTTGGATGTCTGTTTTTAGTTTTGCTGACAGAAAAGAAAGCTGTCAACAAACTATAAATCATTTTCTTATCCCATTCCAATTAATTTTGAAAGAAATTTTAACCTACTGATTTACAGTCGTTTATAATGAGCACTTTGTATTGTTCTCTCTATATGAAGTATACGTGATTCAAATTCAAAGTAAAGACGCAATCAAAATCTGTTTATTATTTTATGGCTCCTTTAGCAACATCTAAATATATCATTTACAAAAGATACGACTGACAAAATCCAAGACAACATATCAAACTAAAACACACAAGCATTCGAAGCAGCTACAAAGTAACTCATTTGTTTTTGAGTCTCTAAAATTCTACATCCGAGCGCAATAAATTAATTGCAAACTCCGAAGAACAATATAAACTTTTCCCAGCCCCTCTACTCGATGTTAACCCACCGCCCACCTCTCCCATTACCCCCACAATCGACTTTCCCGCGTGAATTGTGGGTTCGCTTATTGTTTGACAGGTGAAGATTATGTCGTCCCTCTGTGGAGTGGATTTGGAAATATCACGCGCCTCTCGCGGAGTCGTATAGCTTACTCGCATGGCGTTCGTGCACAAACTTCCGCGTCGATATTATTTCCGAATAGTACTGTCATAATTTATTACAAGACAATTTGTGAAACAAAAGTTTTATTCTCCGTGCTGCCTCCGCATCTTTCGTTATTTTGTATAGATGAAAACAGTTTCCGTAGAATTACAGTAAAATTCGATCAATTGAAATAATGTTATAATAACTATTTATTTGTACTTAGTTAGCCTGACTGTATTTAATAAATAATGTAAACTTAAGACAAAACGAGATTTTTAGTAAAATATTGAATAGCAAAATTACTTTTGCATTCATGGTTTCAATCAGCTAGCTCATCTATATATTAACAGTCGATAAGGTTTGTACGGCCGTCTGTATGTCCCCGATTTCGCCTTTTCTATGACGTCAAGAAAGACAGTCCCGGCCCCGCTGTTACAATTTTTTTATTCATACTAGTTGTTAATAAATAAAAAACAACATTTTTCATTGATCTGACACTGTTAAAATTATATATTTTGACCAATCTACTTCAATTTTCTTAGCAAAAAAATCCTTGCTAATCCTGTTTTTGCTAATATCTCAATCCTTTTTTTAGATTTACTATTTTTTTTAAAATAAATCTAGACGTCAAAGAAAAAAAACATATTTATAGTGATTGGCAAATAAGGCAAAATTGGGAAATAAAAAAAAATATAGACCTTAATTTCTGGAAATAAATACCTAAGATTTTAAATAAACGTCATATTTAATTGTATAATATAATGCTCTCTGAAAAAAATACATTTGGCTGTACCTTTGTATTCACATCTCAAAATACAGTAGAATCGCGAAATGTTTCTGAATGTTTTGTATTCCTGCACGCCATAGCATGTTCATTTTTCTGGTTTCGACAAATCACGTTTAAACCTTGGCGTAAAAAACGATTTATTTTAAGCCAATGACATAGATGTCTTTTATAACTGAAACCCTGAGAGGAGAAGTGAGCCAAGTGGTATTTTAGGAATAATTGAGTTCGATGCGGTACAATGTTCTAGGTGTCTTAAAGTATTATAAAAATAATTAACCTCAGTGAATATACACTACAATAGTATTACGTTCATAAAATAAAAAAACGCAATCCACCAAAGCACCAAGTAAATACGTAATTGTACAGTCCAATAGAAAAGTTTTATCATTTTACTACTTGGCTCACTTCACTTCTTGAGGGCTCAACTAAGCCATTCTACCATAGATAATAATATCGTAGACAGAGCGAGTATTTCATGACAAGTCTTCTACTAACAGTTTTATTGTTTACTTTCCGGTTAAATAATAGAATAACCATAAATAGAGAAACATTTAATTGTCCAATAAGGTAAAAAATAACAAAGCACTTAAATTTGAATCGTTCAAATTATGTACATTCACACAGATTTTGTCACTAACGATCCGGATTTCGCCTTTCGGCGTCTTCAGGCGTTCAAGTGCACGAATGAACTTGAACTGACAAACTACTTATTTCTAAAAAAAATCTTATAAATTAGTTGATAGCCATTTCGGCGTACGCCTTCATCATAATTATACGACATACGCCGATATAGCTAAATAATAATAATAATAAAAATATTTGTAGAACTCAATACTTTGTATTTTTTTTACCTTACTACAATGGTGTTCTGTCAAATCAATCAATTAAAATAGCTCTTTATTCATTACTTACCAAGTATTTTCATTTTGATTATCAATGTAATTTTACATTTTATTAACATGTTTGATTTTCACAAATGTGAAATTTTATCGTGAAAATAAAATTGCATGAAATCCCCGCAATATGAAAAAGCCGTCAATTCGCAGTCAGAGCCGTCGTCAGGCTGCTGACACACTCGATAGGGCCATAATAGTAATCGATGTATTTCTGATAGGCCCCTGCCAGATGGTTCCTAGCCTGGCACCAATTTACTTTACAATTCACATCATGCGAGGGTGGTATGTAACATGTGACGCATAACAACACACATCGCAAAATCCATTAATCGCATTTATTTACGCACTTGTTTTTTTCCAACGAAAATTAAATACATATTTTATATACAAAATGGTTTTCCCACCAGCACCAGTTATGTGTATGCAGCCGCTGTTTCACAACCGCCTTCCATAACATAATAACGTTGAAACGAATTGTCATCTCATGTTGTTCTCCCGATGCTGGTATTTTGCCCATGCACTGTGTATATTTTGTATCAACATACAGTGGAACCCCGATCTACCGTTCTCGCATTGTTTGTTTTCCCGCATGGATCGTTTATTTTTCACAGTCCCGACCAAACACCCATAAGAACAATGTAAAAGAATCCCGCATTAATCGTTCCCCGATTTACCGTTTTCCTCGATCTATCGTTCAAATATTTTGGTCCCGTCAAAAATATTATCCCGATTGACAGTTTTCGTTGAATATTTTTCATAAATAGTTTTGCCTCGCATTTCGTTCCGCGTTTTTTTCAGTGGAACCTCGATCACCGGTCTCGCAATCTTCGTTTTTTGCATGGATCGTTTATATTTTACTCGACCAAGACCCCATCATAACAATATTTAATAATTCCACGTTTATCATTCCCCGATTTACTGATTTCCTCGATCTATCATCTAAATATTATCGTCCTGTCCCAATTATTATCCCGATTGACCTTTTTTGTAGAATATTTTTTTTTCGCTCAAATAGTTTTACATTGCATTTAGTTACATAAATAAATGAGTTTTTTGAAAATTAAACATTTTTTTGGTAATATATGAAAATTTCCCGCATTATTCGTTGATTTTTTCCGGTCCCTTGGAAAACGTAGAATCGGGGTTTCACTGTAATTACATATATTCTATCAGCATCAACAGTCACTAACCCATTATTGTATTATCAGTCAAGCTCAATGAAGTAGTCGGCGAAAGCTGCCATTGAATTGTATTGGCCCAAGTTCCCTTGACTAAAATTGTTACCTTACGATAATATTATATTGTACAAACAATATGATACGAAACAATAAGAAAGAAATGGAATAAAAAATATGTCAAAATATTATCTACTCTACTTTTATCAAAATGAAAAAAAATGCTTATGTTATAAAATACACGTATACTTTTAGATACAAAGAAATGAATCAATATAAAAATGTATGTAAGTATACAAGTTTCCATTGGAGTATCCGAAACTTGACTGCGCAATTAATTGAGAAAGACGAACGACCGTAAACCTAACACCAAAGTAAGGTAGCCTATGCAGTTATTTTGTCTGATTGGTTAACTTTTTTGACCATTCTTACAATTTGGTCGGAAAATCATGATAGATATGTCAAGCACTGTTAGTTGCGAGTAAGATTTTAAAATAAGATCATTTTAATCACAATAAAAAGCCAGGATATCACTGGGTATACCTATTGGGTGATTCCGAAATTTAAGCTTCACTTAATTCATCATCTTCTTCTTAGCAGACATACAGAGCATAGCGTAAAATAGACCACGCCTAAGCTTCTAAGGATTCATCGATGGAAGCACCATTTTTATTAGCTTGCGGGATCTCGCTTAATCTTCGCATACGAGTCTGCGATGCCACACTACCGTTCCCTGGATACCACAAGAAACAGATTTGAGGCTTGCATTCAGTCTACTCAGGCGTTTTATTTGTGGTATTAGTTAACGGAAACTTGTGGTTTATGCTGCGTTGAGCGTACGACAAGATGCAACGCGTTGGATAAAACTGTTTGACTTGTATTTTTTTTTTATCTTATACCAACTACCAAGTTATGAATAAATGTTAGAATGCTGTGAAATATAAATGGTATACTCAGTAATCAATTCATATCTGAGTTTAACTACTCAAGCCGATATTGCAGATCATAAATGTACAGATGATTAATAAACTACAAAAAACATTATGAATGAAATTAACGAGAATTTATTGAGATAACTTCAAAAGAAACTATCAATCAATTTAAAATATCTTTGATTAAAGTATACACTAAAGACATATTGAAATGAAACATAGATTAAAACTAATCGTTTTTATTATTACTGACAATAATATTGTTCGCACAATCTATTTCGGTTCGCGTTTTAACTATAGCTACATCTTTCTCTAAGACATGCTTAACTTCAATAGTTTGAACGTTTGAAGAGAAATGTACCTGATACCATATATTTCTTTCAGCTTATACGAGGTCAAAATGAGAATTCCACCATTCTGAGAATATAAAACTAAATGTCCCTGATTATTTTTTGGAAAATCGTGGGCTTGAATTGTTTGTTTTCCCAGGGTGTAGAGCAGAACCAGTATAGGGATGCATCTGAGGAGAGCTTTAACAGTTTTTAGCAATACTGTTTCGGATGTCGACATATTCCACGTGGACGTGGGTGAGTTCTTACTAATGCTATGTTTTATGTATTAAAGTAGAGTTTGTAGGAGCTTACTCAGTCGGCTTCCTTGCCAATTTTAAATAATTATTTCTTCGTTGTAAAAGTTTTTTATGTGTCAATCTTTTACAATCCTTATATAAAAAAATAAAATAAGAAATCAGCAATACCTGTTTTTTACGAAGACTGGAACTCAATCACTTAATAACTTTTTACGGAGGTTTTAAATAAATTATGATGACATCATGAAACATTTTCGACGCCTCGGGGATAGAGAGTGCGTGAATAGGTATAAAAACATCAATTATAATACAATCACACTAATAAAAACTAGTCAATTAATGCTCACTAGCATAGCAAATCTGATCATGTTGCTTAAAAAAATTTCTTTGTTGAACAGAATCATTTTTTTTCACTATACAAACTAAATGAGAAAAATCAAATTATGGTAGTGTTCTTTTTTGTTTTATATTATGTGTTCAAAAAGCAAAACACGTGCAGACTTTTGAAAGGATCAATTCATAAAAAATCTCATTATTTTTAATGAATTGGTTCATCAAATTACTTCACAACGTCACACTATTGGTGTAATGAATAGAATGATGATAGTAATTAACGGTTTTTTTCGTCTCAACCCCATTCATAAAAGCTTGAAGTGTGTACTTTTTTTACTATTTAGTTCATAGAGCAAAAATAAGTTTTCAAAAAGTATCAAACAATATTTGCGCTAGTTGCAAATTAAGCACTTAAGACAGTGATTCACAACCTGCTGCCCATTAATTTAACACTAATTTTCATAACGCTTAAAATTCTCACAAACAAAAAAGGTGTAGAAACAGCTGTTATAAACTTTAAAACTTTTAATGTTTTCATAATAGGCATTTTAATATTATTTCTTCACAAACACTCATCAATGAGCTGAACTTAGTGTGTTTCTTATTTTTCAATTCTTTTTAAAAGCACTTACGCTTCTTATACTTATATCTTGAAAATACAATATATATGGTGTAATGGATAATAAAGAAAGACTGAAGTATAACGCACTCCTAGTTTTAGACTATTGCAAGTCAAATATTGGCATTCTTAGTCAATAATGAAAAAGGGTGTCTGAGTTGAGAATAATTCTGGAATATGTTAATTCGAAACAATGGTAAGTGATCAGTCTCGGGATCAAAATTTGTATCCGAAATCCCAGGATCAAAAAAAAAGGAGCGATATTGGATGCTGAAGTACTGTATGATTATTCACACTATCGTAGCTACAAATCATTGAAAACTAAAATTATAATTACTGTCTACGTATCTCAGCTTAGGCAGAAACATATTTTTTTCAACTAATGTTACTAACATAAAGAGATAGAATTTCCAAGTATCGGATTTCTGTAATGTTTTCATCTATTCTTAGTCCATTCAATTTAAAAAACGGGATATAAAGAGAACGATTAACTAAGTTACACCTAATCCCGTGTTAATCTCATCATTCTGTCTTTACCCTGTTTGAAATTGAAATTCCCACCATGTTTGAGCGACCGATTTCCCAATATAAGAAATCCATACGCTGGAAATGGACTTAATTAATTTAACACTTCAACAAAAGATGTTTCGATGAAATGAATTCAATTCAATTACTCAGCTTCTATTTTACCAAATATTACAGCTCAAATAGAATTAATAAAAAATATCCATGTACTTTTTATATATTTCAGTTGATAATTAACACAAACGTGTTTTTTTATATGAAGCATCTAGTTACAAAAAGCGCATTTCAATATTTGTGGCAGACTACGTTTTTATGTTTCAAGCAAAAAATCATTGTTTTATGTTATGATCCTCTTTTATTGAATTTCATCTTTAACACTTTCCCTGCGGTGCTAAAAATACTTTCGATATGTTGCTGGCCCTTACGAACCAAGTGAAAAGACATGTTTTAACACTAACTGCTCTTTGATGAACGGTAAAAACCCAATTTTAAAAAAACATATTTTTTACTTGGTTCCTAAAAAGAAAGCAATATATCGAAAGTATTTTTTTGCACCATCGGAAAAGTGCTAAATGAAAAAAATAGCAGTGATTATCAGCTGATAATCCACATAATTAAATAAATTAATTAAACAAAATATGATTGTACATGGTTCCCGGTAAATTGCTCGAATGGAAATTGCTCGAATAACAAGATAATCATTTTTTTTCCGTTTGTTCTGTCTTAGCCCTAGTATTCTATGTGTTCTGGAAATATATAGAAACAGTTTGAGTAACTAATTAATAAGCAGTTCTCGTAGAAACATTTCTGTTGAGATAAACTCCATTAAAAGATTATATGTTCCGCATTTGGAGCGAACACGGTTAAAATAAATACTTACGAAAAATATTTTTATATTTCACTCTCTAAACAAGTGTCGCACAAGATAAAAATGAAATTCGTAGAAAAAGTCGTGAAAAATCTTTTAAATAACCAAGCAATTCGAATAATTTGTAATTCGAGCAATTTCCATTCGAGCAATTTACCGGCTACCATTGTACATATCAGATACCAGACTCGACCCGATTTGAAATATTCCGATCCATGAATAAATCGCCAATTAATATTTGAAATATTTTTGTTATATAAACTTGGTGCAAAATTACGATGTCGATTTTGGCAAAGTGTGGTTTTATCGCTTTTTGTAACTAGACGCCTAAATGTAATGGCTTTTTACCCAGGAATGTCAGCCAACACTTAAAAAGTGTTTAAAGATAAACTGATAACACTACAAAAGGACAGTATTGAGCTTAGCAGGTTAATATCATCGTTATTTCACTAGCTGTGGATCTAGACAGTGGCGGCCGGTCAATTTAGCATTGGACCAATGCACCCCTTGTATATGCAGGGGCGATTATATTTCATGAAATAATATTCAAACACAACATTTATGCTTTTATTTTATTTTAGACAATAAATACATGAAGAATTTAAAATGGGTGAATGGTATAAATGTTATGTTTGAATATTATTTCATGAAATATAAACGCCCCTGCATATACAAGGGGTGCATTGATCCAATGGCACATTGACTGGCCGCCACTGGACCTTAGTGTGACACGTGTTTTTTCTTTATGAGAAGTATCTTTCTTATTGTATAGTGCAATGCATGCTTATTACGGATTTGGATTGAACGGGTCCGTGGCCAAGTGGTATTTCATAAATTGTTTTTTTAAACTGTTTATGGATTTCTGTTTCAAGACAATGACGTTTGTGATCTTAAAAAAATATCTGTCCTCCGATTATAGAATCCGAGCGTATTACTTAGCTAGACACTAGCTCTCTCTTCGACAAATTCATCTCCTCTTACTCTCTTCACCAAAAAGAGATTAAACAATCAAGTGACAAGCAAAGTAGAAAAAAAATGTTGATATAAACTCCATTATAAGTCAATTTGCTTCACATTGGTAGTGGACATAATGAAAAACAAATCATGATACTATTTTTAATTCTACGATTATTCTACATAATATGTGGAGTAATTGCAAATAACACAGAGTAAAAAATAATGATGTAACAAGACGCGCGGCACACGTAAAACTGACTTAGTCTGTTGTCAAAATGAACAAAAGTTGCGTACCGTTGAAAGTGATGCATTGATGCTATAGTTTCAGCATATTTTTTTTATGTTTGACATAGATTATATTATTTTACAACAATGTGAACCGAAATAAATGAATAACTCACTTTTTTTAATTTCTTGACTTACACCATTTTTTTATAATTATGGGCACATATCGTCAATTTGTAGATGTGATCTAAAATAAAAATATGTATACAAGGTTCACATTTTTTCATACTCACTTACTAGTCATTTTCTGGACCCACCATTAAATTTTTATTCCATCTGAAAAGGGTAGGTTGAGTAACCGAATAACAGCACATTAAACAATTTATGTTCAAATGCTCAATTGAAAAACCAAATGATCCACATTGGATATGGACACGATTAAAAAAACTTCTAGCTGTTTTCTAGACATAGCTGCTATGTTGAAAATTAATCGCCGAATCTATCGAAGATATCAAATAGTGACGGGGTGTAGTATGATGAAAAATTCCCATACAGATGTGTTTCCGGAAAAAAACAACATAAATCAACTGAAAATTTAATGTATGAAAAATTTCTTTCGGGAAATCGAATACTTGATCGGTAACCAATTAGGACTATGGCCCACTCAGTTAAGGTGGCAGACGGTTACATATATTTTATTAATAATTTATTTCAGTTTGCAGACTCATCAATAATGCCGTGATTTATGACTCTGTAGTGTAAATACTAGTAATTCATAACCTGAGATATAATCTCTTAGTAGCTTCCATTAACATGACAACCAAAACAAACCTATTCATTATTTACGACAGTGATATTAATAAATTGTAAATTTATCGAGACAGTCATAAAATATGTGTTTATTTTATATATCTCGGGCATGCTATCAAATATATCCAATAATTTAAAATCAAATATTTATCGGCAGCTGTTTCAACAGAGTTTTTCTTTCTTTCGATAAGTCGTCTCGTCTTTTACTTTCATAGCACTGTCCCGTAAAAAACTGCAGTATTAAGGTACTTAAATTTTATTTTTTCACCATCTGCAACTTATTGATATCTATATCAACGTTTTTGAAATGTACAACCTTCTTTTTTACTTTTTTAGTAACGTGCTGTTTTACAATGAGCTCGTTTATTTGCTTAAATTGATCGCTGTTATTTAATGTAAGTCAGTGATGCACAAACCGCGGCCCTCTTTGAATTTTGTGGCAGCCCTTAAATCTCTTTCTCAATTATATTTTTTTCACGTAAAACATGTATTAAATAAATATAAGCAAGCTTTTTCTTCAATGAAGGAGAATAAATCGGTTCATAGAAACAGGCTTACAATTATTATTTCAAATTAAAAAAAAACTAGCTGTAAGCCCGTTGGTCCCAATTGGAGGATTTTTTCGTATTATAAAAAAAAAAAAAAAACCGTCATGTAACAATCAATTGTATTGTATTGGTGGAAAGGCATTATATTAGTAAAAACACAATATTCCTTTGTACTTCATTCCACTTCAATCACCATTCTAAATTAATTAATCTGAGATGATTTTTTAATTATATGTTAGATGTGTTAAACATTTTAATTTTGAAATTTGAATCGTTCAAATTATGTACACTCCCACAGATTTTGTCACTAACGACCCGGGTTTCGCCTTTCGGCATCTTCAGGCGTTCAAGTGCACGAATGAACTTGAACTGACGCTTAGTAAATGAGTGTTTCGTGTTTATATATTAAATAAATGTATCACTGAGTCTAAAGCCATTGCTGGCGAAAAGGATAAGCTCATGGGAATACCCAAAGATTTGAGTAGTGAGTGGTTTTAAGAATTATATTTATTTGTTTGTCGGCAAAGGTTTTATGATATTATTTATATAGGGTATAGAAGTGGAGAGCCCGGAAGGTTTAATATTTAATTTAAAATCGGAAGACTATGCAACTGTGCCCTATTGATTTCTAAAATTTCCTAATTTAAAATTTGTACTAGTACCAGGTGCGTAATGCCAATTTGACTCGCTTAACGCTCAATAGATATTAAGGCAAGATTACGTTAATTGTCTTATCTTACTTTGTCAAACGAAAATAAGTCCACGCGATATATGAAGGATACATGACAAAAAATATGAAACATCTTTTACAATTTAACGTTACTATTAGAACGGACTTCGTTTATCAAATTGAGCATTTTTCAACTGGATTTTTATCGTACTTTTTTCTAAAATTTTCATCACTTAATTCTTTTCATAAAACCTAATGGACTGTTATTTACTATGGACAAGTTGGAAACTAAAACTTTTCTTGTAAAAATTCAAAGAAAATTAAAAATACAAACGATTTCAATTTCAAATAAAATTCTTCTTGCATTTTTCATTCAATTTATTTACATCACGATAGTTTCCATTCTGTGAAGTACTTTTTTCTGTAAAACGCACAAAATCGTTAAACATTTCACTGTGAAAATAAAAGTGATAGTTGACCCACGACATAAAACAAATGAATGTGTTCGCAAAAATTTTAATTGTGGCAACACCAGAATAATACACCGATTTCAGAAGTGTTTTTGTTAATTTTGTATTATTCAAATGAAGCGATGGCTTAATTTTATTTAAACGTTGTTTATGCTGTTCATTTACAAATCCAAATCCAGAATAAGCTTGAAGAGATCATAAATTAGGTGGGGAAATTTTCCGCACGACTGTTGATTATTATTATGACAGCGAAAATGGCGGCAAACACGCGTGAAAAATTATAATCTAGATTCACGTTGACTCAACTATTCATAACAAAATTTCAGCGGCTCTACGCAGAACTGGAATTGCGTATTTCGGCAAATCGCTAAAGAGGAATGTTTTATAAAAAAATACCTTATGAATGTTTTGTATACCACATACATTTATGACAGCCATTTTTTTTAATTCACAGCGCAAAAAATGTACGCTCCTAACCGATACAGGGGATCAGTAATTTTAAGGCCACTTTACTTTGATGCTCACTACCAAAATATATATATCCCACAAAACACACCAGAAAATATAATAAAAAGATTGATTTTAAGATTATCATTACAAAATTATAGTATCTTCGATGGATTACTTATTTTTACATACTTAAATTATAAATACAAATTATAAAAAAACATAATCTGACCACATATAATAACCAGGGCTTCATATAATAACAACAAAAAAACAACCCGGGGCTTAAATCAAGAATCGACTCGGAATTGATTTTTTCAATAATTTCATTCGGGTCACTAGAATAATTCTAGTATATTTCACCAATTAATTTGAATAACTATTTATAGCATTTTTTCTCCGGTTTTTCTGACTCCGACTCCGTTGTCAGAAAAAAAACTCATAATTTCACGACTCCCGACTCCAACTCCACACCCCTGATAAAAACAATAAAATAGTAAAAAATGTAAAGAACTCAACCGAGTAAATTCTGACCAAATTTGATTTACTTACGTACACGTATAGTATTTTGGCATCCGAAACCACACTGCTTAATATTTTTTAAAGCTCTTCACAGTGGTATCACCATTGGCAGGTTGGTTTTAAATTTTTCAAAATAAAAATAATTTCAATATCATCGTTTCCTAACAAAATGTGTATTGTGGAGTCGAGTCGGTGTCAATAGTCGTGGAGTCGAGACGCGAAATCAGTGCTGAAGTCGGAAAAATCGGAGAAAAAATAATTAAAGATATTTTAAAATTATCAGTCTATACATCATATCGACTGTCGAAAGGAAAAAGGACGTAATCCAAATATATCAAATTTTACAGGAGGCGCAAAAAACGTGTTTTGATGATTTTAGGTCATATGCAAATTATGAATCATACACAACCTTGAAGTGCACGGAGACTTCTAAACTGATGTTTAATCGACATAATCTAATATTATTTAAAGAAATTGTTAAGGAAAAACCTTTATTTCAGTCATTTTTCTTGGTTTTAATTTTTTACAAGGTCATCTTTTTCAAACTTAAAAGGTAAATTTAGATACGAATTCGACATTTGCAACTTACATATTTTTGATAGAACGTGTATCAAGTTTGATACATTGTGATTATCGAAAAAAAACTGTTTTGAAAAAACTGTGGGCTACGTTTTTTTTCCTTTCCACAGTCGATATTGATTGGTGCAAAGTACTAGAATTATTAAAGTGACTATAATCATCTGATGCTATCTATACTTATACGTAAGTTAAACGAAAATGATTCAGTTCAGAGTCAGAGTCGTGAGCCCTGCTCAAAAAACCCAATTTTCGCCACAAAGATTTTTGACGGTGGTCCGACGATTATAATAATGTTTAGATGTATTTTTAATACCAAGAGCCGGCCCTGCAGTTCCATCATATAGCTAAAATCTCAGGCAATCCGTTATGTTTCCACTTGATAACGTGACCACGTAGGCCATAAGTAAAGTTACGCACATTTACATGATACCGCCCGCTATTAAATAGCCGGCATTAACATTCGCATAACTGTTCCATTATTCATGCCTTGTATTATAGCTGTCATGCTACTGCTTGGTGATTTTATATGTGCTCATATATGCTGAGCTTTCGATCATATATCATTAATACATAAACCATATCAGCAATAATCAAACGAATCAGCATTATTTCGAGAGAAATGTTTACTACGACTTTTCTCAGCGAGAAAAATGTGTTACATTATTAGTAGATATAAGGATATTATTTGCAAACACGGTTCATTCCAAAATGATTTAACAATTGGATTTATTTTGTACAACAATATACATTTTAAAAGTATTTTTAGTTTTACATTACTTTGGAATGATATTTATTTTATCAAGCCATGCTTGAGTCTAATTTCTAAAAATACTTTCAAAATTTATATGTATTTATTAAATTACATACATTCATTGTTCATGTTTCAAAAATTTTGGAATAAGCCGAAATAGTCTCATATTTACAATACGTAATTTTTAATTTTTAATTTTGACGCCTGCTGTGGCCCAGTTGGTTAGAGCTTGCTCTACCGATCACGCAGGTCTAGGTTCGATTCCCAGTCAGATCACAGTGAATTTAAGAATTATTCAATTCAACGTTGTGATCGAAGACTAGGTGTTTGTGATGTCAATTCACATCAAATCCTCTCCTCCCATCCTTCCGATCCTTTAAAAACTGGATGCAGCAATAGCGATTAGCCAACCACTAGTCCTGTTCTAGCCTTATCCTTTTTTCCCTACTACTCACTTTTAAAAAAAGTGAGGTTGAGCGACTGAGTAACAAACAGTTCTCGTAGAAAAACTTCTGTTAAGATACTTCCATTAGGAGGCCATATGCTCCACATTGGGAGCGGACATGGATTAAAGAATATTTAATTTAATAATATTAAATTTATGAAGATTGTAGATAGTAAAATTCATTATTTTTGTAATAACCATATATAATTAGTTGGACTCGTGGCGTTGTGGTCAGCGTCTATGACTTCTGTGAATCCGTCTGCTAAAAATATAAATCGATACAGATACATGACTTTTTTTATAGGGCGTAGTAGTAAGCGCCGTTGGCTTCCGTGACAGATGTCATGGGTTCGAGTCCCAACACCAACAGCATTTTTTCAATCGATTTCTATTCGAGTTCATTGTGATGTTCATAAAAGTCCCTCTCATCTTTCCAATCCTTAAATAACAGGGCGTCATAATCCTGTGAAGTCCTATTATTTTACCTCTACTATTTCCTTGGAAAAAAATAGACGTTGACTGATTAACAAATAGTTTTCGTAGAAAAAACTTCTGTTAAGATACTTCCATTGAGGTATGCCATATGCGTTGGGATTAAATATGGAATAAAAAATATATAAATATTGTAGAAACTATTAACTAACGAGAATTAATGATAAGTTTGTATTGATTATTCGGTCCACCTTTATCGTTGGTAAAAAAAATCACCGTTCCTGAAATATTAATACATAACTAGGGGATTGCAATACCGATATTAGCTAAACCAGAATCTTGGTGGTACAGTATTTTTTTAACACCGAATAATTTCTATTCATAAAATAAAACAGTATTTTTTATTAACTTAACTTTTATTTTATATTATCGGTACCGGTTTCGCTCATGATGAGCACTGTCAATTGAATCACCAGCTGAGCTGAATGACAAGCATTAATTATCAGTTGATAATGCTTGTCATGAGTGAAAACGGTCACGATCATATAAAATAAAGTAAAATCAGCACAAAAGAGTGTTTTTACGATTTAAATATAATGCTTTTCCACCAAGTATTGTGACCTTAAAAGCGACCAAAGAACTTTTTGAAAATGAAAATTGCTGCTATTTTCCCATCCCAATATAAATACTGTTCGCCATGCAAACATTATTTTTTTCTATAATCGATCACATTGGCCTTATAATTAAA
>CM062838.1:8719248-8880821 GCA_031772345.1 Himalopsyche anomala
AAATTTACTCAGCTATATATACTGGCTAAGAAGAGATACACAATGCATCATATTATTCACTCTAACATACTAATTCAAATTCTAATTACAATATTGCACTTATTAAATGTGATTTTAGTGTTACAAAAAAAGATAAGCAGTCTGGGTTTTTAAAAACATTAATTAGAATAATTTAAACTGATATTTATTATTAATTATGCTACATTAAATTTATTAACTATGGCTTTAGCGTTTTGAAAAACAATAAGCAATGTGGGATTTTCCACTGGTAAATAAGGAAAAATTATATTGATATTTATTATTAATTACATTTAAGGGTTTTAACAACGGCGATGGATTATCCTTCTTTCCCTACTACTCACTTTGAAAAAAAGTGAGGTTGATCGACTGAGTAACAAACAGTTCTCGTAGAAAAACTTTTGTTAAGATACTTCCATTAGGAGGCCATATGCTACACATTTGGAGCGAACATGGATTAAAGATTATTTAATTTAATAATATTTAATTTATGAAGATCGTAGATAGTAAAATTTATTATTTTTGTAATAACCATAAATAATTAGTTGGACTCGTGGCGTTGTGGTCAGCGTCTATGGCTTCCGTGAATCCGTCTGCTAAAAATATAAATCGATACAGATACATGACTTTTTTTATAGGGCGTAGTAGTAAGCGCCGTTGGCTTCCGTGACAGACTTCATGGGTTCGAGTCCCAACACCAACAGCATTTTTTCAATCGATTTCTATTCGATTATTAAACAACAGGTCGTCATAGTCCTGTGAAGTCCTATTATTTTACCTCTACTATTTCCTTGGAAAAAATAGACTTTGACTGATTAACAAATAGTTTTCGTAGAAAAAACTTCTGTTAAGATACTTTCATTGAGGTACGCCATAGGCGTTGGGATTAAATATGGAATAAAAAAAAAAAAAATATTGTAGAAACTATTTTTTAACGAGAATTAATGATACGTTTGTATTGATTATTTGGTCCACCTTTATCGATGGTTTAAAAATCACCGTTCCTGAAATATTAATACATATATCATAACTAGGGGATTGCAAAACCGATATTAGCTAAACCAGTAACTCGGTGGTACAGTATTTTTTTTAACACCGAATAACTTCTATTCATAAAATAAAACAGTAATTTTTATTAACTTAACTTTTATTTTATATGATCGGTACCGGTTTCGCTCATGATGAACACTGTCAACTGAATCACCAGCTGAGCTGAATGACAAGCATTAATTATCAGTTGATAGTGTTTGTCATGAGTGAAAACGGTCACGATCATATAAAATAAAAGTGAAATTAACACAAATGAGTGTCTTTATGTTTTAAATATAACTAGCTGTAAGCCCGTTGACCTCAACGGGGGGATTTTTGTTGCATTTTTAAGTAGTCAGAAAATTACAAACCTATTTATTGAATAAGCCAGAAATTCTAAAAATAAAATAAATATATCTCGGGGCATATATCGACAGCATGCCCTGTTGTATTTAAATTGTAAATTATTTAATTTTTGGAATAATGTTGAGTTTGCTAACAATTATTTTTCCTATTAGCAGAAATATACCTCGTAAATTACCTAATTTTTGGAATAATGTTTAAGTTTGCTAACATTTTTTTTCGTAGTGACAGAAATTTCGTAAAATATTAAATCTTTGGAATAATGTTCAAGTTTGCTAACAATCATTTTTCATAGTAGCATAAATCGACCTCGGCGCATATATCGACAGCCCTGCAGTTTTAAATTGTAAATTACTTAATTTTTGAAATAATGTTTAAGTTTGCTAATAATCATTTTTCACATGCAAAATGGTATAAATTAATTGCACATTTTATCAAAACAAAATTATCAATTTTCCATGTTACAATCAAATGCATATTTATCAAATTAATAAGAATAAATTAACTTCACTAATTCGCCAAACGGAGCTTATTTTTAGGAATATATGAGTCTTTAAGGGAACCAAACATAAAAATGTTGAAACTTTTCCATTTGACTTTTAAGTGCAATTACGTTTTCAATTTTTTTTTGTGGGAACTGTCATCAACTTTTAATTTTATGTGAAAGTTTTTTCAATAAATAAGCATAAAAAAGTAATACAAAATAACTTAGATTATTCCACGTATTGTGCTACAAACTGTGACACGTGTTTCGCCTATTTCAGAGGCATCCTCAGACAGACTTACTTTCAGTAAGTAAAAGTAAGTCTGTCTGAGGATGCCTCTGAAAAAGGCGAAACATGTGTCACAGTTTGTAGCACAATACGTGGAATAATCTTAGTTATTTTTTATTTTATATTCAAATGAACTTCCACAAAGTTACCGACGAATCCATCGAAAGCATAAACAATGTATTTTAGAGAAAAAATGATTTAAATTATGCAATAAAAAGGGTGGGTTCAGTTCACTTTTTCCCATCATCCTAACTTGGCTCACTTTCCGTATTTTAATCTCGTTGTCCCCAATCTATCAAACTATTTCGCTTACTTTATTTATATTACTATTTGAGCATAAATTTACCTTTTCCAAAGCATAGACTCGTTTACTCGTTATTTAAAACAAAAGATACAAAATTATTAAATTATCGGGATAAATTCTAAATACCCTCTGTTAAAACGTAAAATATTTAATAGCCCTCAGCATACATATGACACACATGGAATATTTGCATTTAACTGTCGAAACTTTATTATGTAAAATAAACCACATTCATATTTGACAGACGTCACAATCTTGAATAAAAACAATCGAAGTCAGTTTGTGAATCACAAATATCGTTCCATTTTCAAATGCTTGATTTATATAATGTATTTTTATCGCCTTGATATTTATGACGTTAGCTCAGTTGATAGAGAGCTCGACTGGTAATCCAGAGTTCTGTGTTCGATCCACGGTCGCGGCGTTTTTTTGTATGAAATTTTTTCAGCGATATGATTTGTTTCGTCAAATAATAAACAGTGTATTGGGAAAATATGTCTTCAGTATGAATAAAAATATTGCGTCAGCGGAGCTGGTGAAGGAGGGTGTGGGAAGGGGCAGGGGAGGGAAAATCGCGGACAATCATTCAGACGGACGGACATTAACGACTATTAATATATAGATGCTTTTCCACCAAGTATTGTGACCTTAAAAGCGACCAAAGAACATTTTGAAAATAAAAATTGCTGCTATTTTGCATCACAATATAAATACTGTTTGGCATGCAAACATTATTTTTTTCTATAATCGATCACATTGGCCTTGTAATTAAGTATTTTAAATAACTTAACGATTCAATGAAATCCATCTTGCTAAATTCGAGATCTTCGAATCACAGGGCCAAAAAACCGCATGTGGTTCGCGAGCCGCAGTTTGCCGACCACTGTTCTAGATAAACTGCAATATAATTAATATTATTTACTGATGATTTTAAATTCAAATACTTATCGTAGTATTGTTATTGTTTTATGACACTTGGTTATACAACCAGTAAAATAACATATCAATCAATAATTTTAATTAAACATTCAAATTATACCTTGAAATTTTCTGTTGGTATCCATCAAATATATTAGCTGCTTTATTTATTATCAATTAATTACCACATGTGTTATTAAGCACGGAAGTTATACTATATTATATAATCATTATCTCTTCTAATGGAAATTTTAAATTAATAGTAGCATATTATTTTATCAGTTCTAAGAAGATATAATTAATATAAAAAATTACATTAACATCGAAAGAGACTTTAAATTAATAAATTACAATTGTAAATATATATATAAATATTTTATGAATAAATAATCTAGAAGGTTTTCATTTTTCATTTTTGGTCATCAAAAGATAAGTTTTTAACATTTTTAACGAATTCTGTTTGAAACTGACATGTTATAAAAACATTCTAAGAACTGAATTTAATCGACCTGAGCGAAGCCTTTTGCAATTTATAATAAATAATATCATTCGTTATGACTAAAAATAATTCGTATTCTGATTAAAAATGAAATATCTTTATACGCATTAGCTTACAACCAATCATTGAAAGAAATGTCTGCAAAGAGTACTTTTTATCTTTTTTACTTTTGGCACTCTCTTCATTCAAAATAAAATATTTTTTAAAAATTCTGTACATGTAGCCGAGGACCTTTCGTCATATTTGATTGCGGGTTAATTTCCAACGATTTATAAATTTGGGTCCAAATGCATGGATCTATGTGAAATGTATACCCCAATCTTAAATATTAGACGTATTAACTAATTATACTACTGATACCTGTCTGTTTATACCTAAATGAATTTTATCAATACCGTCTCTGAAAAATGAATAACTACTAACATTTTCTTAACTTCATCCTCTGTTTATTACCATTTTAGAAAAGAAAGGTAGAGAGACCGAATGACAACCGATTCTTTTAAAACGACATTAAAACTCAATTAACTCTTCAAATGGATTTTTTTAGGCGTATATAAGATTGGAATTATTAAATAAAATTCAGATTTATAAATAATATTTGTATTCAAAATCCGAAGACTATTTTCAAATATTGACTATATTCAAAATGAAAATGAATATAACCTAAATCAAACAATGTAAAGCCTAACTCTTGTAAGATTTCCCCAAAAAATATATTTTTGGTAGTCATCCAACATTCTTTTTTTCCCTGACACGATCTTTTAATCAGCTGTATTTTTAGAGAACACTGAGATCTCACTCTCGAGCAAGTTACATACCTTGAGAGACTATGTGTGGAAACCGGTTGTGAAAGAAGAAGACTTATTCTATCAAACGTTTGATTATGCGACTTTTAATTCCTATCGCTTTGCAACTTTAAAACATAAGTAGAATAAGTGGGATAGCTAGACAACAATAGTAACATACAAACAATTTAACCGCAAAAGAATTGGCCAAAGCTATAATTTACTATTATAAGACTATGAAAAAATCTTAATTTTTATTTATTATTTGTTTCACTGTTGCTTTTAGGTATCTCGATTATATGATACAACGTTGTTAGTAAAAAGAATTTGAATAAAAAAGCTGTGAATATATTATTTAACATTTTTTTTTTATAAAGCTACAGTTAAATTTATCGTGAATATTAAATCATCACTTTAAAAAATATTTTTTCAATATTTGTATTTCAAAAAAAATTACATAGAATATTTGTTTATTGTTTTACTTACATAGAATAAAGCATTTATCTCTTGGTGAACATTTTAAGAAAACTAGCTAAATATGTTTAAATATATTCCATATTTTTTTTGTTTAAAGATCATTGTTTGTTTGTTAAGTAAAGTTCACCTTGGTATTTAAATATCAAAAGGATGGAATTTTTTTCTCAAAATTTTACGACAAAAACAATACGTTTTTTTGTATATTATAATATGAAACCCTCTTTGCGAATTCTTGTATGAATTGGGAATGGTTTCACATGTTTTTATTTACAAAAATATGAAGGATTCTTTGAGTAGAATGTCTAATAACATTTAGGTTTTGAAATAATAAATGTTTACATACAAAAAAGGCAGCATAATATTTCGGATGTGATCGATCAGGTTATGTTGATATTTTGTTTCAAGTTTCCAAGCCTCGCAAAGGAATAACTTTAAATAATATCGTGGTTGAGAATCAACATACTTTTGTGGCAACGAAATTCAGATGTCGAAAGATGGATTCGACAAGCTTCTGATTTCCATTCGCTTTTACTTATTTTCGGCAATTACTGTCAAAACATCGGAAATGGTCTCCATGGGGAGTGACATCTCACAGAAAATAATATTTCATAAAGTTACATAAATGTATGTGAAACATTTTTTCATTAGAGTAACATTTAAGTTTTCTCTTGCGAAACAAAGTTTAGCCAAATGACTGCAGGTATTGACATAAATTAATATACTAGCTCTCTACCTGTCGGGTCTTATGGCGATGCGGTTAGCGTTCTTGGCTTCCGTGCCGGATCTCACGGGTTTGGGTCCCAGCACGAGCAGATTTTTTTCGATTGATTTATCGATTTCTGTTCGAAGGCATGAGTGATTCTGATGTCTTAATTTCCCTTCACCTTTCCTATCTTTTAAAAACTGGGCGCAGTAAGAGCGATTAGTTAACTACTGGTCCTGTCCAAGCCTGATTCTTTTATCCCTACTACTCTCTTAGGAGAGAAGTTAAGCGACTGAGTAGCAGTTCTTGTAGAAAAAAATCTGTTAAGATACCTCCATTAGGACGCCATATGCGTCATATTGGGACCGAGCATGGATAAAAATCTCAGGTGTCAGTGACACTTATCAACATTTGCTCAATGTTCAAGATTCGTCTACATGGTGGTTTTTCTGTATGTTTTGTTATGCAGATAGACAAGTTAATTAATTAAAAGATATGAATATTTATTTTTTGAATTCTGAACCTTTCATTTTTTTTTGAAAATCCTGGTTTTGCCTTTCGATATCTTTTGAAATTCAAGTGCACGGATGAATTTGAACTGAAGGTATGTAGTAGTTTGTATCATGTACAATATTATTTAAGAAAAAAATATATTATTTATCTTAAAAGTTATTGATGACTATACTCTAAGATTTCGAGTGAAGGTGCTTTGTGGAATATCAATATTAAATTTTGATCGTTCAAATTATGTACATTCACACAGCTTTTGTCACTAACGACCAGGTTTTCGCCTTTCGGCATCTTCAGACGTTCAATTGCACGGATGAACTTGAACTGACGCTTAGCAAATGAATGTTTCGTGTTTATATAAAAAATAAATGCATCACTGAGTTTAAAGCTATTGCTGGCGAAAAGGATAAGCCAATAGGAATGCCCACAGACTTGAGTAGTGAGTAGTTTTAAGAATTATATTTATTTTGTTTGTCGAAAAAGGTTTTATTTAAAATCGGAAGACTATTCAATTGCGCTCTGTTTATTTCTAGAATTTCCTGAAAAAAGAGCGTATAGGGGTCCGTATTTGGGTGTAACATTTTTACCCCTTGTTCCTGATTGTCACGTGCTTTTAAAAAATTAAGTGATTAGCAAAAGTAGAAGTGTCTTTTTTCAATCTAAAGGCTGCCATGTGTTCTGATACTCTGGTCTTCAATGTCTTTTCGGTTTTCCCAATATAAAATTTTGCACAACAAAGTAAACTTTAATATCGAATTGAAAATCATCAAACAAATTGCCATCAACAATTAGTTTAGATAAATTTGGTTTCCGTAATTATACTTAAAAAATCTGTCTGTATAATTTATTTGTAACAGATGCATTAAAATTAAATGTAATTACTATGTAATTTTATTATTTTTAAAATATATCGGAAAGAAACATAAACAAATTAAGTGATGTTAATATGTTTTGAAAATTATAAATATTCAAATGTAATATTTATAAAAATAGATGCTTAAATGAAACTTTTTGAAGTTGATAAAAAGGATACTTAAAATACGGACCTCTGCCAATATTCTTCATACTGTATGTGTCAAAAGTAACCGAACACATGTTTACATTGTTTCATTTTAAAAACACATTTTATGAAAATATGGTATACTCTGTGTTGCAAAGCTCTCTTTTTTTCTTCATTGGCCAACCCGAAAAATGTAATGTGTTACTGACTATGTAATCTGACCGCCATGCGGCAAACATTGCGTAGCCGCAGATGCAATAGACTACTTTTAGACGTCAAAGAACTCTATGGTTTTAAATTTACGATGAGAGCTTTTACAATTTAAGCTTTTTACACGTACAGAATTCATTACAAACAGTGACATCCCTTTGGTACTTTTCATATGTAAAAAAAGTTAGTTTTTACTACTAAATATAATTTAACACAACATACTTATTAAGATTATTTTTTTCAGATGAAGATCCATAAAACCTCACCGCTAATAAAACATCGAATACACAAATTACATTTTATACAGAACAATAGAGCATAATAATTGTTCTATTACTATTATCTATCTTTTTTTCTAATCCATGTCCGTTCTTAATGTGGAGGATATGGCATATTAAAAGTATCTCAACAGAGTTTTTTACGAGAATTGCTTGTCATTCAGTTTCTCGAGTTACCTTTTTTAAAGAGAATAAGAATAGAAATATAAGGCTGGTCCAAGACTAGTAGTTAACTAATCGCTCTCGCTTTGCTCTGTGAATTTTAGTAATGGAAGAATGGGAGGGATAGATATCTTAAATAATAGCGCTTTCGAACAGAAATTGATCTTGTAGGCCCAATCTTGTAGGCAGGGCCGGCGCCACCATACAGACGAAATATGCAATCGCCTAGGGCGCTAATCACTAGGGCGCTAATCATTAATCATAAATTTAGTTATTTAATTATTTTTTATAATCTATTTTAAATCTAATAATAAATAATAATACGTTTTTTTATACGCGTATTTGTTCGTTATAATTATGTATCGTATTATATATACTTCGAAAAAGAGAGGTTGAGTAACAGTTCTCGTAAAAACTTATGCGTTGATATCTTCATTAGGAAGCCATATGATCCACATTGAGAGCGAACATGCATATAAAAAAAATTTCCACAGATTGTTAAAAAGGGGGCGCGACAATAACCGCTGCCTAGGGCCCCAAATAACCTCGCACCAGTACTGCTTATAGGTTATTACTTTTACGCGAGATCATGATAAAAAAAAATAGTTTCAAACGTCTTTCGGCATAAAAAATCGAAAGGAGAATAAAAAAAATAAAAATAAAATTTTCCAAACACTGATTATGGAAACATTTAAAATTTCGAGTAAAAAGTTGCCCAAACACCGTTCCACCACGTTACATTTTAGGGAAAAAGCACTGATTATTATTATAGTAAATGTAAACTTATGTGTGTTTCCATTTATAATATATATAGATGCTCCAGCTCCAGCTATCTAACATTAATACTTTCTTACAATATTTAAAAAAATTGTCTACATTTTTTTCAAATATTTGTTTTTTTTTTTTCATGTTATGTCCACTCTTAATGCAAAGCATTTGGCCAGAAATTTCGCTACTAAAACTGCTTTTTACACAGTTTTTTCTTTTTTCGAAGAGTGTAGGAATAAAAAGGATAGGAACGGGACAAGACTAGTAGTTAGCTTATCGCTTTCGTTAATTTTCGTTATATAAGTATTGGAATGGTGGGAGGTAATTTTTAGACGTTAAAAACATCCGTGCTGGGACTCGTGAGATCCGTTACGGAAGCCAATGACGCTGACCACTACAATATTTTAATTTGAGCGAATAACATTTCCAAAAATGTAATAGAAATGCAAAACTACCATATATTTATTTCATAAATTATTTTGAGTTTTTTTGCTTATTTTCTCGGCGAAAGTTTCTTGGAAAATTATTTGTATTCCGCAAAAGTTGAAATACAGCGCGATGTGTTAATGTCGAAAATTTGTCAATCGGGTATCTGAGACTGGCAGCGAAATGACAGAAATTCGTCGAAAACTTTGTTTTAATGGTTTTTTCCCCTATATTCCTAAATGCCACATCGTTTTTGTAAAAACATTTTTATGTAAGATATTCAATGTATCTTTGCCGACAGACAGTTCTACATTTCATCTTATGTATTAATAATTCATTAATGGACTATCTCGCATAATATACCACATAGAGGCAAGACGATGTAGATACTTTGACTGTTGTACAAGTTTGCTTGGCAGTTAATCCTGCAGTGGGTTCAGGTAGATAATGAAGATTCTGCGGTCAGTTTTCTAGATGCCCCATGCAGTAATAATTATTTGTAACCGGCCTGAGAGAGAAGGGAAGTGCGTGAAAACCATTGGCTAGCTACCAACATGAAATATTCAACAATTAATAATAAATTAAGTTAATTAAGTTTTTGTGTCATATTACTTAACATTCACCAGCAACGACGTTGACATACACGTATAATCTTTTTTCAGAAATATTTTTTTGTGGAGCAAAGGACTACTAATGAAGTATCTTGACAGAATTACCCATTTCCTACCTTTGACATTAAATAATAAGAAATACTTTTGAATTCATTATAGGCACCAGTATTAAATAATTTATTTGTTAGTTGTAACATTTTAACTGTTCCTGTTATAAGCTCAAGAAATGCGACCCCAATACCCACATTTTCTTAAATATCTATTTTAATATGGGTGATACAATGTTTATAATTATGTTATTCTTATATCATAGTTTTTTGGACTTTTTGTAGAAGAAAAAATTTTTTGATCGCTAGTTCCGTCTCTATTAAATAAAACAGAAGACATACTGACATCGATGCCTCATTTTTTTATATAAATACGCAATAACGCGATAAGCGGTCGCTCGTAAAATAGCATTTGCATGATTGGTTGGCTAAATCTCGTCAGTTGCGTTTACATATGTGTACTGGGATGACGTCTCTTTTACGCGCAACTTAAAATATGACTATTTATTAAAAAAAAACACGGATTTTTATAAAAGAATGTATGATGAATGATGCAGACAAATATTTTAAAGCCCTTAGACTATTTTTTTTTTGAAATTCATAATAATAAGGCCAATAATGAGGAAACCACTGGGGTCCCTAACGACCTCCATCGGAAGAGAGGTATTTTTCTAGTCTCCGAGATGTGAGTGTTTTAAAGATAATTGAACATCATTCGTCAACAATTTGTGTCTTTATTTTCATATTCCTTTACCAACGGATGTTTTTTTAATCCATCTATGCTTTATCTCAACGGAAGTTTTTTCTACAAGAACTCCTTACTACTCAGTTGCACAACCTCTTTTTCTTTTTTTTAAGAGAGTGGGGATAGAATTATAAGGACAGTACTTGTGGTTTATCAATCGCTCTCGCTACGCCTCGTTAATCCTTGGATTGGAAAGGTGAGAGACTATATTTAGATATTCACAAACACCCATGTCTTCAAACAGAATTTGGTTAATCTGATACGATTGAATAAAATGTCACTTCTACTGTGACTCGAAGCCATGAGATCCGTCACGGAAGCCATCAACGTTGACCACTACGCCACGTACTCATACTAATTGTTTGTTACACCTTGTCGATTGTCCAAAGTAACAATGTGGCAGTCTTTCGAATAGCAATGTCAGAAGTTGCTTAACTGTTTAATAACTTTTTTATTTTTCAAAAAATCGGCAAATAGAACATTGTAATTCTCGGATCACAAATGTATTAAAAACATTTTTTTTTAATTTTTCAATCGATAAAAAATGATTTAATTTATAATTTCTATTAAAGGTCGCCTTTCGAGTTCAAGTCAGTTCAAGTACATCGTGCACTTGAAAAGTCTGAAGATGCCGAAAGGTGAAACCAGGGTCGTTAGCGACAAGACTCATGGAAGACTACAGGATTCAGACAATTCAAATTTGATAAGAAATGATCATATATGTACAATTTACATTACAAAACCGACTGTCTCATTAAAAGATTTTACTATCGAAGCTATTCCAATTCCAACATATATGGTTATTTATGTGAGACAAGATTTTCAATATTATAATATGCAAATTCACTATCACTGAACTAAGCCATCCAGGGTGGCAGAGACGCATGACGCACTGCCTATAACAAACGGCGGCCGCCCAACTTGAACAATGGCGTGGTTCATATGACATGACGCTTTACTGAATGCCCCTGCCTTCTCTTTATAACCACGTAGCCACTGGTATGTATATACGTAAAGAATAATTGTGGACGACCTAGGAATTTGTCTTATTGAATGATATTTTATATTCCAGACATAACGTCCAGCGTTTGCTGAATTAAAAATAAATGTACGACTTTTTTGCACAGCCCTAGAAAAATATTATATTTGTTACGCCTCAAGTCTCCAGGAATAAATTTTCTTCACTATTATTAAATGGCGGCTCAATTTTTAATATTATGAACCTACATTTTCTTTTCACTGCGTCTTTTCTATGTCCGTCAGTATTGTCGGCCTCTATGATAAAGTAGCAAAAGCTTTAGTCTAACAGTTCGATGCGTCTGTGTTCAAATTTTTGTTTTTCGTTTCATCGTTTATTTATGGTTTTGGAAATGGATATTTTTTCTTTTTATGTTAGTTTAATGTGATTTAAAAAAAACAATGCGTTTGTATATATCCTATAATGCCAACTATTTTCTTAATAATATGCAAACACCAATTTCCATTGGTGAGTGAAACAATCTACAGCAGGGTTTCTCAATGGTAGACCATGTGGCCCCCCAGGGGGGCACAGAGATTTATTTTTGTTTTGGGGAGCCACAACACAGTTCAGGGGGGGCACGGGTAATTTTGAGCAAATTGAGGATTTCAAATTCCTCGGTGAACTAAAAAAAAAAAAGATTTGGGGGGCACAGAAAAATAAAGACACTAAAAGGGGTCACGCGCCTAAAAAGGTTGAGAAACACTGGTCTACAGCATAATACATAATTGAAAAATAAATTAAACTACATCAAAAACATTGCTAAATATGATTTTTAAAACAGCCTGACTAAGTAAAGTATTACTTATTGTTATATTCCACTGACATTTATCTGTAAAAAAAAATTATAAGTAACCACTGGCGTGCTTAAGAAGTGACACCTTTTTTTTTAATAAATCAATTTATCTTAGCTAAATTCCACTTTTTTTCAGACAACACTAACGATAAGTAATAGAATAATATCATCTTTTCTTTTTTGACATTTAACGATTCTCCATGTGACAGCTGAAAAACAAAAACGAAGGTAAAACCCAGGTTGATAGTGACAAAGCGTGTGTGAATGTACATAATTTAAACGATTCAAATTCCACCAAGCACCTACAGTCGATATCTTAAGTTTACTTTCAAAAAAAATCCGATCACTGCGTTAGTACTTCAAATTTATTGCACAGTTCTCTTTCGTTATCATAGCCATGTATTGTTAATAAATTATGAACTTTACGATTGTTCAATTAAATTAATATTTTAATGCAGACTAGTATAACAGCGATAAGTGAATCGCTAACGTGTACGTTGTTCAAATGGGTCAGGCCGTTAATCGGTTCGCGGGAACCTTTCAGATATAATTACAATGCAGTATATTGATCGCTTTATTATTTATACTTAATAGATCGAAAATTAATCGAATAAAAAATTGAATAAAAATCCCAAACTCTTTTTGACAAATACGATTTATTTATATCACCCAAAAGCAAACTCAGAATAACTCATTTTCTCATACAACAATAGTACAAACGTCAAATCTTGTCATAATATTTTTATAACATGCGGTTTTTACGGATTGCTAAAACGCATGATGTCGAACACAAGATTTCCCATGGTACATAGTATAAATATATCATTTTTCTCCGGCCATAGACATGTTTCTATCTCTTGTATTATCAACATTTTTTATATTCTTAATACACTTAACAACCGTTTCATGATGTAACGGATTAATATTACATATTTCAAATGACTCCTATTTTTACAATAGAAATCAGTTAAAATAACTCAATTTAATATTTGTATAATAAAAACGATTCTTTGTGTTTTTTAGTAAACAATGTGTTTTATTCATATATTCTTCGTTATATAAAAATCTATCAAATTAGCCGGGTAAAAATTTTAAGCAGTGACTTATTTAGAATACTTGACAAAGACCTCTCCGATCGAGAACTAAGGTTTTAAATGCATTTAAAATGATATCATTGCACTTGAACGCCTGAAGATGCCGAAAGGCGAAACCCGGGTCGTTAGTGACAAAATTTGTGTGAATGTACATAATTTTAACGATAATTTGAATGATATCGTTTAACCGCAGTTTTTCCGTGGTCATTATTTGATAGATATACTATTTAGAACAGTTTTTCGATTAAAAAAATTATCTGGGTTACGTTATTTTTCCTTTCCAATGCTGATAATTCAATATATTTTTTTACTAAAAATTGAAATACTTTAAATCTGCCAAAAGTTGTATGAGTATTGACAGGTTCCAGAATTGATGACCCTTTTATTATATATTACTATTTTAAGAAACGGTAAGTTATTTATGAAATCTGTTGTGTTTGTAATATAAATATTATTTTATATGAAATATCGAAATAAAAAAAATGATTTTCTCGTCCGGTATAATAAACCCAGTTGGACGTAATTTTATTTAAATATTGTTTTTATTGTGTATTGGTTTTAATGTATTCATTCTGTTTTGCAATCCCTTGTCACGTCGTTTCGGGAGAACGAATTAACCATAAAATCAAACAAAAACTTTTTTAACTGTTTAAATTAAACATAAATGTACTGGACACACGTATATAACAAATCACAAGAGACTCGAAACTAAAATAAAACAAACAAACTTCTGTCAAACGCGACCTTCCTCGTCGATTCTGAACCAATAAATAAAAATGTCGCTAAAAAAGAAGTCTCTAGCTTTAAAAAAATCTTATTGTATATATTATTTTCAAATATAGTTTAAATATTCCCACTGCGACAGACATGTAAGCTATTATTAGTTCACATAAATTGTGAACTTAAACATTTAAATTCACAAAAGTTTATTATTATCATTGGCTTTGGGGAATATTTAATTTCACACGTGAGAAACGCCTATACAAAATTTGCTACTCATTTTTTTCAGATAGTTATAATATTAGTATAGTTATTTAAGTGCTTTTTTTGAAATTTCGAAAAGTATTTGGCATAATAGTTACCAGCAAATGCGCTCAATATTTTTTGATTATAAAATCATACAAGATAAGTTCGATGACAATCTTTTAAAGGAGATCAGTGATTTCAATCTGCTCAAGGAGACGAGATATTGGCAGACTTTTCAATAGTCTGATGACTAAAAATCCGTAAACGCTTATACAAAAAAAAACACATGCGGCTTGCAAACCGCGGTCTACCAACCCTTGAACTATACTTTTTGTTTTTAAAAATGAAAAAAATATTCACAATCATTTTCACTGCTTTCTTCTAAAATTGTCACCATTTTCTTCATAACTGATTTGAAATTGTTTTCATCTTCATTAAAAGAACTGGTCAGTTCATTTATACCAGTGATGCACAACCTTAACCTTCTAGCGGGCCACATAAAACAAATTATCGTGCGTTCGGGCCGCAAATAAAAAAAAAAAAAGTACGCTCAATCCTTTTTTATACAGAACATATGTACGTTCCATGTAAAACCGTGTAAAAAATATTAAGTTTATTTAATTAAATGAGTTATAGGTTCCATTATCTTATTTTGACCGTGTTATTTCGAAAATAAATTAGCCATCCAAAAAAAAAGATTCAGTACTTGCTTATTAAAAATCGTTTCATTGTGAAATATTTATGTTTCATTTACATGCAATTCATAGGTTAATGCATTCTTGGTATTTGTTAATTTTCAACTATTTTTTTTAATTTGACATATTTGTAAGCCTGTTTCTATGAACCGATTTATTTTCCTTCATTGAAGTCTGAGCTTGCTTACATTTATTTAATACACGTTTTACGTGAAAAAAATATGTTTGAGAAAAAGATTTAAGGGCCGCCACAAAATTTAAAAAGGGTCGCATGTGGCCCGCGGGCCGTGGTTTGTGCATCACTGATTTATACGATAAGCAAAAATTTCTCTGCTATCTAGAGTTGTTTTATAATAAACAGTCTGTAATCATTGAAAAAAAAAAAATTAATTCTTTGTAATATGTCTTTATACTGTGCACAAAGATTTCGTAGGTCTTTTTGAAATTTGAAACAGGTTCCATATTTGGGTCATTTTTTTACACAATGTTTTAAAATTACAATTAAACTGAATCTGCGTAATAATCTGAGTGTATTGTAATAATGAAGTTTTTTTTATATAACGAAACAACCTCACTGAAGTAATTAAAAAAGAGGGTGTGACAAAGCATGAAGCGTTGACACATAACTAAAGACATCCCTTGAGATTCTTATATATTTATACTGTCATACAACCATGTGTTTATGGATACAATTATCTCATTACTAAAACTACGGGTCACCGTTCTCTTCTTTATTTTCGAAAATATGATATCACTACAACAATTCCGTACCAAAGAGACATAATTATCACAATATTAACTTCGGCTGACGATAGGCGGACTACAAACGTTGTAAAATCACGCATGGCATGTTCGTTGCCTGGCTATTTTTTCGTGGATAGCTTACCAAACGATATTATTGGTGTAGCCCACGCACAAATAACTGTTATAAATGTATAAATACGCGTATAATGTGAAAACCATATAGCCCATGGGAGCAAGAGGTCAAATCGGGTCGCATTATGAAAAAAAGGCTGAATGGTGCGGTCGGAAATGCGTTGATTCCCTCTGAGGGTTGAAGCTTTTCGCCCTCACACGATTCGCGTTCGGTAAAAAATGTGTTCAAATTATTTAACGTGCGTTACAGACAATAAAATAACAATTCCGTCTAATTTTTATATTTCATATTAAGTTTTTTTCAGTTTTTATATAGGCGTGAGCTGGATGGGATACAGAGATTTTTGCGTAATCCTCTTACTAAGTATAGTAAAAATTGCAACCTTTTTAGTTCTAGAGTTTTCGTATAACTAAATACTTTGCTAATTCAATCACCCTATTGCTAAACTTAACTTAGTCGAGCGAGCCCCTGTTTAATTAATAAAGACAAATATTAAAATATGAAATAAGTATTTTATTTTAATTACTGACAAATATGTTATCTACGATTTCTTAAGTATAACGTTTGAAACAATGAGTAGGAGTGAAAAGAATAGTACCTTTTACTGAGTCAATCCTGGAACTCTTCACTCTTGCAATCTGAGGTAGGTAAATACATTTTCAGATATTGATTAATTAACGGTATATTCCGTTTTATTACATAAACTTTTATGATATTAGGTAAAAAAAAATATTGCTTTTATACTTATTTTAATTGTATAAAGTGGAAAAAATTGGCCGTTTTCTCAGAACACCATGAATAGCTTTGATATTGAATGAGCCTCTTGGTAACGTATTGCTTGTCTTTGAATTGCCCAACTTTTTATTTTTCCGATAAACCATGCGAAAAAAAAATATAACTAAAATTTAATTGTGCATAACAGATACCAAATTTTAAATATAAACCAGATTTTAAATATTTAAATCCATGAATATATCGCCAATCAGAGTTTTGAAACATTGAGAATAAAATTTCGCGTTAATACGCACATATTTTATTCTTGATTTTAACAAAACGTGGCTCTATTTCTATTAAAATAGAATAACAACATCCAGGAAACTTAGAGCCAACAAGAGAAAAAAATATTCCTAATTGCATTTTCCATTTTTCTTGGACAACTTTTTATGCTGTGAAAATCAATTAATTCTGTCTGTGAACTGTCGCGCTCCTATTGTGGCTTGCGGCCGCCGCTAAGGGTAGCTAACGTGCACCCCTTATGGGAATCCCGCGGGTCGGAAGGGTTAACCTTGTGGCATACACTTTGCTTTGAAAGGGAAGTAAGGACACCCTAGGTACACTTACAAATTCGGGCATGTCATGTTTATTGGTGTGGTTTTGTACACAATTATTGCATTATGTTTTTGCCGGAGCTTTTAACAAGATTACGTAAAAATAACCTTTTTAATTAAGATGATTGTTTCATTTTGTAATTTATGTATGTTCAAATTTATACATACAAGTCAAAAACCGGCTGGTTTCAGCTATGAATGCAAATTGATAGATTTTAACACGCTGTATCTTCTGAAAAAATAAGTTCGGCCATATTTTATGTATTTTTACATAATATACATCAAGTAAATTCTAATTAAATTTATTTTTGACAAAAAAACAACTATAACAATTTAAAGCTTTTGAATATGTGAATCGAATTCGTTTGAAAGTTTTTAGAACGAAGAACCATATAATAATAGAGATTATCTAAAAATTAGATTTTTTTTACCTATCGCCATCTACCCAGTATAACTAAGTTTTTAACTATTTTAACGTTCTGATCTTTAGTCCAAGATAGTCATAAATACTACGAGAAAATTTATAATTTTCTTCGGCTATGTATTCTACAATGACTAATGAAGTCGATTGTTTTCAACACTCAATATAACGTCTTTCTTCACATTATATATGTCTGTATAGGTTTCTCAACTTAACAAACCAATTCCTACATATGTCAAAAAACTCAATCAAAATCGTGAACACAATATAAAGTTATTTTGGATTGAATAAAGTTTTCAATCGGTCTTCTTAAGAAAAAAAACTATTTTACACTAACTCAGCGACACTCTGCTGTATAAAGACGATATGTAGATTGTTTAAATACACAAAATTATTGTACAACATCAAATTAATGCTGAGTGATGGGCATACACAAACATCGAGTTTATATAATACCTTAGATTGATATCATCAACACAAAATAAACAAAAACGTTCTCCTTTGTCAATGGTAATATTAAATATCACAATAATGTTCTGGTACTGTTGTCTTCAGTTCTATAACATTATATCATTGTGACTATTACTTTTATATCGTTAGGACATTCATTTCTGCATTTTTATCAATTCAGGGGCATAGTATCACAGGGGTCTATCTACAAAACCATAGCTGACGGTCAATAATGTATTACACGTGATTTACCTGTGTTCTTATATTCTTATAAATCCATTTATAGATATATACAACCGTATATTGTACGACATTGTGTACGAGATATCGCAGTGTGTCACTAAAACATATAATTATGGCATTGCCAAAACCGAGCATAACTCAAAACACGCATTTTTGTATTTAAGCTCCTGTGATCCTAAGCCCCCAAATATGAAAGTTTGATTTCTCATTTTAGCATTTAATTCGTATTTTTAATATGTTCTTTATCAGGCTAACTTTTAAAATAAAAAGTTAAAAATACTAATAACATAATTATTTCATTATTGACTCTACTGAATCAGTTATAGCTTTTTCGTAAATGTGTTTTTGGAATCATACTTTTACGTAATTTTACCATCATTAAATTGAAAGTATTAAATATCAGTATCGACAATAATAACTACACACTAAATAGTAATTGGTAAATAAATTCGTTAATTTGTATTATATTGACGAATTTTAATTACACAGCCAAATACAAAATATCTTCTGGTTTATAAGTAGACTTTGAGGCAATATTTAGTTATAAATATATTCTACCAATTTAAATCATATTCAAATGAATATTTAATGTCAAGTTAAAGAACTTTTTTAACTTGACATTAAATATTTTTTTGTGCATCTAAAAATTTTATAAAGTCAAATTTATATTTTAAATATTTCAGACATTCTATCCTCTAAAGCAAAAATTAAAACTCACTTCAATTAAAAAACTAAAAACTTATATGAAAAAGTTTTCAAAGGAGAGAAATCTATCTATGATAAAAATCAGGGCTGCGGAGTCGATGTCGGAAAAGCCAGGGGAAATAATTTGAAGAATTATTCTTGTAACATAACTAGAATGATCTGATGATCCACAGATATGTTAGTTGAACTTAAATGTTTAAAAAATCAATACGGAGTCGGATCCGTCTTTTTTTATCCGATTCCACAGTCTAAATAAAATGAAATATTTTAGGTAAATTTTAATAATAAAATCACCGTTTTTATTATGACAATCAAATGGTATAGATATCAACCTCCCTGTTAACAAAAGAATGAAAAATGGCCAATTTGAATTGTGTTATTTATAAATTTAGATTACAATTATAATTAAGGTTTACTTTTTGAAAAACCTTACGATTATTAGTCTGAAGATACTTGAAGAAGATAAAAGATAACGTTTAAAATAATAAAGTTAAAATTTTTTAAATATTACTTTAAATAAAATCATCGACTTCTTTATTATAATATTGAATATTAACCCATTCGCTAACATCGCAATTTCTCTTTTAAAGTCTTAGTTTATTGATAATTTATTATTCACAAAACTATTATTAACTTAACTAACATTAATTCCCTTGGGCCATTGTAGTGATGCTCATTAATTATTCACATCGGCAAAATTGAGCTGGATAATTATTAAGGTAGAAATTTTAAATTTGCCTAGTGTAAATGTTCGCATAATTTTCAAAATGTCCGCCCACGAATTACTCAACCGGTTAGCTTGAAGAGTGCTTAATTATTAATAATTCAAACTTTACGTTTACACAACAACTTTTGTAAAGTGACTCGCAAAGTTATATACTTATTAAAATTAGCCAGTCGACCACTGATAACAAACAAACAACCGAATCGCACCGCCAGGATAATAATTAGCAGGGCTGCCAATTCGACCAAATTAATTTACTGCACGTTAATACCCCTTCCGAATTTCATCAGTAGATGGTATTAATAAGGATTCCAATCTAATATTAGAATATATTTCGATATTCAGTATGTAGTAATAAGTAAAACTTATATTGTGTTAACTCCATTAGGAAACCATATTATGCTCGTTTCCCAATGTAAATGGAGCTCAATGGATTGGAAAAAAAAAGTTTGCTTGTTAAGCTGTTATCAAAAATTTAGTGCAATGTTTTTTAGTTAAAAAAAAGATAAATGGACCCAATGTGCCAAACATTTTGACAATTAAAAATCACTCGAGATAAACTCGACGTTAAGTCACTTGAGAAACATTTATATCCCAAACATTCATTTCTTATACCTCAAATTTAAATTGAAAAAATCTGAAATCTGAATCTGCCGTTACTGCTTTACGGTTGTGAATCATGGCACCTGACGAAGACTCAGAAAACCGTATACTGAGCTTCGAGAACAGATGCTTGCGTCGGATAATGGGTTTGAGGGAGGGAGGTGGTTTGATTTTGTGAGGAATTCAGAGATAAGGGAGCGTACAAGACAACGTCCCGTCACGTCAGTGGTTATGGAAAGACGTTGGAACTGACTGGGTCACGTGCTGCGGATACCTCCGGAAATCCTCAATCTTGCCTGCTTTTTCTTTTGACCGGTGGGATTCTGGCGTCCCGGACGTCCGTCGCGTACTATCCATAGGATGTACTCGGCGGAACTGAGGGATGCTGGCATGTCATGGGAGGAAGCAAAGCAATTGGCGGGAGACAGGGAAATATGGAGGTGCCGCGTGGCGGCCATATGCTCCACATAGGGAGCGAACATGGCCAAAGAAGAAGAAGAATTTTCTATCAACTAGCTTCTTCAACAACGTGTGACATATTGATATTGATAATGAATTGTTATTATCAATTTTGTTTATTCTAACACAATAATACACACTCAATACACGTGCTGACAACAAGTATGTGTTAACAATTAGTGTTAGAAGAAATTAATATGATTTTGATTTATAATAATACTATCGTAACATTTATTTTCGACTGATTTTCAGAACCTCGTATCATTTGTCTACTACGTTGTTTTATAGAGCATGTTTATATTACACATATACTCTACACGTGTTACATTATAATTCTGTGTAAAAATACATTGTACATCAGTAAATTGTGTATCAGGTAGAAATTACATTTAATAGTAAACCGAAACCAAATATTGGTTTTTGATAAACGCTCGTTTAGGAAAAATAAACATTGTTAATCGTAACATTTTCGTTTTATTCTTTATGTCAGGACCTTCCAAACTATGTTCCGCGTATCACCTACATACCTTGAAAACATCTCTTGCAATATTTGTCGAACACTAGTCAGAATGATTCCAGGGCTCATAATCCATTTTTAGTGACAGCTATACCCCAAGCGATTGTGGAAATGTTACTTAATTAATTAGTGATTTTGTTTGAAATCAAAAATATAAAGATTATAAAGATTTATAGTTAAATTGTTTCTGATTGAGTTTGTCGGAAGTCCTAATTTGTCAAAACAAGCTATTATTGTCTAATTTTGAAAACTGCGACCTATTTGACGACCATGAGAAGAAGGATTTTCGTATTATGCCTCATCGATGTCAAACTGAAGAAACAGGTTCGACACAAAACCAAATATTATAAGAATTCAACTCCTCAATATTGTCTTTTATATCAAATCGATTTTTGATTCGAGGACTAAAAATCAATAAAGTCATTAAGACCTTTATTTTTTCATATTTTTATGTGGTAAGTCATACAAATATTTACTTAATAAATAATAAGTATTTTAACAGCACATTTTTAAATATTACTATTATAAATTACCCAAACTTAAAAATGAGCGTTGAGTGCTCGTATAAAATTTCCAAATCTGTGAAGTGTTCCATTGCGGAAAAAGTTTGAGAAACCCTACTCTATGTACACAAATCTAACAACGAAACTTCAAATAATACGATTCTTTACACAAATTAATCTGACACACGCCTTACAAAATACTGAAAATGAGACTTTAAATTCACTCAAATTGTTCTCCAAATGAATCACAATAAAACGTTGTGTTTATTACAAAACGAATCTCTCACAAATTAAATCGTTACTTTATGCTTAGAAATCATTAGTGTTTGTTGCAAATAATTTAATAAATCAATTATAATCTTAATATTCCAGAATTTCTTCGTATTTTTTATAGACTAACAAGGGTCGTATTTTCACTCTACTCTAAAGATAAAAAATCTTGGTTTATTTTAGTATATATGTTGTATAATTAATTAATGGTCAGAAAATGGTGCAAAATGTCATCATTAGTAAATAGTCATTAGGTGATGGAATCTAAATAACACTGCATTGAGATAAAGAGATAAAATAACACAGATTTGATGAAACTTATCCTATAATAAAAATTGTACCTGGGCAAGTATTGATGGCAAAGATCAAAAATCTTACGGGTATTATTGTTGTGAAATGTATGCTTTGTAATCAAGATTATCTTTTTTGCTTACGCATCTCTGCTTATTTTTCTTTACCACGTGAATATTTAAGTAATTTACATTTTTCATTGCAAAAAATGAGACTGAATGTAAGTTGCTGTGAGATCTCTTATCATTATAATAAAATATTTTTTTAATTGCGGTGGCTTCTGTGCTAAGTGATTTACTCTAGTAATTCCAGATGGCTTTATGTCAGTGATGGTTCACCTTTTTTACTATTCGTGTCAAATTTCTGAAAAAACACACATCTAGGAATATTAATATTTTTTTGCAGCCTTAGTAAATGTTTATCGTTCTTTGGCGTAGATTTTCCGTAAACGATTCGTATCACCCAAAATGTTTTAGCGAGTCGTGGCTGACACACTTGTCATAGGTTACCTATCACTGGTCTAGGCTCATTTTTTTGTAAATGAAATTTCTAATTTAGTTTTTTTTTTTTTTTTCATTTTAATTCATGTTATTTTTACATGAGTGTCCCCAATGTCTGTTCTCTTCGAGTGACTTATGCGTGAAAATATCTGGTGGCTTGGTTATAAGCTGTAATTTTCTCATAAATATATTATATACATGGCTATTTTTAGGTTCATATTACAGATACGGATACGGATTACGGATAAAGTGGCAAATGTTATATGTCTGTATATTACATATCACTTTGAGAGGTGCTCAAGGGAAATAATCTAAAAGTTACACCGACTGTACCTAATTATTATTTTTTCTTCCGCATAACAAAAAAATCGTTCAATATACTAAAAACTTCAAAAAATTATAGTATCGACAATGAGCCAAGACGAATAAAGAAACTAGCGACACCTAACATAAATTTTTGAATCAGTCGGACTTCACTTACTTTGAAATAGTAAGTGAATCAGCTAATGCCAAAGCACGGAATTTTTTTTGATATTTCTCTCATAATAAATTTTGAATGGAGTAGCTCGTAAAAATTCACATTTTTTAAAAAATACCTTAGTTTGACACCAAAGACAAATAACGTATAATTTTTAATATAATATGTCGTTTTTTTTACCTTCATTTTCATAATATATTTTTATACGAATGACTTTAAAAAATCTATAACTCATGGGACATATGTTAGGTTACCTAGAGCGATTGGAAACTTTTTTACTTAAGTGAATTTTATTTTCATTTAATCTAGTCATTATGATCCATACGTTACGAATTTTTAAAAAATCTAGTGCTTAATTTATTTATTCACTATAGTATTGTGGTAAATTAATGCTGTACTTACTCACGTTAAAATCTTTATCACATTTTTCTTCACTATCTGTAGTGTGGGACAAAGTGTCTGTAGTGTGGGAAAATGTTAGTAAATCAGAAAAAAACTCTAGGTATATTTGATTTGTATGTTCGCGATAATTGTTTTTTGGCAACCCTGGTATACTCAATTACACCTTTTGTTGTATTTTATTTCGCGCTGTACTTAATCTTGTTGCAAAGAAAACACTGATGATGTACTTATCAAAGTAAGTTTTGATACTGTCTGACAGTTCAGTTTGTTTAATTGAAAGTTTTAATTTGATTATGTCGCTAATGATATCAAAGCTTCATTTTCTTAGCTGTTGTAGCGAAGTAATTCACACCCAGACTGTTTGTTCACCAGGGTGACCAAATTATTTGAATAGAATAAAAATAAAACAAGATTTTATTTTTTACTCGACAAAATAAACTATTCAGCTTCAGAACTTTAATGGTGTTTACAGTCAATCCTTGATGAATACATATTACAAAACATCGTTGGTATACCGGCAGAAGGCGTCATAAAAAGTCTGGCTGTTTTAAGTCATCAATGCACATATATACACGCTGTATTTTCCAATTTCATGTAATAATAGTTATAGTTATAGAGATTTACAAAAAAAAATACGATTACAAGATTTTTTTACTTCACAATATTACAATATTATATTGTTTTTAGAATCTACGCCGATTCCGTTCATAGAGCATTTTAAAGTTTTAAAACAAAATAACGTTCATCGGTTGAAAAGGCTGATTCACCGATTTACTATATTGAAGAAGAAAAAATACATATCCGCTCCCTATGTGGAGTATATGAGATAATATATGTAGCATCTTAATTAAAGTTTATTTTTACAATAACTAGTTGTCATTTACTTCCTCCATCGCTCACTCTTTAGAAAAAAGTATGGATTGATGAAGGTTTTTTTGAAGGATTCATAAATTTCGCTTCCTTACTTTTATAGGATTGGATGGATGGTAATGAAAAATATTTTGTCAATCATAAATTCATTTTGGAGATCTTTTTGTATCGAATTATTCATGTTGAATTAAGCCCAATTATTTTTAATGACGTATCACGAGTTTTTATTACATAACGTATGTATTTTATTTATATTATTTTCCCATTTTCTATGCACAGAGCAGTACTTACTCCTAAATATAATTACAATGGCACAGTTGACACTTTGTAGTTTACAAATTAAATGACATACAATTTTATTTGACGTTGCAGTTTTTATTAATTATAGCCAAGTTTATATTTTGTAAAATATGTTTTATATTAAACAATACAATAAAATTATACTTTGGTAGATTTCAAAAGCACAATACGAATTAAATCAGTCGAACTGGACTAGCGTTTTTATTAAATGAAACATTTTGCAAAGGTTTTCACAAACACTTTGTAATCGAAAAATTACTATTCTTAACGCATGCGTCGTCAAATAAGGCTTCGGTAAGTTACTACAGTATAAAGCTGGATGCTCAAGAAACGCAACGTCTAGAACTTTCGTAAAACGATTGACCTCCAGTATGTGGAGATATTTAGTGGGATTTCGAAATCGTCTGTTTTTTAATCAGGTGATTTACTAAATTAGTCTAAAAGCAAAAACCGATACTTTGTACATATTAGGAGTAAGCGACGTTTTTCTATTTCATGCTTAAATTATTTATTAGTTACATCGAATTGTATTGTAATTGTATAAGATTTTGAACATAATGGAATCGATTTTTTTTCTGCGTAACATTTTTGTGACATTTTAACCTTTTTTATACACAGTTGTTGGGGCTAGCAAAACAATATGAAATATTCATGCGTTAGAGTTGATTTTGTTAAAATATTAGAGATGACATAACTCAATATGTCATACTATCAGAGTTGCCAGATGTCTCTTTTTGTACAGGACTGTCTAAAGTTTAACAAACAAATCTCAAATTTCGTATAGCCTTTGAAAATTTTAACTTGACAAAAAAAATATATAGACAAAAACGTTCTAATATAGTTAAAAAGGCTCGCTGGATTTCCGTAGATTGTCTGGCGTACAAAAAAAAAAGCGAGTTTCGGAGATATTCTGAGGAAAAAGTATAGGGATTTGAGGATTTCAAATTCTTCGGTGAGTTAAAAAAAATATATAACGACTCACCGAAACGTTTCTCAAATTATACACGATTTCATGATAAGTGCCCAATCCCGGAATCCCGGGATGACAAAAAGGCTCCGGGATTGGATACCCTAATTGAGATGGCAAACATATTATTTTGAAACAATTTAAATGCTTGAAAAATACTATTTTTTTGTATTTAAATCGGAGTTAAATTCCTGTACTTAATTGTATTTGATTTATATATTTTAATAACTGTGATTCTTGTGGATTACTATGTGACGATTTTTTTATGTTCCGTACATATTTCTATTTTCCTTATTCACGTATATATTATAATAACATAATTTAAATGACAAATATGATGGAAATATGTTTTTTTTTAATATCTTCCTTAATTCTTAAACTCTTTTTATATCATTCGAAATATTATAATAGTGAACTTTTCTATCTGCGATTTTGGCAATCTGACAATCTTGCGAACGACCCTTAATGCTGGTTTTACGAACGTTAGAGTCCCATAACCCTCAAAATGACGATTATTTAAAAAATGTAAAAGTCGATCATTAGATCATATCAGGTAGGTTAAGTAAACTATACAATGACATTTTGTCAGAACTTTTTATTTTTATGTACAGGTGTCGCCATCTAAAAATGTATTTGAAACCTATTTTATAATCAATACGTATCTTGAATCTTCTTACTTAGACTACATTTTGCAATTAAGTATTATTAGTTTTATATCCAATTACCTCACATAGCATCTAATGAAATCTAAGCATATAATTAATACAAACTTGAACATAGAATGGCAAAACATAATATAAAATAGAACAGAAAATATTTTTAATTTTATGAAATGTGTTTTTCGTCTAAAGGTAAACAATGTGTGATTTTTAAAATATATTCATTGACTGACATACAAGCAAAAAATAATACAACAGAGCAGCGGTTTCCAACTTTTATGTTACTGCGCCTCCCTTTGGAGAAAAAAATATCTTCGCGCCTCTCCATCCTTCATTTCACACAGTAATAAAAACACGTTTGAAAGGGTAAATAAATATTTTGGACTGTTCGCGACTCCCAGGTTGGAAATCGCTGCAATAGAGTAAGGATAGAAGGATGGGGTTTGAACAGGTCATCTTAACGCAATCCTCTATTTTAAGGATCAGATAAGTAGTATATAAGACAATTTGTGACTTCACAAACATCCATGCCGTCGAACAGAAATTCATTTTTGATAATATTTTTAATTATTGGAAAATACCAAAGTCGATCTCGATAATAAAATAAATTATGCAAAGCTTACGTTTACAGAAACAACACTTTAAAATAAATATGGTTGACGATCGAGACCAGATGTAGAATATTAACAGTATAAAGAAAAAATACTAAAAAAAATGAAATTTACTTTTAAGACTTTTATTTTGTAATTTATAAATTCAGAATAACAATCAAAATTTATTTTATCCATCAAACTTTACGATGATTCCTCGGATGATGCTTCCTAAAGTGGCGAAACATGTCATACTTTATAACACAACAAGTGGAATAACAAAGTTATCAAATTCGATAAAAAATAAAAATGAACTTCCACAAAGATATTTAATCTTCCATTCCCTTATCACTAATCACACACCCATCGAAAATAAAAAAAATATAGCCTAAACTTAAGACTGTGTTCTACTATTATACATATTATATATTATAAACAAAAATACAAATCCATCTGGTGCAAATCTAATACCATTGTTACGGTTTCCGAACAAGTCAAGAAAACAATTTAGTATCAATTTCATTTTGCAATCGTTTATTTGAATTATTATATAATCTTAAATTATTGCGAAAACTCTCAAACAATGACGTTGTTAAAACCATTACTCAGGTGGGAGTGATCCTCTGTTACCTGCTTCATACAAAAACCGATATTATTTACGTTTAATTTGATTAATGAAACCGCTAAGTACCTGTTCACCCTTTACTTGGAAATAATTATTTTGCAAAATGGTTTCCCCGACATCTTTGATGAAATTAATTTAAAGGTCTATCGCTTCTTATCAGTGTTCTCTTTCAGCTAACAACAAACACCAAAACACCAAGAATCGAACAACATATCTTCTTATACTTTCAAGCAGTGGCGTGCAACCATGTTTAGTTTCAAGATTTGTAATGAACAAAATTTAATGCAATTAAAGACTTTTTTTTTACCATGTCCGCTCCCAATGTGGAGCATATGGACTCCTAATGAAGTTTATCTCAACAGAAGTGTTTCTACGAGAACTGCTTGTTACTCAGTTGCTCAACCTCTCTTTTTCCAAAGAGAGTAGGGAATAGAAGGAAAGGGCTATGACAGGACTAGTGGTTAGCTAATCGCTCTCGATACGCCCCGTTCATAGAATAGGATGAGTGGGAGGGGGGAATTCAAGACATCACATACATCCATGCCTTTGAACAGAAATTTATAAATCGATTGAAAAATCAATTTATAAAGCTGCCCGTACTGGGATTCGAACCTGTGACCTCCGTAGCGGTAGCCAACGACGTTGACCATTCGACCACACAGGCGGCAAAAACATATAAAGAAGATTTTTTTAAATCAAATTTATGGAGCTTTACGTCTTAGGGTGCGTCTCAGCGTCAGAGTTCTTCAAGTATCCTTCATCGTTGATTTTTTTTTACATGTTCATTCCCTTCCCATCACTCTAGCGAAAGGGAGTGATCGTTACAAAGGTAAGCAATTTACAATGAATATAGTTCACGTGCTCATAGTTCGGGTCTTACAGTTCAGCGATTAGCACTGTGGGCTTATGTGCCTCACTTGCTCGAGTCCCAATACAAACAGCATTTGTTCGATCACATTAACACCTCCATGCCCATGATGCAATCGTAAATAGTTGAGCCATTAAATCATTCAATATTTCTCTTAATATTTTCAATAAGTATTTATCATTTTAGGTATTCTAGCATATATACACTTTTAAAATTATTTTCTAGCTTCTAACTTAAGTTTAAATACTGTCAATAAACAGTGAAACTAAGATGCCATCATGGCATGATACAGGTTAAGAACGGACATGAACTAGAAAAAAAAAACTTGACAAGATTTGAGTTCCGGCACCTACAAAAAATTTCTGAGTTGAACCATATTTTCAATCGATTCGGCGGAATCTTTTGGAAATTCATTTTTAATAAAATGATGTGCATACAATTCAACCTAGATCGATTAACCACAAGAAATATCATCGCAATTGTAGTGAAATACATTAATTATGTATTTATTGACTTGATATAACACCATTATAATAGGGTAAAAATAGCAACGTATTTAGTTCTACAGTTTTTTTTATATTTAGCTATCAACTAATAAATATAAAAAAAACTGTAGAACTAAATACGTTGCTATTTTTACCCTATTACATTAATAATGTGTAAAAAATATTCTTTTGAAATTTAAAAATACCAAAACATTCTCCGAAATAGCTCCAGGTATCCAATATAATAAATTTAAATATTCATTGTTTACTTCTTTCAAATATTTCAAATTTCCACTATTGTACTCAGTATAATTAAAATCTATCCATGTAAAATGAAAATATCAAATGAATGAGCAGACTAGTGCGTGACTAGACAATGTATTTTTATTTGAATTGCATGCATGTGGCACATTTCTCATTTTATCTGTATTCGAGCTTATCAAAATAAGCAATTACGCGGTAAAATTGTGAGGCCGGATATTTTTTTAATTATTATTAGTCCTCTTATGGAAGATTTTTATGTTTTAATTTTTACTTTAAAAGGCTTGCTGTTTTTGTATTGTGAATTTTTTCTACTTACTTAAACAGTTTAGATACAAAAAATGAAACATTTGCAATTAACGTGAAAAATAATTATTCATCGTTTCAGGATTTTTTCTCTCGGTGACTATTCTTCTTTTAAGTCTCAAAACCAACTGGTCCACGCCCTTTAAAATTCGTTCAACTCAGATGAGATGTCTAGAGTTAAGATCCCCAAAATGATTAAGTCGCATACTGCATTGAATATAACAAAGGCATGTGTGTTTGTGTTGTTATTATGCATTTGCACCAGTTTTTTTACTAAAGGTTGAGGAGGTTGTTATTACGCACATTCTTTTTTTTTCAAAGAATAAAAATATTTTGCATTGTAGATAATGTTAATGCGCCAAACATTTTAAAGTTGAAAGATCATACGACAAAAACTTGATGAGAATTTTATTGTTAGTCACTCGAGATCAACTCGAGGTAAATTGACATTAAAAACACCCTCGTTTTAGGTCACAAATTTAAATTGAAAAAATCTAAAATTTACATTTACCTTAGCGGGAATCGAACTAAGACTCACGTGTTCAGTAGAGCAAGCTCTAACCAACTAGACCACAGCAGGCTATACGGTTTGGAGCTGACATACTTGTGATTAGAATTAATTTTAAAATACAAAATTCATTCAATTAATAACGTTTCGCAAATACCTCATTGAAATCGATCTTTGCGCGGCAGCAAAATATCTCAGGACGCCATTAATTTTATAAGTATATCGAGAAATTCTAGAAATCGTGAAAATACGGCCTCCAGCACACGGCTGAGCCTGAAAAGCTTCTAAGCCTAGCCAGAGAGCGCCAGCCGCGAATATTTTCTCTCAAAGGGAAAAATTATTCCCTTTAGAATCTTGTATTTTGTGGTTTTCAGCTTTTGAGCCGTCAAAGATTTATTTTATTTAGCGAACCAAGCCAACATTTTTCATTAAAGTATTACTTTGCGGTAGAGAAATACCGGTTAATGGCGGAATAAATTTTAAGTGATTGATTTTCGCGTCGTGAAAAGTAATTTATTCCAGTTAAATGAATTTGCTGCGATAAAAATTCAATATAGCTTAACATTTCTTCACATCTTAATTGTAATCTTCATATCGAATCAATAATCTCGAAGAGCATGATAGAAGAATCCAAAAGTAGAATGCAAAATTGTCTGCGATAGTAACATCTTTTAATAATAAAATTTTGTATTAGTGATAAAATCATGTCTTACAGTTTTTAAAACGATTCAATTTTTATTAAGTATTCCTCGTTCTACTATTACACTAACGTTATATCAAATACACTTTTATGTGTTGAAATTTCGCATTCTTTCCTTGTCAAATATGATACAATAATATGGATCGTTAATGACAAAGGTACTTCAAACTATCTATTTAAATAATGAAGGATTTTTATACTGTTACTCATTTATGGATTAAGATTGATTAATGCATGATTTTAAAAGTGATAGTTAGATGATTAGTCCATGAGTCCATAAACTTGAAACATTTTGACAGTACTTTTATCATTTTTAGAGAGATGTTAAAATGGTTTTTAAGCACTCATTTGTAGTTCTTTAAATACTCACTTGATTTACGATTTACAGATATCTTATTTTCATCTATGAATGCACGGACAGAAACTGATTTACAATAAACAAAGATATCTAAAAACTAATATATTTTATTATCGGTATCGGCAAGTAATCGGTTAATAATATATTTTAATTCTATTAATATTTTATTTCGCGTAAAGTTAATTATTCCAAAGCATTTTTAAGCGAAGGTTTTTAATTTAAGTTAAATTGTAATTACATTAACATTTTTTTTATTAAATCCAAAAATATCATCGTGTCTGCATTTTTTGTCGAATGGTAAAAAACTTAATTTATTCAATTAAATTTTGCTCGAAAATCTCTTGCATAAGATATTTGATTGAAATTTGTTTTCTTATTGGAATTTACCGTTGATTAATTTGTCATCCAAAATTTACAAAAAATCGCCTTCTTCTTCGTTCGTGATTAAATTAATATTATTTTTTTTAATCACTTTCAAAATTATTTTTATAAATTTATTAGAAAATTTCTTTTCTACTTCTTTTCATTTTTTCAATATTTTGAGGAGAATGGAAATTTATTATGCAAAAAATTAGAAACTCGTTGATACGAATAATATTACAGAATATAGTACATTCATCATATCTTTCACTGTAAGTAGGTTGTGAAATTATTTAAAAAACGTATTAAATTTTATCAATCTAGGTTTGGACTCGAATTGATTTATAAATTATTCAATTTATAAATCAGATCTAAGTTGTAATCGTTTATTTATTTTAGGTAGAAAGACAATTTCTGTACTTCTTTACATTTTTAGTGTCATCAAGATTCACTCAATGAAAGAGCTCATTCAAATTGTGCTATATAAATAGAATATACACTTTTTAATAAACCAAAATATGCATTTAAAATTGTATTATTTTATAATTTCGCATTTTTTATTTTACATATAACTCTATTTCTCGACTATAGCTCATATTTAACTGATGAAAAAGTACGTTTCATCAGTAGAAAACGCTTAGAAACTGATAAAAATTCGGTCATATTTTTAAGAAAAAAATATATAACGTGTAAGATAGTTATTGTTGAATACACCTGATAATATCTTTATGTCAAATATTAACAGTAAACAATGTTAAACTTATTTCTTTCGTTCTTCCATTATGTTTTCCCATTTAGGTACTAATGGGAAAGCTAGACGAGAAAATTCAATGAGATTTTCGTACGGCCTCGCAGGCGGGGTGGCACATATAAAATGTTCTCAACTTGAGTCAGCGAGTTGCCTCACCATTAATCAAACCTTAGTCCACTTTATTGACCTGGGCCACATCACATCCAGCGCGTGTTACTTCGCAAGAGATTTATTGTCAAAGTTTTTAATCAATTTCCCCCCAATGGGAACTAATGTTTACGGCGAATATGAACATACACTTCACGTTCATTTACATTTAAATAGTTACTCGTCGTGTCCTGTGGCGCAGCGGTTAACGTTGTGGGCTTCCGTGCCGGACTTCACTGGTTTGAGTCCCAGTACGAGCAGCATTTTATTGATTTTCGATCATTTTATTGATTTCTGTTAGAAGGCATGGGTGTTTTTGGTATCTAAAAATTCCCTCCCACCCTTTCCGATCTTTTAATAACTGGATGTAGTGAGAGCGATTAGTTAACCACTAGTCTTGCCTTTGGCTTATCCTTCTATCCCTATTACTCTCTTTGAATAATAAAGTTTGAGCGACTGAATAACAAACAGTTCTCGTAGAAAAAATCTGTCGAGTCCATATGCTCCACATTGGGAGCGGACGTGAATTTTTAAAAAATACACATAGACAAATAGTAACACTTTTTGCCTTTTTTTGCTAGAGTTAAACATCCCCTTGTATATATATCCCAATAGCTTTAAAAGCCTTCAATTGAGATTAAAATACACATCACTTTAATTATATTTTTGATATTTCAGACGCTTATTGGGGGAAACAAAACTTAAAAGTGGGTACAAAATTAAACAAGACGGTAAAAAATTCTCACAAATATCGAGAAAATGTAAATTCCGGGCACGTAAAAACGTCGTTTTACTGTAACTGATAAATTAAGAATTGTATTTTTTAATATAAATGAATTACTTGAGGTTGAATGGGAGTTTCGCTCTAGAAATAAATTAAAAAAGCGGAAAACCATCTCTCTTGTTAAAAATATGAAATTTGACCCCTGATATGAAAGATTCCTACATTTAATATTTATGTTTTTACTTTCAACACTTCCATAAACAATAACATCTGTTGTTAATTTGATATTTTTTTAGTTTTTATCTATATTTCAATTAACTATGTTTATAACAATCTTTTAAAATCATTATATCCAACTTAGTAACTGCTTGTAAACGTTGCTTTTTAAATGTACACTTGATAAAGCATTTTTTTTTGTTTGTGTTATTTTTCAACTATCGGGAAACATGAAATACCGACTAACTTGTAATTAAAAAAACCGATTGCCATCGATCAATAAAGAACTTTCTAACTTTTTTTCTCATTTATTCGAAAATTGCTTTCTTAAACAACGGTTCAACGCTTAAACAAGTTAACTCTAATTATAGGATTTATTTGAAGACATATTGTTCATGTTACTTTCAATAAACTAAGAGTGTTAAATACTACAATTTTTATAGGTTTAATTAATTAATTTGATGTAGTTTTTTTTATGTAAAACCAGTTTGAATGTTTAAACTGCATATATAGTGTTAGGATTTGTGTATAATACATTATATACATATTATTTTAAGAATGTTCACTAACAATAATTGGTGAAAAGGCGTTATGTATTTTAAAAAATACAATATTCATTTGTACTACTTTTAAAGGACAAGTTTCGCTTATGATGAGCATTACCAGTTAATAAACTAAATATTTCCATAAATAAAAACAATATTTCATTTATCAAATGACAAAACTAATTTTTAATGGCATTGTAATATCGTTAATTTGTTATCAAAAAGTGATCGATCAAATCAAAAGAAATCTAATCAAAATCTGAGATAGACTAATGGTTTCCATTTTCTTTCTTGTGCACCTTTTGTCTATATGAACATTTTCAGATTGATAGACCTAAAATATTTAGTTCAAATTACTTATGTGTAATATGATAACAAACAATTAAGCTCTTTGGTGTAAACCAGCCTATTCATAACTGGTCATGATCACTTTCTTTAGTACCAAATTATTCCAAGCAATTTGATTTAGGATGCTGTCACCATCATCAATATTTTGATGTGTTTACAACAATCAATAGTAAATATCAGTTTATTATCATCCTTTGAAATAACGAACAATCCAAACCTTGAAGATTTTTTTAGATATTCATGGTATAAAGGTTAAGCGCGATTCATGTTGATACACTATTAAATACATACTGTTAGAAGGGTGCTTTGTGGTTTGTGGGTGGTTTGGAAATCAATTAATTAATTTGAAATTTACTTTAACAACTTTATTATAGTAACGCAGATATATTAAGTATATAAAAAAACCATGTACGCTTCCAATGTGGAGCATATACATTTCTAATGGAGGTATTTCAACAGATTTTTTTATAAGAGAACTATTTGTTACTCAGATTCTCTATCTTTTGTTTTTGAAAAGTGTAGTGGGGATAGAAGAAGGGAACTAAGACAGACGTCGTGGTCAACTAGTTGCACCCACTACACTCACCTTTATTTTAGGATTGACAGAGTGGATTGACAGAAATTGACAAAATCAATTGAAAAAATGCTTTTCGCATCAGGACTCAAGCCCGTGAGATCCGTCATGGAAGCCAACGACCTTAACCTTAAAATAATTTGGCAGCATAATAATATCGAACAGCACAAAAAAAAACTCAAAGCATTTTTCTAATGACTAGATCATTTTTTAAATAATTTGCTATAACTGTTTCAATAGTGTCGTAGTGTAGGGAAGTTTTTGGAATTTTATTGTCTAAAATAAAAATGTTGTTTTATATGAGATTAGAAAACATTATCCCATCACTATTTTATTTATGACTCCATCTCTGTTGACACTGTCGTTTTTTTATATATATATATATTCTGCGTAAATTTAATTTACGCTTTACTTACGGCAGGTATTCACGCGGTATCACATACCCATTATTGGCTCGGCTGTGCGGTCGATGTGGTACATTTTTTTTTACACATAATATTTGTAACATATCCATCCCTACATAATAAAAGTGTAACCTTCGCCCTTTCGCGTTTGCGAGGACACAACCGCGCTCCCCGAAAACGTGACAGGAAGAACGGGAGGCCATTATATCTTTTGTACTTTATACCGAATAATATATTGTGCGGCTTACCTAACACAGACAGATATTTATCATATCCTGTGAGTTCACACAAAAAAAGAAATAATTAATATCAATGCGATTTTTACGTCACTTTGGTGGTTTTTATTACTTAATATACAACGTACATACATAATATTTATGTAACCTGCAAAGTTGGCTCGCAGTTTCTTAAAAAAATATTTTCAGTGTGGATATTGTCACATTTACATTATTCAGTATTCACGTAAACCAGCCAAACACAGTGACAGTTTTAGAAAACAGCGCTAGGAAAATAATTAACTATCTAAATCTTTTAACTTGAATATGTCGATGATGCTGTCATATTTGACAAATCTATTAAGGGCATCCTAGAGACTATTGATGGGCTTAACTCAGGTCGCATTGGTCTAAAAATTAATGTGATGTGTAACCAAACCTGTCATGACTCTGATAGGACCCTTACCACTGCGGGACAGATCATCAAGAGGGTTGACAGCTTTAGATATCTCGGCGTAAATATCCCCGAAGACGGTAGTACAAAAAAGGAGCTCGACATTCGTTTAGGAATGGCTGGAGCCACATTCAACTCAATGCAGACTGTCTGGGACACGCAGCTGTACTCGATTAAAACCAAATCCCACGTATTCAACGCTTGCATTCTGCTGGTACTGCGTTACGGTTTCGAATCATGGCACCTGACGAAGACTCAGAAAAACCGTATACTGAGCTTCGAGAACAGATGCTTGCGTCGGATAATGGAGGTGAGGTGGTTTGATTTTGTGAGGAATTCAGAGATAAGGGAGCGTACAAGACAGCGTCCCGTCACGTCAGTGGTTATGGAGAGACGTTGGAACTGGCTGGGTCACGTGCTGCGGATGCCTCCGGAAAGCCTCAATCTTGCCTGCCTTTTCTTTCGACCGGTGGGATTCCGGCGTTCCGGACGTCCGTCGGGTACTATCCATAGGATGTACTCGGCGGAACTGAGGGATTCTGGCATGTCATGGGAGGAAGCAAAGCAATTGGCGGGAGACAGGGAAACATGGAGGTGCCGCGTGGCGGCCATATGCTCCACATAGGGAGCGAACATGGCCAAAGAAGAAGAATTATTAAAACCAATTTTTGCTTTATATATAAATAAACTTGCGATAAAAATCTAAACATCTAAAAATGCTTCTCAAATAAAATAATTAGAAACACAATCAGTGTTATAACAGTTATCAAATTTATATTTTTTCATACACTTATCAAGATTAATCTTTAATTTAATATAAATTTTCACTAAGTTATTGTCGAATCCATTGAAAAGGTTCAATGTTTGTTTTTCTTCCAGAGTATTGACAATGTTTTTATATTCCTTCTCCTACATATATTCCAGCCATGTACTGTCTTTGTGACGATCCTGTCAGCTGTATTTTCTCCTCATTTACAAACAAAAATGGTCAATCCACATTCCGCCGGAAGTTTGCGAACGTATTTTATTTTTTGCATCATTAACTTTTACCATCAACATTTTTTAAGCCCATGTACGCTTTCAATATGTATCACATGGTCTACAAATTATGTTATCTAAGCAGAAGTATTTTCTACGAAAACTGATTGTTACTCAGTTTTTTGACCTCCCTTTTTTCGAAGATAATATGAATAGGACTATAACAGGACTAGTCATTGGCTTATCGCTTTTGTAACTCTCAGTTTTTTTAAGATTGGAATGTTGGGAAGGAACTTTTTGTATACATTACAAACATCCATTATTTCGAACATAAATCGATAAATTTATTGAAAAATGCTATACGTACTGGGGTTTGACCCCGTAAGATACATCAAAAAGTCAACGGCGTTTACAACTGCACCACAGATCAACAATAAATAGCTATTTAATAATATCAATTTGATTACTAAATTATTAGTTATGTTCATTATATTAAAATTATTTGATTTAAGATCTAGACTTATCATACATACTACTAATGTGTTTTCTTCTCTAGATTTTTTTACACTCCAAATTTTTTTCTAAAGTTCCTTGAAAATTAAACTATTTGACACGACTGAGTTCGTATGTAGAGACGATATAAAATTGTTAATTTATAAATAATCGCTCAATTTTTGTTTTACTTTTCGACTAACAGTAATCATAAATTCATTTATAATGTTTCGTCTACTTGCTTCAAATAGTCATTCTTTACCTCAGTTCCCTTTACAGAAGTACACGTCAGTAATCACTGCGCCGAGGAGGCTGTTTATAACATAATATGACCTTCATGATAGCATAAGCTACATTTGTTTGGTATTTAGTGTACATTTTGGAATTCATAGAGCTTTCACGCACCACACGTACGAGGGTTCGTATGACCCTGAAAGAGCGTGTGTCATTAATAATGGAATTAACACATCCTGGAAGAAATCTACAGAAAAATAACTTCTATCAATATCTCATATTCCTGTGCCATATCCTGTAAGACTTTGGCTGTCATCATTCATCAGGAATGTTTCTTGAGCAAGTTTAGCTTTTATAGAAAATATCATCTTTTCCTTAACATTTCTTAAGTTGAGCAACTCTTACCACACCCATATAAATACTTATTGCTCCGACAGTAAAATACATTTTTTATTCTAATTTTTCTATTCAAAATAATAATTTCTTAAAGTCTACAAAAATATAAAATAAATGCAATACACTTCTGAATAATAATAATTATTCTCTCTTTTTTTTAATACGTCATATCTGTGTCACTATTTTTTTGAAATTTTATTTAAATAAAAAAATAAACATTACTAATATTGATTTAACCTTTTTTTCTAGTCCTACACTGTTCTAGATGTAATAATAAATAATCAAAATAATCTAAGCAAATAAATATGTATAACTTAAAAATGAATTTGAGACTGACAACAATGTTTTACTGTGAACGCATTACATTAATAAATTGTTCAGTGAAATTCAATAGCTCGATTCTTATCACCACGTGTATCAAAAATATAAAGTTATTATTTAGTCACATATTTAGAGAAATTAGGTTGCGAGCTTTATAGTTTTAATATCATAGTTGTACCTTTTATACATTGATTGTTTGACCAACTAATTATTTATATCCGAAGGCTCGCATATGTTTTATTACCTCAGTCTGCCTAATTCATATAATCCTGGAAATGAGGTGCAAGGGTTTTGTTAGATTATGTTGAATATTTTCTGTGAAATGTTTTATTAAGGATACATGCGCACCAAGTGTATACTTAAATATGAAACTATCTACTACACAAAACTGCAAAGCTGAACTGAACAGATCATGTCTAACGTCTAGTACTAACGACTACGAAAAAGTCTTTGTAATGACTATAGGCAGAAAAAGACCAGTAAACAATATGCTTGCGTGATGTATATATGCGGTAAAGGTATGCCAGCAGTTTTTAAACAATTCTTTTCTAAAATATGCCAGTGGCTTGACCGAGTGGAGAAAAGGGTGGAGGGTGGTCAAACCTCTTTAATGTCATCGAAGAATAAGCTCCAAACTGGGAGTAACTTAATTTATATAGTGGGAAATGTATACGATCTTAAGTGGAGTCATTTTAAAAATAAAATAACGTTTAAAAAAACAATTCATTTTGATTTAATAAACATTCCAAATACAATTTAAATCTTTAGTCGAATTAAAAAACTACATGTTTCATCAATTTATCTGCATACTACTCAAATATGTTGAAAAATTAAGCTTTATTTTCGTCTAAACAAAAATACTGTCTGTTTAATGATGTTTTTAACGATTGATACTTCTTATCTATGGACTTGCTGAGGAGGTAATAAATGGTTAACAAAGATAGGATTTCGCTACAGTGCTGTAAAATTTTTATGTCACCAATACCTTGATGCCTTTTGCTTGTCATATACCAAAACCAGTTTTTGCTATACATGTATATAAAACAGAAAAAGAAATTTGACTTTCTGTGTTATCAATTTTATTTTTATGGTTATTCCTTAAATTTCTCGTGGAAAATCTGAGTTATTTTGTTTTTATGATATTAACAAAATATTTAATGAAAAATCTGACAATTCAGCTTAGATTGCTGCAGATTTTTTGTAGGTCAGTAAAAATTATCTCAAAGAGAAAAAATATCAGATGCAGCCATTTCTAAGATCTTAAAATTATATTGAAAAAATACTATCGTATTGATCTTGTTAGGACTTAACCCAAACCATTTTTCACATTTCATGATTCAAATTTGCGAATTCGCGGTTTTCACAAAAATACTTAAATGTGACTCCAGCGCAAAACTATTTCTTTACGGGATTTAACGAATTTTCCACTTCTTATCCTAAATCCCGAAATTGGTTGGGATCTCGGGATCGGAGGTCTTGGGTGCTACCATCGCACTATATGTTTACTTTGTCACACTTAATGTGCCAACCGTCAATTCTCGGATCAAACGCATTCAATTTATACAAAAAAAGTCAAATCTATTTGTACTTATTCTATAGATTAAAGAAATAAATGCGGCTGATTTCTTTTTTCGTTGTCATATTGGAATTTCTATTTTAAAACACATTTACTTGTCCATCTCAAAAGGTTGTACAAAAGCTTATATTTTTTTTATTTGTAGCCAAGTAAATAAAACCATTATTTATGTTGGTTATCTGTTATATTTATATTTCTTCACATTTTTAAGTTTTTTTAATAAGTTTAATCGTCTTGACATTTTTAAAATCCTTTTAATCTACAGAACAAATGATTTAGATTCAGTCATGGATTCAAAAAATATGGCCATACAATCTTTAAAAAAATAGACAAACGATAAATTTTACAATTCTATTCAAAATTAAAAACAATTGAAAATCGATTATCGGTGTGAATTAAATCTGGTTCTAATTTTGAACAAAAATCAGTCATTGAGTCAATAAAAAAAATGCCTTGAAAAATTTGACACCAGAGTCAAATTTATTTATCGTTTAAAGTCTACTGTCAAATCAAATTTTATTTTAAATATTACATAATAGGTATAATAATCATCCTCATCTTGCTTTATTCTAATAAAAATAATTTGTCTTGCAGAACTAAGAATAATATTTCGTCTGTCAAAATTATCCAATCAAAATATACCTAAATAATTTCTTCCTAATAAATATTGATTGTATACTTAATATGACAATTAATTTCAGTAATGAATATTACACTGTGCATAGAGATCGATAGTATTAATGAAGTGATTAGACCTGATCATTAAGCCGTCATTATCTTAAAACAATATTCGTGTGACCCAGCATAACTAATGCAAAACAACAACAGCTGCAGTATTAACTAAGCAGACACAATGATTGCTGCATTATTCATGGAATGCTGTCAAGAAGCACATCTCACAAAAAAAAACACTTCATACCAACGGTTTTACTGAATATGTGTTCTAGATTTTTACATTTTTGTATATATTCCATTTTATTAGTTCAATTTTAAACTGCTGGTTTCTGTCATTTCATAAGTATAGTCCAGACGTCCTTATATTATTCTTATGTTTTAATAAAAAAATCCTTTCATCCATTTGGTGTAATATATACTGGAAAACTTACACAAATTTAACGAATGTGGACTTAACGTGGAGTGGGTAGAGTTTTAGTATGCCATATATTTATTTTGAATAGGTTTTAAAAAAGTGTTACTTCATTATTTATTTTCTCTGATTGGTATCATTATAAACATGAATTTTAATCCATTTAAATAAATTTATTTACCTGCGGTAACTTTTCTGCTTAAATTGTGCCTTAGTTAATATTATTTATTATTTAAGTCGCCCGCTGTGGTCTAGTTGGTTATAGCTTGCTCTACCGATCAGGTGGGTCTGGGTTCGATTCCCGGTAAGGTCAGAAACAAATTGGATTTTTTCAATTTTAATTTGAGATCTAAGACATGGGTGTTTGTTCTCCTTGGGTTAATCTCATGTGACTTTCAAAAAAAAATCTCATCGATTATATCTCGAATGATCTTTTAACTTCAAAATATTTGACGCATTGGCGTAAGCTGTAATGTAAAATATTTAAAAAAAAATTAAAAGAAAAAAAAAATATTAACTGATATTTTTACAAACATAATAATAAAATGACATTCCACTGCTATTTTGTATTATTTTTTTAATTGTTTTTTGCGTTTCTTTTTTCGTGTAGTTGCTTAAAGTTTTTTATTATTAATATTAAAATGTAAAAATTACTAATATTGCGCACTAACGTCGGCGCTCTCATTTCCCGCGCTTTAACATTGCCGCACCCATAAATATACACTGTAAGAAAATATCATTAAAAATATTATATATATTATTAGTATTAATGATCTGATAGATTATAACTGATTTAGTTTATATATTGATGATAAGCGATCGAAAATTCGAAATATGCGCACATATTAATTCACCCAACAGTGGCATTGGGGTTATAAGATATGGAATTATATTTACAGAACTGGCAAACATTTCGTTGTGGACATTATTGAGCGCCTGTAAGTTGTCAGTACAATGGTATTTTACTAGGCACTTGGGCAATAAATTTTCAGCAATGTTATACCACCATTGAAGAGTCAAGTACATATATAGGTTGAGAATTCCGCAAATGTTTCAATAGATGATCTTAAGTGGAGTGGTGCACTTCAAGAACCATTAACTCTCCTGTGCAAAAGCTTCAGGGAAAATAATTTCCGGAGCTTTTGAACGTAAGACAGGTATCCGCAAGTACATTCTGTGCGCTAAATGAGAGTGGCGATCGCCGCAGGCAGCGGCGTAACTCAAATTAAAAGTTTGTTTCTTAAAATAGAACAAGCTTAACGCAAAAACATTTTTCCGTTTTCAAATAACAAAGGAGTTTTTTAAATCACATTTTTACTGTGTAAAATTTATTATGTTAGAATTTATAAATAATAAATAAAGCAACAGTTTCTCTCGACTACGTTTACTACTATTAAACTGCAATTTACACCGTCTGTACAAACATATAATGTTACGATTAGTGTGTATTTTTTTTAATCTGTGAATATGGTAATGTAATTATGGAGAGACGTTGGAACTGGCAGGCTCACGTGCTACGGATGCCTCCGGAAAGCCTCAATCCTGCCTGTCTCTTTTTCCGACCGGTGGGATCCCGGCGTCCTAGACGACCGTCGGGTACCATTCATTGGGTGTACTCGGCGGAACTAAGGGATGCCGGCATTTCATGGGAGAGAGCAAAGCAATTGTAGGGGGACAGGGTAATATGGAGATGCCGCGTGGCGGCCATATGCTCCACATAGGGATCCAATATGGTATACGGTTAAAGAAAAATATTCTACAAATTTTTATAAAAAAAAAGTGTATCTTCAAATATAATCAAATGTTAGGTTTTATCTATTTAACTCAACTCTTTTTCCAAAAGACGCGGAGAATTCTTTAAATGCCCTATAATTTGCCTTAGATGCAACCAAGTCGGCATGACCGACGGGGCCGACAGATCCGACAGATAGTCGTATCGTCTTGAGCAATTTTTCCCGTTCATTATTTAAATCTGGACATTCCCAGAGGATGTGATCAGCATCCTGAATCATATATCCGCATTTACATTTAGGACTATTTACTAACCGGCCAAGCTGGAAGAGCTTGGCAGCGAAGTAACCGTGGCCAGTTATGAATTGGCTGGTCCAGAAATTAGGAGTCAGGACTTTGGTTATCTCCATTCGCCATTTAACATTCGGAAAGAATTTAAAAGTTTGCCTCCCCTTTGAAGATTTCTCCCATCGAGCCTGCCAAACTTTCATTGCAGCTTCTATCGCCACACTGCGCGCTGCAATTCTATGAGCTTTAGAATTGTAAGGGTCTGGTCGAGGAGGAGGCAGTAACTGAATTTCTCCCACCTGGGACTCGACACCTTTGTACAGCATTACTGTTGCGCCTCTAACTTGAATGTGCAGGTCCAACGGAAGTATACCAGCCAAGACAGGCAATGCATCCGTAGACGAGGATCTGTATGCTTTGGTTAGGGCTATCAACGCACTGCGTTGTCCACTTAGAAGGATTTTCTGTATCGAAAGAACGGTGCATCGTTTGTACCATGTGCTAGCGGCGTAGCTTCAAATGCATTTATTTCTGCACACTGTAGTGCATGCAACCAAGTCTTGAGGAATTTCTTCTCGGGACATTTCTGGCAATATTTTGAACACGACTAACGTTGTTACGCTACGGAATACACCCTATATAAAGAGTGTGAAGCCGTAGCGGGTGGTGGTGGGTACAACGTTGAGTACCCTAGGGAATTAAAAAAAAAAAAAAATATAATCAAATGTTCACTGAAAGCATTGTATTGTGTTTATGAGTATGCTATAAGTTTATTCTAAAAATAAATAAACTCCGTTATTAGTCCATATGCTCTACATTAGGAGTGTACATGATAAAAAAAATCAGAATAATATGTTCGATGTTACCATTTTTATTTCGACTGTGGAAAGGCGTTACCCACAGTTTAAAAAAAAATCAATAATCACAATGTAAACAACTTGATACACGTTCTATCAAAGTGGTGTAAGCTGATAATGCCAAATTAGTATTGAATTTATTTTCATTGGGATTTACCACACATAATGAGAGTAATCAATTTTTCATTAGTACTATCAAATTTTGTATTTTACCCATCTCCCAGAGTCCATCAGAAAAGGACAAACCCCAAATTATGTAATTTATAACATAAGAATTACAGTAAATTTTCAGTTTATTCGTAAACGTTGCTATGGACTGATGACGGTTTTTAAAGGAGCGAAACACGTGTCACATTCTATACAACAGCAAGTGAAAAACAATGTTATCAATTATTTTATTATAAATGAACTTCCATAATAGTACCGCAGGATCTATCAAAGACCTTAAAAAGTATTTCAATCTAAATTTAATTTTAATTTTAATTAAGTTTTCAGCTATTTATAAATAAAAGAAAACTTTCAAATTATAACATTATTAAAACTACTCGCGAGCCGATATTGTTGTTGGATTACTTAATCTGGCATTTCACTTTACAAGTAGTTTGTTACCATTTCTTGAAAATCTTAAGCTGAACATAGTTATATCTGAGAAATATTTCTGCTGCACTGTCTTCGGATATTACAACTTGTATACCTGCAAATGTTTTGCGGCTTACAGAACGTTTACTAAGCTTTATCTCAGAAATGTTTTCATGTTTATAAAAATTCTTTCATACTTTTGGCATTTAAAATAATGAAACTTCACAGAGCAAGGTACTTTAACTTGTTCAAATGTCTTAAATACAACATAAATATAAACTAATATACCACAAAAAAACGCTTGCTGCCTTTGGTAAGTTTATTTATATTTTTATAAGAAATGAAAGCTTTTGGCGTAAAATTTGTTATAATAATGTTATTTTGACATTTACATAATTGATTCAATAGAGCTAGCTGTAAGCCCGTTGACCTCAACGGGGGGATTTTTGTTGCATTTTTAAGTAGTCAGAAAATTACAAACCTATTTATTGAATAAGCCAGAAATTCTAAAAATAAAATAAATATATCTCGGGGCATATATCGACAGCATGCCCTGTTGTATTTAAGTTGTAAATTATTTAATTTTTGGAACAATGTTGAGTTTGCTGACAATTATTTTTCCTATTAGCAGAAATAGACCTCGTAAATTACCTAATTTTTGGAATAATGTTTAAGTTTGCTAACAACTATTTTTCGTTGTAGCAGAAATTTCGTAAAATATTAAATCTTTGGAATAATGTTTAAGTTTGCTAACAATCATTTTTTATAGTAGCATAAATCGACCTCGGCGCATATATCGACAGCCCTGCTGTTTTAAATTGTAAATTACTTAATTTTTGAAATAATGTTTAGGTTTGCTAATAATCATTTTTCACATGCAAAATGGTATAAATTAATTGCACATTTTATCAAAACAAAATTATCAAAATGTTGACTGATTCTCCAAACAGAACTTGTTTTTTAAAATATATATAATGATTTTCACTGAAGTTATTTTATTACTTATACTGAAATTATGCTTTCGCCAACAACTAGCTATACCACGTATGTACCTAGATTAAAAACAAATCTTGAAATAATTGCGTCTTATATTTATTTTTGAAAAACATATTTCGCTAGTCAATCGGATTTTGTTATTTTGGTAGCATTTATTTTCATACGATCAAGATAATAATAAAAAACAAAAACATTCGTCCAATAAAACACAAAACAGAAGTGTGTTTACCGTTGGGTTTATGACCGGGTACATATCAATCAAAATGGCGAATAAATTTTACATATCGACCCGTAAAAGGCAGAAAATCATAACCGACAATTAGTAAATTTTACAGAAGAAGGTTTTTTTTCTAACCAAGTTCGAAAAAGGAATTCCTTAAGTGCGGATAGTAAATAGTAATATATGGTCAATAACTATCTTGATACTATAATTTTTTTTTTTGGCAACTTTCAGTTCTCTAGATCAGGATTCTTAGCCGGGGTCTACGTGGAACAAACGAAAACAAGTCAAAACACTAAAATACAAAGGTCCTAAAAAATACTAGGCAAATAAAATAACGCTCTAAAATATTTGTCACTGACGCTTTAGGCGATATTGAACAATTATTGGCTTAAAACGCAATTAATCACTTATGTTCTTTTTCTGATTATGGGTTGATATTATGTTGCTACAACGTATATGATAATATTTGCTATATAATATATTATTTACTGTCGATTGAGAATTCTGAATGAATCGTCAATGTCACATGTAAATCTTCAAAATATTGAATGTTTCCATTTAGAATAGCTTTTCCTATGACGACCTAGGTTTGGACATTTGCCATCTTCAGACTTTTAAATATAAAATAAAATAAAACTACGATTTTGTTCGGATATTTGTCATTTTACAGAAGCTAAGTGAATTGTTCTTGACAATATAAAAACATATGTAAATATAAATGTTCAGTTATTTATTCCCTTAATAATTTGCATCAAGATTCTTAATAATTTTCTTTTATCGAGGGTCAAAATCATTTCTTACATTTTTTATGAAAAAGTGTTTATTCTTTTTCATATACATACATATTATTAGTTAGTATAAATGACATGGCGGAGTACATAACAATTTTATAAAATTCAACCTCACCTAATCTAACAGCATATTTCTTCCTTTTACAATTTAATTCATAAATCTTATGATAAATAATAAGATAAGATTTTTTTTAAATATTTAAATTATTAAAACAAATGAAAAAAAATATTTTGACCCGCGATAATGGGAAAGTATCGGGTTTTTTATTTTAAGCATAAGTAAATTTGTTGACCTTTTTATCAGCACTTAATTTATTTGATGTTTTTTGACAGTCGAAAATTTTCCTATTTTATTCCAATCAAATTCTCGGGAATATTTTTTTTCGTTCATTTGAAATGTTCTTGAGTTTTCCAATATAAAATATTAGTATGTAAAACCATACTTGAGCAAGACTTTTTCTTTTTCTTTTTTAAGACGAAACACGAAAAAATTGAAATTGGTTTACTAAGATGTACAAAAAAAACCCAGTTCACTTATATGTATTCGATATGAGAGACAAAGCATCTTATAGGCAAATCATCGAACATATACTTAATTTTTTTATCCATGTCCGCTCCCAATGTGGGGGTATATCAACTGTAGTATTTCTGCGAGAACTGTTTGTTACTCAGTCACTCAACCTCTCTATTTTCAAGACATTAGTTGGGATAGAAGGATAGGGCTAGGACAGAACTAAAGGTTCACTAATCGCTCTCGCTACTCCCAATTATTAAAGGATCGTAAACGGATAGAGGAAGTTCTTATACATCACAAATACCCATGCCTTCGAACAGAAATCTATAAATCTGTTCGTACTGGGACTCGAACCCGTGAAATCCGGCACGGAAGCCCACAACACTAACCGTTGCGCCATAGGGCCCGACCTTATACCTATACAGTTATAATAATCTGTAAGCATTATAAAATCTTCTATATAGTATGACATGAATTATTTTTGATATAATATGTCAACACACGTCATACCATGTATTTCGTGTTAAACTGTCAACGGAATGAGTATTTAGACTTGTACAACAAAACATAAAACAAAAATAGAAATAAATTACAAACAAGTCTTTTTAACGCTACATTGAGAATTATTATGATTGAATCATTACGATTGTTTCAATGTTTCAAAATGATAGACAGCGGACAACTGTGGGAAAAAATATTTAAATAATTCTTTTTATTCAATTTTAAAAAAAGCTCCAATCTAGTCTATGGTTCATTTCGAAGCGGAATACAATTAGTTATTTGTGCTCGGCAAAAATTGCTGGCACATCATAAAGTTTCCTTTTATTTATAACGCAAATTTAATATATTCTGATATCGCTGAAAGACAAAAGAAGTGCGAACCGACCGTGATGATAATTATTTTACTAACATTTTTACATGCGGCAACCCCAGAATATTGAAGAAAGGGTTTTTTTATTTGGAATGCTCCGCGGTTCAAAAAGATTTTCTTTGAATTAAATAATAATAACTAGGCAATCTTGTGGCGCATTTTTTTCTTTGACTCTGTTCCTTGTTGAATTTTTATAAATCACAATATAATAATAACATGAAACAGTCTTGTATTACATCATTGGTTCCCAAAATTTTTCGGGTGGCTACCCCTTTTTATAAAAACCATGTGACTAAGGGACCCCCGAGGAATTTGAAATTCCTGATTTGCTATAATTTTGCCCGGATTGTCACCGAAACTTCTTTTGTTGTTCAAATCCAAAATCGAAAAAAGTTGGCGACTTCCAGGTTCCACCCGTGTATTATATGTATGGATAGTATTGATTCAAAACTACTGAAACCTGCCAAGCGAACTCTTCAGTTTCCAGTTATCACATAAAATAGTAGGTACAAACCCAGGACTTATTTTGTCCGTTTCCAATGTAGAGCAAATGGCCTCCTAATGAAGGTGTTTCAACAGAAGTTTTTTTCTTCTAGAATTTATGTTACTCAATTGCTCAACTTTTCTTTTTTAAAGAGAGTAGAGATGTAAGAATAAGGCTAGGCCAGGACTTGTGGTTAACTAATCGCACTCGAAAATGTGGGCAGGAATATTTAGACATCACAAATACGCATACATTCGAAAAGAAATTGATAAATCGATTAAAAAATACTGTGAGTACTCTAACTCAAAGCCGTGAGTTCTGTCACTGAAGCCAGCGACGTTAATCTCTACGCCGCGGATTTGACGACTCGAACTCGTGAAAACCTTCACGGTCCCGGCGGCATAGAACTATTTATGGTTACACTATGATTTTAACATTAAGAAGAATCAAGTTTACGGTATATTATCGAACATGTTTTAAAAATTATTTTAAAAATTGAATACCGGCCAATTTATAATGTCTCAACAATCTTGATTGTACAAATATTCTTACAGTGTTTTTATTAATTATACTATTCTCGTAAAATTATAATCAAAATTTAAATTATACCTGTAATAAACGGAGTTTCTATTGAAGACAAATTTTCAATTATTCTTCTTATATAATACCTTGGTGTGGTTTATATCAATTTATTCGATTAAAAGTGATAACGTAGATGAAAAGTTTGCATTATTAAAAGTTTAAAGGCGTTTGGAAGCAAGCGAGAAACGCGTCACGGGAATAAAATTGTATCGATAAAATCACATCCCTCTCAAAAGACGGTGGTGATCGTTAATTAAAGAAATCTCGAGGGTGCTCGCAGGTAGTCGTTGTGGCACCTACATCTGGAAACCCACCCTTGCGTGTCCACCCTAAGCACCTTCTGTCGTGGTTGTCAATCAGCGTTGCGGAAAACTCTAAAAAATATACACAGTTTTAATCAAAATCAAAATGTATTGTTTCATTAAGTTCTAGAGCTGTTTCAGTTATTGATTAAAGAACATCAGTTAAATAAAATATTTTAAATGCATCATAAAAAAGCAAAAATATTTAAAAATACATTTCTAAGAATATTTCCTCAATAAACAAAAGATTAAATAAAAATCATTTTGTAACCTCACCTGATTTTTAAAAATCTGTATTATATATTTAATTTTCTATTATAATTCGTACACATATAATAATTAATGTTTTTTTATACTAAATATGTAAGTGTAAGTGAGTTGATTTATTAAAAAATTATTCTAAGTTGGTATTAAAGAAAATAAGTTTTTATAGTGCTAATGATGATATTATGCTGAAATAGCTATAAACAAAACCTTGAGAGTTTGAAGGACTTAAAAGCGTTGCTTTTTCGTCATGAAATTACATAATGTTGGATCATATTATAAAAGTTATCTTTAAACTAACCAGAGCAAAGGTCTTACGCAACTCAAGCAAAAACTTCTACTTGATGTAGTAAATACTTCTTCAGTGTTTTTGAATTTGATTATAATATTAATTTTGTTCAAAGCAGAAAACTTTAAAAAGCCGTGCGCTCTGTATACCCTCAACACGTCTGTCACGGACCGTATGGACAAGAGCCGCTCATTAATCCAAAAAGGGGTCCCCAACTATTATGGCAAGGAAGAAGACAGTTTTCGCAGCGGAAGTTATGGATGTATCCTTCCATTGACACCTTTTCTTTAGAGAGAGGGAATTGAGATCAATATCCGGCAGTTCGTGCTGTATTTCCGTTTGAAAAATATCCTCTACGTAATCGATTGAAGCATACTTTGTGTTCAAGACTTATCTTGATTGTGGAAAGATTTTTTCATAATATGGCAATACTGTTAATTTGAATATGAAGAAAATTCTATATTGAAATGTACAGTATTAATTACAAAATAATATTATTATTGGCAAGTTACAATTATGTACAGAGAGATAACTATGGTTAAGTTTGTTGAATACAATGTAGTATTTTAATAAACCTTTAACTACAATTATACATTTAATTTTACTGTTCAATAAAATTATTAATTAAAATTTGTTTAGTAATAACAGCGAATGAAAATAAATACAAGCGTTTTCTTTTGGAGAAAACTTTTTAGATAAAATATCAAAATTTATTTTAAAAAAAGAGATATAATTTTTGACTTTGTTAAATTTTGAATAAAGTATAGCCATACACTGTAATTACACGGTTTTATCGGATCCTATCTCCTTGCTATACGAAGGTTGATTTTGTGTTTATTTACGGCTATTTTTTATGAATATTTTTTCATCTTCATGTTAAGCATATGGACTTCTAACAGATTTTTTTATTCGATTATTATAAAAAAAACGTTATTCGATAGAAAAATCTGTCCGTTCTTTGATTTGAACCTGTGAGCTTCTCTACCGAAGCCAAAGCAATGTTTACCACTTGACTGCGGACGATAAATATCTACTGGCATATCATTACATTTTTATTATTCATTTTATAAGACTTCTATACGAATTCGTTATGTTCATAAAAACAATTCTAAGAAATCATAACATTGTCTTCGTAAATATTATTCTAAATTGTATAAACACACTTATAATGTGCTATATCTCGTTCTATGTTGATTGTGATATCAAAAATAAACGATTAAGCACGAATTTAATCATAATTCATCCAATTGAATAAATATATTCCTTATTATTTACATTTATCGTTATTACAAAGATAACTAAATAAACTATATTATATATCTTAACCTTGTTTTGATATCGCAAACAAATGATCGAAAATAAAATAATACTTTGTTTTGGTTTTATAAATTATAAAAAAAACGTAAAAAAAATAATGTTTTACATTTTTTCCACAATACACTGATGCCATGTCATTGTTTGTATTATATATGTATATAAATATATATATGATATTATTTCTAACGATTGGCAATACTTCGTCGTAATTGGTCGTACCAATAATTTCTATTCATCTATGAAAAAATATGAACAATTTCTCAGAACTAAAATTGCATTTGTAAAAAAAACAGAAAAAAAACATTCGCAGAAATAATGCATAATCGACTGTAAATAACAGACGTGTTAAATTGGCCAAATTTTCATCTGAGAAATCTCCATCCTTTTGTGTTCCTTTTTTTCTTTATTTCTTCGCATTTTTGAAAAGGGCTACACCTACAAACGATTTAGAAAATTCCTAAGGGATATTTTTCTATCACCATAGACAATTTCGGATCGTTACATAAATACTTCATGTAACGAAAAAAAGTATAAAGTGTATTATTTATTGATCCGCAGATGCAGACTATAAAAAGGCTGTATTCTGTTTTATACATCTTTCTGTGTTTACGTCATATCAGTTATATTATACTTATATACTTATATCTTTACATCTGTTTTATATCAATAGGCAAAAAAATAACAACGGTTTGAAATAATGACAAAATATGGTTCAACCTTTAAAAAAATTACAAAATAACTCTTAAATATAATGTAAGATTGTGAAGTGAACTTATCTGAAATTATTTAAATTTGAAAATAAAACTTAATTATGAACTTATTAAAAAAAATCTGAAATGAATCCATTTGTTTTTATCTATTGAAGTGAGGTTAGAAAATATATTCTTAAGATCCAATTAAATTATTACGTATTTTTATGAACGTGTAAAAGTTTTCAAAAATATCTTAATACATTTTCTTAAATTTTTATTCAAGTAGACTCCATTTTCTTTTTTTAAATGATTTACAATGTAAAAGTCAACTTACTATTAATTCAATTATTTGAAAGGGACAATACTTGCATTACAGCTTAAAAAATGAGCTATGCATATAATATACACGGGAAAAAAAGTCATAAATTTAAATGTTTGCAAAAAAAATTTGAAAATATATTATATATTATTTATTGATCAGTTTAATCTGCTTGCGATCATTTCATAAAATCGTGAATTTTTTAGAACCACAATTTTATTTTATTTTAATAACTATAGTGCTTTTCTACGAAGAACTGAATGTGTCTACAATGTCTACTTCCAGGCATCCAAGCTCTTGTAACTGGCTTACCATATGACCGACGGAGATAACAAGTTATTAGTCAATAAGCATATTTAAGCATATTTTTTCTATTTCAATTTAATCTATTTTTTACAAAATTGGAAAACATTTAAAACGATGAAAATTAAAATATTTCAAACAAACCCTCATCAAATTTAGTCTAATTGTTTTCTTTATTTTTTTTCTTGTGTGTTATTATCTTTAAACCAGAATTCCCACGGCAGGTAAACTGCTACATTAATCAAGGGAGTCACACGCAGGTATTAAATATTACAGGTTAATTGGGGTCCGTAATTCGATAGTGAAAGACTTCTGCAGGAGTGGAGAAATTGAGGCCTCCCTGTTTTATATTCCACCTGCGGACGTCTCCGGAGGTGCCTGCTACCGTCTAATTGGTCTGGTACTGCTGGCCCAGTGACAGTTCAAAAGTTTACTAGAAATGACAATTAATTCTAAGATTTTTTCCGATCTATGCAAGTTTGAATCGACTGCATTATATTCGTACAAATGAAGCTATGATGAATTGTTAAGCTTTCGGAGACAGTAGTAGGAACATAAATCATTTGGTTTTCCACTGTGGCTGAGTTAGTAATATCTTTTAAAGTTGGTATAATTACAATTTTAAAATATTTGGCGATAGCTGTAATCAATACTGAGATAAAATGTTAGCTGATCAAAAGATACAAAGGCTGCGCCGAAGCAATCCATAAAATGCGCGGCATAATTTGTCATATTTTATATTTGAAAAATGTTGGTATTTTACTGTATTGTATTGTATTTAAATAGGAAATAACAGAAGTCGTTCTATTTTTTATATAAAATAAAATCAAGGATTTTTTAAAAAAAATTAGCAGAAAGAAACAAATAATTAGTCGCCAATACATTTAATAATATTTTTTATAAAATTTACAAAAAATCTAGCTTTTTATATCATTCCTTACAACTAATCCTCGTATAATATACTCAATTAAGATCAAATTCTTGTTCTTATAAAAGGTAAGAATTTAATTGTATTTAAATTATCTAAGTGTTCAATTTCTAATTTATTTCGGTCTACAAAGGTTATTCCAATTTAAAAAATATATTTTACTATAATATAATAAATATAATATACGCACCAACCCAGAATAAGTGCGGGGATGCTGTCAAACTGCTGCGCGGCCGCGCGGGCGCAGCTTAGAGGGAACTTTGGTTCTAAATTAAATTATTTTTTAATTAAAAATTCTAAAAATATGGCATGTTTTACGAATATTTCTTTTATATTCATTATATAATTTATCATACTCAATTTCTTTTTGAATTGCGAATGATTTCTTTTCATTTAATTATCTAGTCTGTATTTTATTCATATACCAATTTAAAAAATAGTTTTTAAATACACATTTATTCGTCCAATACAAAATGTTTTTTTTTAATGATGACTATTGCAATTCGTAAATAAAATCAATCTTAAGACTCAGAATCTGTCATCTTAAGCATTAATTCTTTATATGTACTTTAATGAAAATCTATTTGCTAATTTTGATTTAAGTATGGTTTATTTTTAAATATATTGCTTTATTTTCTTCGTTATAATGCCACAACTTAAAATTATCTTTTTCACACCATTACTTTTTATCATTTCCAATCCAAATGTATAACATATGGACTTATAATGGAGTCATCCCAATAGAAGCGTTTCTGTGAGAACTGTTTTTTCAATTCAGTCGCTCAGCAAGGAATAATGTTGCTTGAACAAGACTCGCAGTTTTCTAGTCACTCTTGCTACGCCCTATTTTTTTATGATCGGACAGATAGGCGCGAATTTTAGAAACTAAATACAAATCCATAAATCGATGTAAAATCAATGTTTGAAAGTGTCTGTACTTAGGGGTGGGCTGTAGGGGGCTTAGAGATGCTCGCGCGAGCCCCTTATTAATTTAAGGGAAAACAATATTCTCAGATCAAATTAGTAGAAAAGTGTAATTTCTGATCTACAACAGCTTCAGTATATATAGTAGTACATATTGATAATTTTACAGTAAATTGCATTTTATTACATATTGTAAGTGTATTAAGTATCAATCGATTGCTTATTTAAGTATTGCATATAATTGCATAGGAGTGATAAAAAAAATCACTCCTTTTCAAGAACACCAAGAATTGCTTTGAGATTAAACGAGCCCCTTGTTAATATATTAGCAGCCTACCGTTGTCTGTACTGTGTTCTTGGTCTCTGTGTTCTAAATCCGTATAGACCGCACTGTTGTCCAGTTGGTTTCATGCCCATGATACAGAAACTACATTCATCGAAATAATCGTTAATTGTATAGCTTGTTACGTATTCTGGTAATCTAAGCATAATTGTATACAACCAAAATAAAAATAAAACAAAATGTCGAAAAAACTATGTCGCCACTTAGATTCAATAATCGCCGATGCAGAAATGAAATCTAGTATCACGGACAAGTAATTCTTTTGTATTGTGTATACCGGCCAACAAAATGTCGTAGAATACGCTGTTGTCTAATTCTTGGCTAGCTACACCACTGACATTATCTCAGTACCGGAATGTCGCGATCAATGAACCGGGAATATCAAAGCTCCCCTTGACAGCGCCCTGACTATTGTTCTGCGGTCCGTTTGAGGAGGGCCTAGTTTGCAAGAATTTGAATTTCTCAATGACAACAGTAAAAATATTTCACAATAATTATTTTCTATCATACCTCTGTTTGTAAATTTACATGTCTACGTCAAAGAGATTGCTTTAGCATTGAAGTTATTTGGACTCGAGAATTTCAATATAGCTGTGTAGTTATTAATTATACGAAATACAAATTCTTTATTGCTTAATCTTTCATCAAATTTTCATGTCTTTAAAAAATAGTATCAAAATAATATACGAATATGCTTGCTATTTGAAAGTTAATAAGATTCCATTTACGTATGTTTGAAATTAGAATTTATAAGTATGTATTTTTAATTCAAACATACTTACTCTAGTGTTCCAAATACAAAAATTACTAGCTGTAAGCCCGTTGACCTCAACGGGAGGATTTTTGTTGCATAATTAAGTAGTCAGAAAATTACAAACCTATTTATTGAATAAGCCAGAGATTCTAAAAATAAAATAAATATATCGGGGCATATATCGACAGCCCTGCCCTGTAGTATTTAAATTGTAAATTATTAAATCTTTGGAATAATGTTCAAGTTTGCTAACAATCATTTTTCATAGTAGCATAAATCGATCTCGGCGCATATATCGACAGCCCTGCAGTTTTTAAATTGTAAATTATTAAATTTTTGGAATAATGTTCAAGGTTGCTAACAATCATTTTTCGTAGTATATATATTTTATTCAACTAATTTTCAAGTACGCTAACAAAAATATTTCGTAGAAAAAGAAAAAGACCCGAGGACATCAGTACACATCAGTACACATCCGAGGACATCATTTGTGAATTGTGATTTGTGAAAAGTGATTATTTTATCGACTATTAATATATAGATTTTGGAATTTTTAGAATAATCTAATATTCTAATTTTTAGAATAATTTAATATCTACTTTTTTTTCACTTCAATGGAATGTGAGAAAAAAGTCAGAAAATAAATGGGCAAAGAATTAAATTATATTTATATAAAAAATGCAATTTTCACATGCAAAATATTATAAATTAATTGGACATTTTATCAAAACAAAAACATTATTCTCCAAATAGAACTTGTTTTTTAGAATATATATAATGATTTTTACTGACGTTATTTTACTAAACATACTGAAACTATGCTTTCGCCAACAACTAACTATACCACGTATGTATCTAGATTAAAAACAAATCTTGAAATAATTGCGTCTTATATTTATTTTTTGAAAAACTTAGTCAATCGGATTTTGTTATTTTGATAGCATTTATTTTCATACGATCAAGATGTAATGTGATTTAAAAAGAAAGTTTTCAAAAAAAAAAAATGTTATAAACCAAAAAAAAACGTTCAAGGCTAGGATTCGAACCATCTACCTTCAGGTTTTTAGTTTTTTTTACCTTTTCCAAAGCATATTCTCGTTTACTCGTTATTTAAAACAAAAGATACAAAATTATTAAATTATCGGGATAAATTCTAAATACCCTCTGTTAAAACGTAAAATATTTAATAGCCGTCAGCATACATATGACACACATGGAATATTTGCATTTAACTGTCGAAACTATATTATGTAAAATATTCCACATTCATTATTTGACAGGTGTTCCATTTTTGAATCTTTAATACAAACAATCGAAGTCAGTAGGAATCGCAAATATCGTTCCATTTTCAAATTTTTATTTTATATACACTATTTTTATCGCCTTGATATTTATGACGTTAGCTCAGTTGATAGAGAGCTCGACTGGTAATCCAGAGTTCTGTGTTCGATCCACGGTCGCGGCGTTTTTTTGTATGAATTTTTTTCAGCGATTTGATTTGTTTCGTCAAATAATAAACAGTGTATTGGGAAAATATGTCTTTAGTATGAATAAAAAAAATAATTAATGGCGACAGCGGGGCAGGATATGGGGGGGGGGAGGAGGACCGTCTTTCTTGACGTCATCGAAAAGGCGAAATCGCGACCATATACAAACGAAAAAAGTATGTATTTGGTATGAATAAAAAAATGGTGACAGCGGGGCTGGGGCGGAGGAGGGGGAGGGAAAATCGCGGACAATCATTCAGACGGACGGACATTATCGAGTATTAATATATAGATTACTATTTAAATTTAGTATCTTTTTTAGTAAGTTATGTGTTCCATATTTCAAATTTGAAGTACAGTTTAATTGTCATATCGACGGTGGAAAGGATAAAGGACGTAAACCCACAGTTTTTTCAAAACAGCTTTTTCTGATAATCATAATGTATACATATTGAAACACGTTCTATTAAAAGGATGTAAGCTGAAAATGCTATATTAGTATCTAAATTTAGCTTTTATGTTTGAAAATAGAAGAGCCAGTGAAAATTGCGACCAAGAAAAAGGACTTAAAAAAAAGATTTTTCTTGACAAAATAGTCAATAAAAAAACTAGTTCATCAGTCACTTTGCATTTCAATGTTGTGTATAGTTTATAATTTGCCTTCAGCCCAAAATCCTCCAAAAACTTTTTTTGTTTCTCCTGTAAAATTTGTTATGTTTGAGTTACGTCATTTTTCTTTTTCACAGTCGATATGTATGTGTTTTTATAAGTATAGTATATTAAGCAAAGCGTAAGAAAATTGTATACCTATCTCAAAACTAGAGCAAAAAAGTAAGGCATTTATTTGGGAAACACAGCCTCAAAACGAAAGAAAAATCTTCCAAAAGAATATATTTATCCGCTCTTCGATAAAAATGTTTCGAATTATTCAAACCTCATTCTAAAATATATTTTTTCAATGTCTAAAAACTGCCATCATAACCTTGCGTGATGTCTTAAAAACTTATGAAGATTTGACCCTAAAGTTATAAATACTTTCACGAAGTACGTACGAGGAAAACTTTTTATACTATTCTGATGAAATTCTAGTCTTAAAAAGAAAGGTTAAACTTTTTCTCTTGCTAAAATTCAGTGGTTGTTGTGAAAATGCTTTTTGTACAAATAATTTACTTTCCACATAATAATAAAACATTATTACGTATGTATTGTGATAAATTTTTCCATCTAATACAATAAAGTTAAAAAGCTTTTCAGTGAATAAATTCTTTTTCCGCGTAAATTCTGTACCAAAAATATCCATCGCACTTAAAATATTTTCAAATAAAAAAAAAACAAAATAACATACATACATTTAGATAATATTCGATAACTGCTTTTCGCGACGAAAATTTTATTAATTTGAAAAATATTTTCTGTTTGTCAACATAATATTACAATAACTAACTACTTATTCCAACCATTACACTAACAATTCAATCCATTTTTTATTATTTTATTAAGCTGTAATTCGTTGTGGAAATTGCAATTTGATTTACAGTAAATAATTTCATTTATTATTATAGTACATTACATCAACGACTCCAAATTTCAAGGAATTCTTTACTCATAATTATCAGTATTTATAATATTGATCAAATAGTGATAAATTTATTATTGTTTTAATAAGTAATTTAAATATAATAGATGCATACATAATTTTATAAAAATGAACAAATATTTATTTACACCAAACCATTATTGCATTATGGTACTCATTTAAAAGACGAAAATGTGTGACACGTTTATTTCTTATTTATATCGTTTTTATTTAATAATTTTCTTTTGGAGATTTTTCTCTCATAAGTTTTTTGTCTATCATTTACAAAGTCAAACTATGTATATTTATTTTATTTCATCATAAAAAGTTATAGATTCCGGTCCATATTATATGCCAAATCGCAATAATTATAATAGCAGTTTAAATTCACTTAAAATATAAAAATATTACGTTAGTTAATAGAATTCTTAAAATAAATAAAAATAGTTAAAATATATAAATTACCATATCAAATAAAGTAGTAAAGCAAGAAAGACAATGTAGTGTCTTTTTCCTCTTAGCCACTTTGATATTATTAAATATCAGCAAAAGAAAAATCCGTTAAGCATAATTCTGACGATTGTGCGATGTCAAAATATAATATCTACCAACTATATTAGACAATCCTTTTTAAAACTAAATACACTGATATGTTTAACCTTAATATAATAGAATTATTATGGTTTATTCCTGCTGAATAAATAAATACCAATTCAATCACTATATTTTATTATTACACTGTGCAAATCAAAATTTACATTTTCACTGGCAACATGCGTTTGCTATCACTTTTCTGAGTTCCTTTCCATTATTCTATCACATATAATTTTTAGAGTAATTTTGACGTTTATGTTTGGTTTTCTCAATACATTTTCCAATTATATTTTTGAGAGCCCGAATCCAATTGTTTTTTCCTTAGGATGCTAATAATCAGATGAACGTAATACTTGTACGTAATGTTACCCAAAAATGTTGCCGTTTTTCATAAACGCGCGTCAAGAATTTTATGATATTTAAAAATCAGTTCGTATCACCGCCATTTTTTAACAATTTAAATCAATGTCAGACGCAACACATATACTATTAACGAAATGAAAACATAAATGTCTATTCGAATTTCGAATGAATATTTTCCTCTGTGTGCAATCGGATAGGTCATATAACAGTCTGCATTGATTACCTAGCATAATTCCTCGCATAGTAATTAATATTCATACAACAATAGACCCAGTAAAATGGACGTTGAATGTACATGTCATAGTAGAACAAACAAAACCATCCACTAGATGGCAGCACTCTCTATTATTTTCTTCTTTTTATGCTTTCCCGACAATCTCGAGCAATAATTTATTAACATCATGGAAAATGCTGTTAGCAATATGACAACATTTTCGATAAAATAAAAAATATGAGACAAACAAAAGAACGAACAGGTTTCTGCTTACAATGCGTTAAAAGCGATGAATAATCATATTTAAAAGATACATAGCGTAGTGATTTATTTATTACTTAACTGGGCAGAAAATTCTTTAAATTTATGGCTAGCTCAATCAATTTATTTATATATAAATTGAATTTATTATAAAATTAAACATCTGCTGCTTTACTAAATGTTTTAATGATTTCTTTTGTCGGCCGTATCGGGACAAAATCTTCATTCCGAATTTACCTAAAAGCATTTTTTTTTTGCATTTACACCGATTATTGTTTATATTATAAAATATCTATATTGTTAAAATGTCCCATTTGCAAATTGTGAAAATGATTATTGTATGATTACTTTTCAATTCGTTATAGGGCATCTTTCTTACTTACAAATTAGTAATATTTATTTGTAAAGTGTATTAAACTTTCGAATTGTAGATATGTTTTGTAATTTGTAACATTATCAAAACATTATTTTCATATTTCTTTTACCAATAATTGTTTGCCACACCTTTATTATTAGGTTTCCTTTATTCTGAATAAATAACATTGAATCGTATGAAATTCTGACAACTACTCGCTCGTGATGAGTGAATCCGGGTCTGATTCGTAATACATAATGTGGAATTAGTAAAAAAAGTGTTTTATTATTTTTGTCATTTTTTTTTTATTTTAGGCTCATTTTTTTAAGAATTAATAAACTATTTAATTAAATTTGATGGCAGATTTCAGTCTTGATACAAAAATATTTTTGTCTTCTAAATCTTTGTTTTTTTTATAATTTAAAATCACTACTAATACAATTTAAGCAGAATAATATAGTATTTTATTTTAGTTTGGCACTCCTGAATTCGTGATTAAGTGTAGTGTTTGCATTCATCCAAGAAACACGGACAGGTCCATAGTACACAATCCCTGTTTGATGATCCACTAATACGCCGACAGTGCGCTGTACTGCTCTTGACTTAAAGACGGCAAACAGTGGAACACTTCAATAATTCCACTCGCATATCGAGAGTTCCACAATTGTATGAAGCACTTCTAATGGCGCAGATAATCGATCAAACTACTTGCTGTACAAAGAAATGATATAACAGATGCTATTGATTGAGAATATTAATGTAATAAACGAAATTTGAAACAAACACAACGAAATATCGATGTCACGATAAACGTGTAATATATATTTTTATTATTTGTTAGACCTGCTTCTCACAATAACAGAGCGGGTATCTAATGCGCAACATTTATACGGCAGGCGTTAAGCTGAAGGTATGCTGAGACGCAGGTGATGCAGACCAGTGCAGCGCAGGGCAGCACATATTTTTTATTACTCCTCCACACAGACACTTGCGACGCATACTTGCGTCTGCCCTGCGATGCACTCCATTGTGAAGCTGGCATAGTCCCGATTGAGGCTGAACGTAATCTAACAAGCAGCCAACGCAGGGCAATACAGAATTAGCAGGCACAGCAGACCTGTGACACATTAATGACCCATAATGGCATAATTTGAAAATGTATATTTCTTTATCAAATGAAATTCAAGATTCATTTTTAAAGAGTAATTTAAATAAAGTTCTCAGTAAATTTGAATTAAAATACTACATTACAAAACTTACCACACAAAAACAGATTATTTGATCTCTTTAAAGCAGTGGTCACGCAAGTGGCATATATGAATATAACATAAAGATCCACAGCAACTCTTTAAATGACGTTTAAGTGTATGTAGTCTACATGAACAACATCCCATTAAATGGTTCATTTTCACTAATTCAATTAGTTTGTCTCTAATTTTCGAGGCGAAATGAAAAGAATACGTCCAAACCTGCTCGCTTCAAGCAGGAATATGTGCAGGGTCTGCAACGGAGCGCAGAGTAGACGCGGGTCTGTGTTTCTTCGTGTAATACAAAATCTGTGATAACCTGCGCTGCGTCACCTGCGTCTCAACATACGCTTAGCCACCCCGTGTAGTTTGAACGCATTTTTTTTCAGGGCTGAGGAGTCGTGTAAAAAAGGACGACTCCGACTTCAGTTTTAAAATAAAAAACGATTCTGACTCAGACTCCAAAGAAACTTTTCAATAATTTAATTTTAACTTATATATAACATTAGTCTACCATCAGATAGTCTTTAGTTAGCATAGCATGCAGTGGCAACCTATGGACTATTGTGGTTTGGATACACATCAAAAAAAAATATTTTTACAATGGGTCTGAGTCGTAAGATTTTTTTGTCTCTGAATCCGGACAAACCGCCTAGTTTTTTTACTCCACTAAAATGATCGAGAAAACTAATTGAGTTAGTGCGAATTGAAATTTGTTTATACCATACTACTTACTTATATAGACTTCTCTGAGTAGATTTTTATGTATCATTCATGTATGTCTATGTTGCATGACGCATCTGTCACAGCATACGCTGGTGGCTCATGTATGCTTAGCCTGCCTGCTCTTGTCAATACAGTATATACGACTCATAGCTTTATGATTTTCGTATTTGCTGACTACAATTATTACATTTATTACAATACTGCATTACAGATATACAGACAAATATCGAAAAAGCTTATTTTCAAATAGAAAAACTGAATCCATGTATTGCTCTACTTTATGCTGTCATAAGCGAAAAAAATACATTTTTTTTTTTAAATAGCCGTTATTTAAAAACAAAAACAAAATGGCTCTTTTTTCGATGTACATACTATGTTTCTGTTTTAAACTCTGTAGAACGTATTCGCCGAGTAAAGAGATAATCGTGTTTCTAATAACATTCCTTCCTTGGTCGACATCTCAAAAGACAGCACTGTACGGAACGATGTCGCCATTCGTATAACCTCCAACTGAATGTCTCGTACACATGACTGCTGTCGGTAAAAAAACAAATGTCATTTGTTCAACAATCACATTTTGCTGGTGCTGTTTTGCTATAGCAAAGCATTGTATCTAACAAGGTCTCGGGAAGATCGTATACTGAGCATCGACTATACGTTTAATTTAATTCTAAGGGTGAGACGGGTTGAGATTAAACAGCGGATAACGAAACCGAATTCTGGATGCGCTTTGTCTTGGCCATATCGACCCATAATCCGAAAAATATCTTAAGCGAAACAACTTAGGTAAATTGCGTTTTAAATCAATAATTCTTCAATATCGTCTTGCTAGGACGTCAGTGGCAAAAAAAATTAGAACGTTATCTCATTCACCTTAACTTTTTTAGGGCCTGTGCATTTTAGCGTTTTGACTTGTTATCGTTTGTTCCACGTGGATCCCGGTTGAGATACGCTGATCTAGAGAATTAAAAGTTGTCAGTATAATATCAAGATAGGCATTGACCATATATTACTATTTACTAACTGCATTTAAGGAATCAATTTTTCGAACTTAGTACGAGATTAATTTAAAAAAAACTTCTCCTGTAAAATTTATAAATTGTCGGATACGATTTTCTGCCTATTGTGGGTCGATATACTGTACTCCACTTAGGAAGCAGTAATGAAACGATCAATGTGACAAAACAATGAATGCGATTTTCTTTCGTTAATCATAACGATACATTGAGAAAACACTGTTCTTTATATTATAATTTTATTAGTTATTTCAATGGATAATATTTTTATGCTTCACCGCAAATAGCTTGATCATTACTGGCGAAAAAAAATCCAGAAAAAGTATAGTCACTACTATTGAAAGAATCCCTGACCCTCGGCGTCCTAGTGTTTACAGTTTTTAAACGTTTCTATGCGGTCAGGTCCACGGGATAGCGCCCTGCTCCGATCGACGGATAGACCCAACTCACTATTGGCGTGATCAGAATTATGATTTTTGTATTTTCAGTGTTAATCGAAATATGTTCTTAGGTATGCCGTCCAACAATGCGGGAGATGCTTTTTGGAATTTCCACACCCTCACACGCCGGGAATACTAATTCGGGCTTGGATTACTGGCATAAATTTTTGATACACACTTTATGTCAGTGTGGATATTATTTGTCGATATCAACTTCAAATAATATTAAAGCCCAAAAACTTTCAAGTGGTTAACTAAAGAATCAAAATAGGCAAGCTTATTTACCAAAGCACTGTCACTAATCGGAGACGTCCGATGAGTATAGGTGGTAGGCAGTTCCCTAGGGGCGGAAAGTCTCAGGAAGCGGCAAATGATCACCGATTTTGTGACAATATTTTTGAAATACAAATTTAGTTTAGAAAACTTATTATGATGATTCAATGTCTTCAAAAAAAGTGCTGCAAAATTCTTAAATTCTATTAAAATGTAATGTTTTATATAATATATTCTATCTTTGAGGCCCCCAAGATTTGGAGTCCCCAAGCGCGTGCCTCTTTAGCTTATGGGATAATCCGCCACTGGTAATAATACTATGACCATAACCATGATGCAAAGTTTTTGATGTATTCCTAGAATAATAGTAAATAATGAAATAAATGTCACTATAACTTTAAGAGTATGTAATATAATTTTTAAAAAACTATTTCGAAACATAGTAATAAGTATTTTAAACTCTGTCTAGGGGGCGGCACATAGCTTAGGAACGTCACTAACTCTAATATGATTTCCGCCAACTTTTAAAATTTGCGGCCCGACGAAAATCGGAAAAAAACTTCGCAGACTGGCGCCAGCCAAAAATAAAAACCAATATCAGACAAAAAAAAATATTGAAAATCGTGTAAAACAGGTAAAAATGAAAACCAAATAAGTAAATTACACAACAAATTATTTTATAATATAACATGTATTTTTATTTAAAATAATCGCGACTTGATTATATATTATATCTATGGACTTTTATGAGGGACTGGACATAAAACACTTTCATCACTAGATAGTCTAATGTGGTCGGATCAAATGAAGCCTTTTGCTGTAATAACTGTCATGTGTTGTTGAATTTATTCTCTTCAAATCTTGATTTTATTATTTTTTTTTGTATTCTAATGTGTATTATGCAGGACTGTGGAGTCGGGTAAAAAAAGATGACTCCGGCTCCGATCCCAAGGAAATTTTTCAATAATTTCATTTTAACTTTTACATATACCGCGACTCCAAAACTCTGACTCCGACTCCACAACGCTAGTATTATGTACTGTATTTTTATTTGTATTATATTTGTCAAATGCATGGCGAATTTCGCCATACATTCTTTGTATTTTTAACAGTACATAGCTGTAATTTTGTAGTGCCATATATTGTTCTTTTTATTTGAAACATTAAAGAAAAGAAATAATTCGTGTAATATCATAGTGTACCTTATATTAGACTGTGTCATTTCAAAACTGAGTTTAATCTGGTTCCCCAGCAGTCACTAGATTTAATCTATAAATGACAACCGGTAATCTGGTTATTTTAAAGATCCTCCAATGCACGCACCCCAGAATATTTTACCCCGGTGTGCAAATCCGAAAATGTATGGAAAATTTGGGTTCGGAATAAAAAAGATTAATTTATATTGTAATTGGTATTGGTTCAGATAAATCTCGCGCTGTAATATCTCTCCAACGATAATAAGATGATCTAATTATTATTGATTAGTGCATCCTTTCCGCTGCTTCATCTCCTCTAAGCTAAACACATTTATTTCGAAGTCAAAAAAGTTGCTTCTGCGATCTCACATGTTATACACCCTCATTTTACCCCCAGTCGCAAACCTGTACATTATATCACACACCCCTCACATTAGGACGTGACTTTGTTTAACATCACGCATATTTTTTGATGTTATCTCTTTGGGGTTGTCGCCATTTTCGAGTTTTTTTAAGTAAAATAATAGATAATTTACTATTCGATAGATTGAGTCAAAGAAACTTTATACGTGAAAGAGCTGAAGAAATTTATAATTTTACTATGTATGATATTTTATATTATTGTTTATTTCGGGTTGCTATGTTAACACCCTAAAAATAGTACGATAACATCACAGATTTACTGGGATACGCCCGCATGCTCATCATGATCAACCTAATAGATGTGTCAACCTCCAATCATTTGACAGTGATCTCCAAATTCATTTTACTGTGATTTATGAACAATAACATGAATCTACAAGGTGAGATCCCATGATTCTGTATTGAATAGTACCAAACAGCTCGTCTTTTCTTTGACAAGTTTGTTTCTGATAAAAATTTATAATAAAATCAAAGGCAAGAAGTCATTTCGTATTTTTATGTCGAAAATAATTGCTGAAAAGCGGAAAGGGTTTCACTAATAAATTCTTGACAAAATGAAAGTTGAATTGAGTTTCCAGGACACTTTAAGATTAAGCCTGGCCCCACTCGCAAATAGCACAATAATCTTATTATTTCAATCAAGAGGTACGATTTATTTGACAACACGTTCTGCTTAGAATTTGTTTTTCAAATGGAAATTTGTCCAAAGCTGAAATTAATTTGCCTCATTCCGACTTTATTTGTTCGTTCACTTTGTCCCAGTTGTCAAAGGTCTAATGAGTTTTCAAATAAACGCTATTCCTGTCAGCAGGAAAGCGTCGGTTTGTTTTATGGAAATACTGTTTTCTCACCAGCTCCGTTGAATATAATAATACTTAATTGATATTGCACCAAAGTGATACTGCGAAGGCATCAATTGCTTTAATAAACACCTCGCAACAGTTAAGTTACTCACAGTCACAGCAAACAATTTCTTTTGAGTGGGATTATAATCCCGACCCGTTTTTCAATTTCAACACTTTTCCAACACTTTACTAGAATAATGAAACAAGTACTCTAATACAATTATTTTTATTTACGATATATTTAATTACGACATTTTTAATTACGATACCTTAATACATGTTTTTACGAAACACAACAAAACTTTGATATAATTTTCGTATTATAAACATTAATATTTGAGATAGATTTCAATGTAAAGATTGTTATCTTATTTAAACTAAATATTTGATAATATATTCTACAATAAACTCGCTATTTGTAGTTTCTAATTTCTAATCAAAGTAGACTAATATGTCCGATAGCTCAACATGTATTTTCATCATCAAAGCTTTCAAACTATTAATGACATCTAGGATAATGTCGGATAATTTGCATTCCTTGTGGGATTTAAACATGAAAGGTGAGAGAGGGTTGGTTTCTAGTTACACAACAAAAACCAACGCTCGTTTCTACGCATACCAGCCCAGAAGAAAATTCTTCATTTATAATAATAATAAAATTCATAATTTCAAAAGTATTTATACCTACAAACAATACTTTCCCGTCAGTGAGAATCAGTGAGAACTGATTGCAAATTACTTCAACGTTCAATCTATAATACATAGGTAGTTCGGTGGGTTATTAACTTAATTTCTCGTGCGCTCGAAGATTTTTGCATGCCTTTTTCCAACTCTGATGCGATACGTCAGATAAATGATTTTTTTAATTCTTTCTTATAAATAGACAATAAATGTATACTAAAGTGCATCATATTATTAAAGAATCACAAAAATTTCTCCACTACATTGTTTATTTTCTATCACAAAATCTGATATTTTCTATCCTAATAATGAAATATTCTCTTAAAAATGAAATAAATATCCAGCAAGACATATTGTTTATTTTAATCCATGTGAATTTGTATACATTTTTAAGCAAGTTTATTCAGATTTTAATTTTTCAGATGCCCCATCAGCCTTTAATGAATAATTTCTAGTATCCTAACCTTGCAACTAGGCATTAAATTGCCGATATTACCGAATCTGAATTTACGTATTTCGACTGTTTTTATTGTATTATTATTTAAAAACGCATAATAATAAATTAAAATTATTATATTATGGCATAATATATCACTTTTCAATATAACGCTGAATAGCTGAGTATATGTGACTTATATGTGCTCATAACATGGCCATAAAATTATGACGTAAGAAAATATACGATTTTATTGAAATGAGAAACGGCATCGTTAAAGTTTGTCTTTAGATCAAGTCATTCGATATAGGTAGATACATCAAAGATTGTTGACAAATGCACATAAAATAATGAAAATTTATTGAAACCTTACATTAAATATTCTGCACATATTTAAATTGGCAATTAAATCGTGTTAACTGTCCTCCTCCCTGCGCCCAATGGAAAAGGATAAACCCCGACTTTTATTTTGTAATTTATAATTTTAGAATAAGGATTCATTTTTAGTTTATTCGTAAACCTTGCGATTTTAAATCTGATGATGCTTCACAAATAGCCGAAACATGTGTCACATTTTGAAACACTACAAGTGTTATAACAAAGATATCAAATTTAATTATATATATTTAAAAAGAACTTCCACAAACCTACCGCCGAATCCATCGACGACGGGTCTAAATATACTACAGAAGAAGGTGAGGGGAGTAAATAAAGTCCGTATTTCAAATTTTATATTTGTTTTTATAGTTATAACAAAAATATGTTAATATCCGAAATTTATTAATTTAATAAAAAAATAACTCACTACTCAAAGTTCTAGTGCAACAAGAATGAAACTCATTATATTTACCAAGCAACGTGTAATCAATTATTCATCACTTATGTTTATAGTTATTCTCATAAAGTCCATAAAATGTTTTAAATGCAGTTGCAACACAACGGCGCCAAACCTTCTCTCTATCCGACAGTAATGACTAAACCAATCCAAACTTTGTCTTCACTGACTTGACCAAACATAACATACTTCGGAAACACGCTGTACTGGCTCATCCGTAATAATATCGACATGTTTGTATTGGATAGAGTTTACCGTGTATCATGTTTTATCAGAACAACATTTCATAAGTACATTTGCATAAATAAAATGCTATTATTAACAACCACTTTAATATAATATTATAATAATATACGGCATGGAACACATTATTGTATTTTACATTGTTTTATATGGGAAAAATTGTTTCGCATAACGAGTGTTTCACATAACGAGTAAGATTCTGGAACGAATTTAACTCGTTATGAGAGGTTCCACTATATTAATATTTTTAGTTAAGATAATTTTTTTTAATATGTAACTGCTAAAACACTAGTCTGGAATTGGAGTCGAAGTCATTAAAAAACAGACCACTCCGGCTCTCTTTTCTTGACGTATTTAAAATACAAAATGTTATAAATATCAGTGGCTATATTTTTTTAAATCGAAGACGGGGTTTTTTTCACAACTCTATATCCCTGATTTTAATGAATGCCTTAATTAACTGAGTGTTTTTTATCAACTACGCTAATGTTAGTTATAGAAGTAGCTTTCAATTTACTTTTAATATGCATCACTGTATCGAATTTTACCTACCTAGCCTACTAGCTTTTTAATTACCTAGCTTTAGAGTGAGATATCAAACTAAATTTGATATATTCAGCAAAAATATTATTTTAAAAAAAAATACATAACATATTGTTACAACATTAACTTTATTTAAGTTTCGCAGTAAGAAAACAGAATTGTTAAACCATATAGACCTAAAAACATTTCAACCTTAATATAATATATAATTTCCCGATTTCATTAAATTTGACCGGAACAAAATGGCGGCGGATGTTGATCGTTGGGGGATCCACTATGCACACTGTGTTATGTGGTCATAGAGGAAGGAGATTTAAGCATATTATTACATTTTTGGGCAAACCCCTACATTTATTCACTTAAGGAAAAAACATCCAAATTCTGTTATTAGTCTCACCGAAAAATATACGTTTACATGAACATAAAAAAAACGAAAAATATATCTGTTTTGCGGTAAGAAAACTTACTTGAATATTAAAGCAGATACATGTGCTTTACTACATGCTACTCATTTTCTCTCTGAAAGTTTGCTAAAACACTCGAAAAAGTGCAATTCTCTGAAAAGTTTAATTGCGGATACGAAAATATTAAAAAACCCAACGTTGGAATGAAGGAAACCGATAATTCATGCAAATTACGAAATATTTTTGCGAAAATTCGTCTACTATATTTCAAATTTATGGTATGTTCTTTGAAGTAGTATTTGACATGTTATTTTGACTTTTTCATACTGATACTATATTTGTATTCCACGTAAATTATCGGTTTTTTTTATGTCAACGTATGATAATTTGGCATTTTCCTATTTGTAATTAAATTTCTAAAAGAGTTGCATTGCAATTAGCAGCATTACTTTTATTTTGTATGTATTAAAAGAGTTGCATGTTTACCTTAAGCTTTTTACGACAATCGAATGGATATTAATTAGTACTCGGTTAAACTTACATTTGAAGCTATTACTTGCGAACCCGACTTGTTCCAATATTGTTGAAAAATGAAACTTAAATTATTATAAGTATTTTTAATAGTAAATGACTTTGGAATGATATTTTATATTTTACCAAGCCAGTTTGGGTGTCTTCTTTCTAAAAATGGTTTTAAAATGTATTTGGATTTACTAAATTATATTCACAGTTCATGTTGTACCAATTTGGAACAAGCCGGGCTTGCAAATAATAGCCTCATTTGTAAGCTTTAATTATTTTTTTTAAGATGCTCCTCAAAGAGGTAAAACACCTGTCACAATTAATAACACAACCATTGGAATAACAAAGAAAAGAATTTCAATTATATATTTACCTCAAACTCTGTCAATCGTTGTATTTATTTTCTGAAATTTATTTAATATGAAATTTGACTTTGGCCAGCGAGTTCATTGTCGAATTAAGAAAAAACACTATTCTCAAATCGCATAATATATTTATAATTTAAAAACGCAGTAATGTACATTTGGTGTTTCTGACATATATAATATTGTTAAGAATAGTTTAAGTATAACGGTTAATAGGGTAAAATATCAAGGTATTTCAGTTCTACAGATTTAAAAAAATTAAAGGTTGATAGCTATTTCGGCTTACGCCATCGTTAGAACTATCTTTTAGTTTACTATCGTTTAGTTCTGACGATGGCGTAAGCCGAAATAACTATCAACCTTTAATTTTTTTTAATCTGTAGAACTGAAATACCTTGATATTTTACCCTATTAAAATGGAGTTCTACCAAGTAAATGCCAAATCAATAAATATAACGGTTAAGTTATGGAACAGAAGCGGAAAGAATAGTATTTTTTTTCCTTCAATCTTGGCTCTTGCAATATAAGCTAAAAAAGTATATTTTTCTGCTTTGAACATTGATTGTTTTAAAACGTATCGCGTTTTGTTACATACTATAAACATAAAGTAACATTTGATTTTTTAATAATCATTTCGTATAATTGTGTAAGAGTGATAAAATATCCACCCTTCCTGATTACAACGCGAATAGCTTTGAGATTACGTGAGCTCTTTGCTAACTTATTGGCAGCCCTGCTGCCAACGCTGTATGAAATCCAAGACGCCGTGTACTACAAATGAGAAAAAATAACACATCTAATATGTAAATATCTACTGCTTGTAGGTAGGTATTTTAATATTATTTGTGATTCGTTGGTTTATCTCTTTGTCATATTTTTTGTCAATGCAACACAGCACTTCTTGTACTAAAGAATTTTTTTTCTGACAACCATGCGATATGCATCCAGATCTTAACTAATAATAATGGGTTTTTTTCTGTATTGATTAAAATTATTTTTTTAAATCTTGAAAATCTCCCATCAAGTGTTATTTAAAATTGTTTTGACCTTGATTCATGACAAATTTGTTATATTATGAGTCGTTCTTGCCAAATGAATACATAAAGAAGATTGCTTTCTGTTATTTTATTAACTTTTTACTCTCTCTTATCTTGGAATTGGGATAAATAGTTAAATACAGTGCACCTTTTCTATCTACGCAAACAATACAGGATAATAAATAAAACACAAGGAAATTTCAACGCTCTTGTCATAAAATGCTTTACGATAAAACTTTGTATTACTCATTCCGTGGACCTTACGATTTTCCGCAAGGTGACCTGACCTGTAAACATTGATTACATGGTTTGTAAAACACATAAGAAAAGAATAGATGCCAACTAATTTTACCATATTGAATACAATATAACATACTTAGATTATGAATTACACATCTACCTAGTGGGTGTCACTTAATACAATATATTATATTATCTATGCCATCTACTTATAAAATAATAATACATTAGTGGTGTTTTCAGAGTGCTTACTTATTAATAAAATTTTAGATTTAATACCATCTAACGAAAAAATTTGGAATCATGTAGATAAATGTAGAGAAATTTTCTATCAGAAAAGCTTGTCGTATTATATTTATTCATATATATAGATGGCAGTATATTCTATATTTCTTTACTAAATTTTACGTAAACCGTAAACTTTTTGTTCTTGTAGTTAAACAATCATATTAATAAATTGAATTTTAAATAATTTGATATAGTATTTAATTTTATATATATAGATATTAAATTGAAAATCTGCTCTGTGCCTGGCAGTGTATTTATTATTATATATTTTATTGTATATTTTATCAAAAGATACAAGTTTTTCATTTATTTTTTTCATTATTTAAAGAATTAACGATTAGTTATCGAACTTGAATTGAAATTAAAGCTTGCTCTACAAAAACATTATAAAGACGATTTCCTCAATTGTGCATTGTATGATAAGTTGCTTGGCTATTTTACATCATAAATTTAAATGCTTTACTTAGCCCGATTGCGCTTTCATTTATATTAAAAAAAAAAAAATTACCTGACATTGATTTTACAATGTATCGTGACTCTTTGCGCCTGTGATATACAATATGACGTACTTCTTCGGAAAACTCGCATTATTTTCCAGACCTACCCCCACTTTCCTGAAACCGAAACTTTAGCGATTGTACCGATCGAAAACGAATATAGTCGAACGGGTTTATCATGCACCACTTTCTCATTTTTCTTCGATATATTGTTCACTAATCTATATTTTTTTAATGCTATCAATGATAAAGTAACCGAAGAAAATAATGATTTTAATCTTGTTGTAAATAACCGTTGTTATTTGATGTTTCTGATAAGTTGAAAACGACAAATTTTGAACTCAACATTATAAATGTCACGGCGCATGCGCGTATTACGTCATTGAACATTACGTAAACTCGCAGCTCGTGACTTTCTTCAGTTGATTGTCGCCATCTTGCATTGTGCTTTTCGAGTTAAATACATGGAAAAAAGATTGTAGTGCGCGGGCCGTGTCTGTTCATCGTGAACATTGGCATAGTTAGTTTGTATTTTAGCTTTACGTATGATTTTTCGTAGTTTGCCAATGAAACATAAACTTTCAAAAATGGAATATTTAGTGTCTTGTGTTGCCTTCACCCTGCTATTTTTAGCGCACATTATTCCCTCAGATGCGGCAGGTAAGAATATTCAACGTTTTCTTTGCTATTTAAACAATCTTTCGAAATGTCAAATGTGGTTGGCCCATCCCAGTAAATATCAAATACAATTTTTATAGTTCGTGAAATGTCATTCATCATCTGTCATGGCATGTGTCACTTCGCCTTTAACAATATAATATCGTGATATTTGTGAAACCGTCATTGATCGCTGTGTGATGCATTCATTTAATTCAAAATCATTTGAATGTCGATAGCCATTATTCATCTTTTTGTTTCAATTATAGGTTGATAACGATTTTTTTTTCTATTTCAAGGCCTTGTGTCGTTAGAAATAAGATGTATCACCAGTATCATCATTTGCCAATATTTGACACAAATATCGAATCATATTTTTATTACAGTCACCATATAGTATAGTACCTTGATAGTAATCCTGTATCCAGGCCCTTTGTTAATCTTAAAAATTGTCAACGTCTGAAAGCTATTTCTAGATGTTCCCATTTAAATACATACTTATATCTGAGTATATTTCAACAAAGGTATTATTATATACAATATTAGTTTAGTCATTATTATTTATGCGGTCAAATATCAACATACTGGACTGTCAAATTGATTTGAAAATTTTAAAGAAATATGTATTCTTTGCTTTGGTTATTATGCATATAAAGTGTCATTAATTCTTTTTTGCTTGTTACATGGTTTTGAAATGAAAAGTGTATCGACTCGATAAAAAATATACACAAATGATGCTCGTTCATTTGTGCTTAACCAATACAACATAATAGATAATTTACACGGTCACAAATATATAATTAGTATTATGATTCAATGATAAAAAAGAAAACATAAAAAGCTGTCATATTATTTAAAACAGATTACCGTAGGAGATTGATGTCGCTTTATATGCATGCGTGAGTCTTTGCTTTCTCCTTAATATTAGCCTGTAACAGCCTCCTTTCTGCGTAGAAGTTTGTATGTCTTATATGCAGTCAAGTGAACATAGTCCTTTTTAAGTTATTAATTTGTTTTGAGTCTAATTTCATTTAGAAAATATACATTCCCTCGATATATAAGATCTTATTATTAAAATTATTCAATTTGGTTTCTAAAAGTTGCATTGAAAATATTCTTCATATAATAAATGCAATAGGGTCCCTACCAATATCACTATTAGATCCATTCAACCTCAATATATCAACGGACACTCCACAGCATTGCTTTTATCCCACATAACGCTCCTTATTTGTAGATCATTTATGCCAATTTATGCATATTCCACTCCCACATATCACCTAAAATTCTAAAACACTACAAATTAGCACAATATTAATATTAATGTCCATTTAAATATATATGTTATCGGCGGAATACAGACTTAAATATTTTGCCATTGGGCCTCATTATTACATTATTTATTAACTCGATGGTTGCCACAGACGAGATAACTCGTCAATAACTAATTAAATTAATAGTTGCAAATTATAGCCGGTCTGCTAGGTAATAAACTTTAATTATCTACGGCTACTAAAAGGTTAAAAACTCAATTTATTTTACTTTATTATGCCAGTATTAATAATACTATAAAATAGTTATAGGAAATAAATTTATACATGCATGTTCCTTCTCTCTTCATTATCTGCATTAATTTCAATCTGCTATTATCTAAAATAATATAGGTAATTTTTATATAATATAAGTTTTTTTATTCAATCCATAGATGGCACTCCGCATCCTCTTAAATACAAAATTATTTGTGTATTGGATTTTTCAAATATGTATCTAGTATATATATCGGTGAAATGGTTTCCACTGAAGAGCGTCTAAAAACGTTACTTTTTAATGCCTTCATTAAAAAATATGTGATTAAATTATTAATATGAATTTAAATGGTAATGTTTAAGATTACCCTGTATCATCACTTAATCAATTAGATATTTTTTTATGATTCATCTGCTATAAATATTTTTTCCATTGTGTTTGGCCAGATCTCATACTTACATAGTAGATATTTTATGACATACTTTTATATTGCTTGGGAATAATTCTAAATATTTATTTATCTAGAATATGAGTTAAAGTCTGATGTACAATGAGCGAATCATTAGCTTCTTCACAATGTTTATTCTTTACTAATATTTATCTATAGACTGTACATAAAATTTAATTATTAAACATGTCCTTTTCTATCAAATAATATTGTTGCTCTGTTAAAGATAACAGCAAATACATACTAAATTTCTTTTTGTACTTGTTTGTTCACAACAGGAGTTATAATGTCATTTCTGATAATAATTCTTTTGATATCTAATTGGTTCGGCTGACTAAATTAAAATGTTTACTACTATTATTCTATGGCAACATTGTATCATACAAAGATGAGTCATGCAATATATGCAGAACCCTGGATAGGCTTACATACAGCTAATTACATCTAATTAGTCATGACTAGACTCATGACTATTAAACTCGCTGTAATAATAAGATTGTATAACAACATTTCATAACTATTGATAAATATCTTATTAAAAATAGTCTTTATAATAATTAGCTCATTCTTAATTGTTTGCAGTAGGTAGAAGTTTATTAAGAGGTTTTTCAGCTAGTGAGATTGTCGGGAATAACACATTCTGCTACTTGTGGCATTGTTCTTTGTTGATGGTAAAAAAGCACTGGCAAGTATGGTTGAATGTATTATTTATTACATTCACATAAGTAGGTACTTTGCTGACAACTGTCTTCATTTGTGCAAACATATTATGATTTGTTTACATTACATCTGCTTGTAAACGTTTTTCATGATAAATTTACGCCTATTACTCAATCTCTCTATAAGAGGGTAAGGATAAAAATGTTAGTATTAGGGCAGAAATTGGTTGATATATACATACATATCGACTGTGGAAATGAAAAAGGACGTAACCCACACACATCAAATTTTACAGGAGGCGCTAAAAACGTGTTTTGATGATTTTGTGACATGCAAATTATGAATTATACCAAAGCCCCCTATAGTCAAAGCCATGCTATTGAGTTGAAAACAGGTATTTTTTTCATATGAGCGGGCCGGCGTCATAATTTTCAAAGTAATATCACGTCATTATGAAACCATTTATTACTGTTATTTTGAAGCAAATACATATATATATTGTAATTATATATCTTTTCAATTATATCATTTTTTAAATAAGAAAAAATCACATTTTCTCAGGTTTTTTAATAAAAATCTCTGAGAACAAAAGCAAACAAAGATGCCAAATCATTTTATTTAAATTATTTTTTTTACAATATTTCAATACAGAATATGAGGTTGGATAGTTCATTAAAAAAACCAACGTCATTATTGGGATTTTAATCAATTAATATTAATCTCGAAATTTATTTGTGCACACTGATTCGTCACTCAATCTTTCCATAAGATTTCTCAAGTCATATCAGTAATTAAAAATCAGTAAGTCAAACTAGGATAGCACAATTCACATCATTATTTTTTTTATATTGTTATTGATTAAATCATCATTTACTTGGTATATTGCCATTATTAAAAGACGCAGCATGTATTTCATGATATCACAATAGGCGTCAAAATCTTATATTATAATCTTATATGAATATATCTTATATTATAAGAAAAATCTTATATTATAATATTATATTAATATATTATATGAATATAATATATCGTTATATTATAATATTATATGAATTCCGCTTGTTACCGTCGTTTATGTAATTTATAATTTATATTCTATACAATTGTTATACTTAATAGTGGGAAGTTAAATTTTATTGGTTTTTACCACACATCGCATATCTTGCCATTCGCTATATTTCTCACAATCATTACTTAATTTGCATATATGGCCCTTCCGATGTATCGTAAATTGTAAATTAATAACACCAACGAATCACAGAATATCCATACGAGAAATCTTTCAAACATACATGTTACATTTAACGAAAAATAAGCTCACAAATTGGAATTTAGAGTTGATCTACGTATAACCGCCATACAATTTGTTAGTAAAGGCAGGGATTCAACGGCCAGCTCAGAATTTGCTGATTTTCTACAGCACTGCTTGGAACTTAAGACTGCTATGCCTGGTTCCATTGAACGACAAGAACGAAAAAATGATGTTTTAATTTATATTACTCATTATATTTGAATGCCTTTCTTCTACCTCAAACGATGCAAAAAAAAAAACGTAAGTTACATTGCATTAGTTACTCGACATTGTTATTTGGATACAATGTTGTAAATGCAAAGTTTATTTTTAAATAATAAATCATTGAAAAAATGATTGATTAATGTATATTGCATATAAGATAGTAAAATGTTATCATTAATTACAATCCCCAGAAAAATTATGAGAGGTGAACAATTAAAAAAAAAATATATATATCACAGGAACATAAGTATTGTCTTACAAGGTTCAATTTTATGTCTCGGTTAAACTTTTGGTATACATACATAAACAAAATAATCATCCGAATAACTTCTTATCAAAACGTATTGCTTAACTAAACAAATATGGCATATTCTATTATATATTTATACAATAATATGAAAAGAAACAAGCCAAATTGGTACATTTTGGATTGACCTTAATACTGTCAATAGTGGTTATCTTGGTGGGTATTAATTATGAAATCAAATTGGCCTCACTAATAAGTGACAGATAAGTGATAACTTCAGTAAATGAAAACGCTTGATAACATCTTATCACTATCAGAATGATAGCATTTGGTTTTCGCAATAGACATTTTTAGTCATACAGCACATAGGTTGATTTGAATGAATACAATTTGATCACCATATTATGTTGAATTATGTAATTACAAATATAAGTAGGACTGTGTGTGTGTTCATATATATATCGAATCTGGAAAGGAAAAAAGACGTAACTCTCAATTTTCCAAAACAGCTTTTTTTCAATAATCACAATGTATACAACTTGAAACACATTTTATGAAAATGATGGAAGCTAAAAATGCCGAATAAGTATCTAAATTTAGCTTTAAAGTTTGAAAAAGATGACCTCGTAAAAAATTAAAACCAAGAAAAAAGGCTGAAATAAAGGATTTTCTGAGACAATATCTTTAATTAATATTAGGTTGTGTCAATTAAACACCAGTTTAGAAGTCTCCGTGCACTTCAAGGTTGTGTATAATTCATAATTTGCATGTCACAAAATCATCAAAACACGTTTTTAGCGCCTCTATACTATAGGGGGCTTTGAACCAGGCCATTGTTATGTACAAACATACATACATATTTGTTTAAACGCGCCAATTTAGTGAATTGGTATAAGAAAGATATTCGTATTTTGTCATGCACCTGTCGATATTGAATTATTATAATCGCGTATAAAAAATTTCCACTGACCTGTCGGTTGCTGGTATTTATGTGGAGGTATTTATTTTTAGCAGTCCTTGGATAACTTTGTGCGACGATCCGCATGCCCTAACAGGGTTAACATACCTAAAAAAAAATCGTCTATAAAAAGATTCGAGTGCTCATTCACAAAAATGTGCAGCAACAATTTCAACAAATCTTCCAATGATTTAAACGTTCATTATACATAGCGTTCATTTTTAATTAACAATAAATACCGTTACAGTTTTTCCAATCGTTCTTCTTCTTCACTATACGTCATTTCATGTTTACGTGATCTATCACCTAACATTCCACAGCAAGAATTTTCATCTATTGTATAAATTAATAGTACATTTTGTTATTTGTTGTATACGAACCTTTTTCTCCGTCCTCGTAGTAGTAAGTCTGACTTTTATGTCGACAAATTTAAGCTGGGCCGCGCATTACATATATAACGTTGTTAATTTTCTACCACCTCGTATTTTAAAAAGTACATGTTTTTTGGAGACACATAAATGTACTTTATTATATCACAATAAAACACCACTGCAATGGTGTTGTCCTCAATATGTTTGAGGAAGTTTATAAGGAAAGAAGAAAAGACGTTTCTATCCATACCATTCTTTATTTCATGCTAAACATAGCACATGGCCATATTATTTGCCAAATTTGTTTGATGGGATTCGAGCAGTGGCGGTTCGTGATTTAAATTTTGGTTGGGCTAAATAATTTTTGAGGACGTATTGTGTAAAATCAATTGTTTTACTAAAGACCCAGTTTTACTTTTTACTTTTAATATCCATGCACAAGAAAATTCAAGAATCAGAAAATTGCCTTTCTGTTGAAGAGAATCAGAGCTACGATACTGTATGGATTTGTTATAGTTAGTAGTCCGAAGTACTATTTTTTTTTCATTAAGTCAGCTTAAGTTTTTTTTTCACACATTTTGGCAGTAAATCTCAGGGTGGGCTCAGCCCACCTAGCATGTAGAACCGCCACTGGATACGAGTTTAAAAAATATGTGTGTGTTGAAATTCTGAATTCATTACATCAAAAAACTCATAACTGACAAAAGTTGAGATACGTGCTTGTAGAAAATTAACGACGATATATTCTTCTACGACAAACGTCAAATTCTCGACTAGAAATAGGCTTCAAACAATTTGGATAATTTAAACATCAAAAACGATGGCCATTATGTATCCAAAAATTCAAATGCTTGCAACTTTTACAAATTTGCATCGAACATATTTATAGTGATATCTTGATAATAATGATGATGAAATCAAATAAAATAACTACGTATTCCACCGCCATCACACGCTGTCAGAACTGCGCAAAAGAACCTAAGTATAATCTAAAACAAACGAATCACGGCTGTCATGGAAACACAATACCTAATTTTATAAATATATTGTTGCAAATCGCAGTAAACAGGCTAAACAATAAATTAACGAATAAATAATACAACGATTCACTGGCAATGAAGTCATTTCTTCGCTTTTATAAATGGCCTTAATCTCTTTAAAACCACCGCACGAAAATTAAAAATCACTTTGCTGACTCATCTAAAAATGTCTACCCACCCTTGGGAATATTTATGCTAGCTAGCTTCAGTGAAACAGCTGTAGGTTCTGAGAAATTTTGAAAGCCAGTCATTTATTATCAAGTATATTAATTCAATCGACTTTCACTAGATCAATACGATCTATTGTTCACAGCTGAATTCACAATAATGCTTTGATAATATATCATTGTTGACATAGTTGCCAGTTGCCACCCTTATCGCAACAATTAAAGTTAGACTTAAGATTGTACACAAAACAATGCATGACTTGTAAATATTTAATTTTAATTTGTATGTCGATACAATTATAAGACAGTCTTAGACTGAGCAAGGCAATATAGTTTACACTTCGAGTTGTAAATCACAAATAGGAACACTACTGTTTATTTAATATTCGCAGTCGGTATTCGTAAAGGGTTTCTAAAATGGTGTTTTCTGTTCCAAATATTACATTCCGGAAATGTATCAACCCATTGCGTCTTAAAATGGTAAAAAGCGCTTTACTTTTGCCTTGAAATCCCAAATTTTAAAAATACATATTTTAATGTAAATGATTTTCAGCGACCATCATTAGCAATTTATCGACGTCAATATGACGTGACACTAAAAGCACTCTATCCGAGGGACGTACGGCAATATAACGTTGTACGTTTGTCACCATGTTGGAAGTAAAATGACGTTGAGTGATTTTATTAATTGCCAGTTTGCTTTACACTTCACACTGGCAAAAGTGCATTCTTACTACGATGGCATTGTTCTCGATCGTGTGCCCTCCCTAAATACAGTGTATACGGGTTAACGTAAGAACTTATATGAGAACCAATTCGCTTTATATCTAATATATCGCATAGCAAATAATACACAATACAACCTAACGAAAAAGCTTTTAAGATAGTTGGCACTGGCCGAGTGAAACCAGTCCTGATTTTAAACAACAAAAGAATCTCGCCTAGGATTAACATTTTAAATTTATTTGTATACTGCAACTCAACACATACAAACTTTTCTCTGTTGGTGCGTCTTGCGCATCAATCGAATGTAGACAAGTGGCAAAATACAGTATTAAATGTATTTTAAGTCGAAACGGTTAGCTTCTTCGCCCGCTTGGCGAAACGGTGGTCTTTTAGAGCTCGGCCATATCGATCAGGCGAATCTGTATTCGATTCCCGGCAAAGTCAATGCCAACGTCAAATTGAGATTTTTTCAATTTAAAATTGAGATCTAAGACGTGGATATTTGTATGTCAATTCTCCTCGAATCAAACTCGAGTGTCTTACAAAAATTCTCATCGAACTTATCTTGTATGATCTGTCAGCTTTAAAAAAGTTGGCGGATTAGCTATATTGTTGAATTTCCTTTGCGGAACACTTCAATTTAAATTAATGTTTGTATAAAAAACGCGTTATCGACAATCATAGTAGATGTTTACTTCTGATAGACGTGATCTAATGATAACTGAATTTGACTTAATTTATCTTTTACATATTATTACGCGAATGACTCATAGCCACGAGTGCGCGAACGTACTGTCGCATTGCAGAAGGGAGTGCCGCCATTCGAGTCGCAGCCTCTCACATATACTGCGTTCAGTGTTTAAACGGGAGGTTGATGGGAACTCGAGTGGAAAACTCGCTAATGGATAAAATTGGAAATTTCACAGCGCATCCAATGTGGAAAACTGAATAGCGCCGTATTGCGGCAACAACACCAACACAAGAGCATGCTTTGGTTATATCATCGTTTCATGTTTTTGAATCGTTTAACTTTGGTACGTTATGTCTCTTTCGGCTATCCGCATCCTTGGGCCACCGAAATCTTAACTGACGGCCAACGGTTTGCGAACCGTGGTCTAGCCCGTTGGTTAAAGATATTTTTAAACCATGTTCATGTAGCCTAGCGACAGGACTATGGTTAGTTGATCGTTCTAGCACCGGTCCATTTTTAGGACAGGATTGCATGGTGACAGCAATTCCCTCCAACAGGTTTCCATAATTCAATTAAAAAATCTTTCCGTACCTTTGAACTGTGAGCTCTGTAGCTGAAGCAAACGAAATTGACCACTCATCCACGGTCACAGCTATAAAGATTTATAATAGTCTCATCGTCTAAAAACGAATCTGATTATCTCAATACTATTGACAGGATCCATGTTTGATTATAAAATCATTGTTTTCAATTCTGTTTTTTTTTATTATATCGTAATTAATTGTTTGTTTTGTCCACGTTAAAAGGTTTTTCTTTGATAATAACACTACATTAATACGAGTCATCCGTATCCAATGTGTTAAACAATTTTCACGATCTGTCTTTCCCACGCAATGTCCCCGGAAACGTTCGGAGCATTTAATCAAAGAAACAAAGGTAAAAAGGGGTGGTGGTGTCTTTAATAGCCAACTCCCCTATTTTGACCCGCCGAGCTACATTACCCTTGAACCGCTATGAACTAGTTCACATTGCCCGAATCTCCCCACTCCAGCGGTAGTAGCTCTCGCTTGGCCCTTTGACATTTTCGTCATTGATTTGTCCGACATTTGGCCCGTATTCAGCCAGCTAATTATTACTCTTAGACGACAGTGATTCCATGCATAATATACCGATAATCGCTTGCAAAGTTGAAAACTCATTTACAACTAACACACCATATCATAACCGTTGAAAACAATTATTTTATTATGCTTCCTTAATGTAATTAATTATATGGCTCATATTTAATAATTTTGACCATAGATATGGAGTCTGTATTTGTCCAAGCCCGTTTTTCTATTGATAACTTAATAAAATTGTGCGAAAATTACTGTAATAAATTTACACTTATAGGTTATTAACTAGGGTTATTTGAAAATCTCAAAATCCTATAGTGATTTACCGATTTGCACAAAAACTCGTTTTTTCAGCTCTTCCAAATCCAAAACCCTATAAGTTTTCGGGATTTGCTAAAATTTTCTCAATCCCGAAATCGGGATTTCGGGATCGCAAAGTTGGACAAGATTACGGGTTTTTGGATCCCGGAATCAGAGAGCCTAGTATTAACTGTATGGACAGATAGCGTATATTATTTTCTCGTGCTAGATTTTTTTTAACCCAAAATATCATTAAACCAACTTATTATATTGGCTGTGTCTTTGATAGTTTTCCGCCTATTATTATCCGATCGATCGTTTTTGGAATTAGATTTTAAAAATTATGGCATATCTGTGTTCAACGAAATGCAAAAGAGAGAGAGCTTTATTTACATGCCTTCTTCCGTTAATTCTCGGCTTTGCCTTTTTCTCATTTTTCCTTTGATAAATTGAAACAATAGACCGCGGATTGGACGGAAAAGTCTTTTTTTCTTTTAATGCAGCAATACGTTGGGAAAAAAACAAGATTTCTCTGTTAATCCCGCGGGACATATCTGCCTTCTCTCATTTCTCTCGATTTATCTTGACACTGTGTTTTTTTTTCTTCCACATTTTTTTTTCCTTTTCTTCGTTTTGTTATCTTTTTTGTTACGGTCCATTTATAAAAGACAATGGAATATTCTTTCATCGCGCTTTTTTATCATCCGGAATGCCTTCATTAGCAAAACCGTTTGATACACCCCAAAAAAATCACTGTCGTTCTCGGATCATGTATATTTTTATTCATCCCCGCTTGGGTATTCATTAATTTCATCATTATTTTAGTATCTTTATAGTCTACACTATTTCGTTCTATAATTTTAATATATTTTTAATAATAGTTCATTTATGTGGACATTAGTCAGTTGCATACGACAAATATTGTGGAATGACATCGTTTTATTGAATCGCGTAAATATTCTTCAGCTTTAGTTCTCGCGGGGCCTAGTTGCGAACGGATGACTAATATAAATCTTATTAGAAAGGGATTCATTCAAGTATTCAGTATTCACTCAACATCACATGTGACACTTATGAAATAAAACAAGGATGTCCAAGTGCCACACTAAAACCGTGTGCTTAAGTCGGGCACGCCGAGACCCAGTAATCTTACCAATATATACAACAACTTTTCCAAAACAATACTTCCACAGTGTACACGGATGATAAAAAAATATTTTTATAACTTCGGTATGCAATTGCGTTGGTCTAAATATAGGAATAAGGACATCTTAGACAACAGATAGGCCAATCTTGCCTTTAGGCGTCCTCTGATATAGGGGACCGCTAAAATTTCGCTCGTTTTTTTATTACTTCATTCACATTTTAAAACTGTCAACTGTCAAAAGACGTCTTATGTGTTAGTGTATTATATACAGAGAGAAATATCTCACTGACCTTTGGAGAAATTATAAACAAGTTTTAATTATTGTATTCCAAGTTTTTGTTAAATGTGTATTGGAATGTGTATTCAGTAATTATCAGCGCACTTAACGATATTTTAATTGAAATCTTAGAGTGTGAAAACAAAGATATATGTTTACATTTATTAATTTGAAGCTTTGAAAAGGCTCTTTGTAATGTAAATAATGGAGCTCACGCCCCTAAAAACACTGCACCATATTTAAGTACTACATATCATACCACAATGCAAGGTGTAATATGCAGTTCGCTAGAGAAAAATTGTCTGTGATCAGTTCAGTGGCGTGCCGTATTGTTTTAAATACATCAACTTTCTTAATTATGTTTTAACTTAATAAGTATACATTATTTTTTATATACTCGGACGTTATGATCTTCATAAAGCAATAAAACATGTAATATGTCAATATGAAAATAAATTATTTGATGACTGACATCAGTCAAAACAGTGAACTTACATTCGAAATCGTTTATTATATAATATATTTATAAAATGTGGTCGGTTTCAGTTTATTGGTGCACTTGAATGCGTATAGATTCTTTTAAGTAAAACCCGGGTCGCTAATAACAAAACTTATGAAAGTTACGAAATTTGATGCTGAGGTTCCATCATGCACCCTCAGTGTTCAGTAGTTTATATTGTTACATGGAATTGAATTTACTTAGTCGAATGGGTGCGGCGACGTTAGCGCGTGGGACATTAGCGCGCAAAACTAATAGTTTACAGCGATTGACTAATTCTATCAAAATGGATAAAACACATAGATACCTTTGTATTTTAAATAATTATCGAAAAATTCAAATTGTGAAATGTCTTTATCTTATTATTTTTTTCCAATCGATACAATTTTCTTACATATATTTCTAAAAGTAATTTATTTTAAATAAGACATAATTTTACCGGAAAAGTTATTTAATGTAATTAAATTTCTTTAAAGTAGCCGCCAACAATACAAAATAATCTTATATTGCGCGCTAATATCGGGTTGTACTGTGCGCTAGTGTCCCGCGTGCAACCAGGGTCCACGTGGAACAAACCATAACAAATCAAAACATTTAAATGCACAGGCCCTAAAAAGATAGGAGAATGGGATAACGTTCCACTGCCCTAGGCGATATTGAACAATTGTTTGTTTAAAACGCAATTTACCTAATTGTTTCGCTGAAGCTCTTTTGCCAAATGTGGTTTGACATAATTTTCCGAAATATGCATTCTGTTTGCGTTTTCCGACAGTATTGCTATTACAGCGTATATAGCGGCCCCACGTGTTTGCCAATTATAACGTCTCGACTTCCCCATTGACAGCCGTCATTCGTATCTTAATCTAAGTGCATTTTTATTCCACAAAAACAGTTACTTACACAAGTCTTATGCCCCTCCCCAAAGGCAATGTTTATTATGTGTTTTTCCCCGCCTCCCTCTTCATTTCTTCGGGCGGGTACGTATAATATACGTTCCGCGATCATGACGGTTTCCCGCGCCCTCCGCTTACACGCTATTTGCAAGTCAAATCTCGTTATTCCGAGAGCGCATGAATAATACAGTAAAACGAAAACGTTTCGCATTTCCGAGCAGGCTTTCGTCGTAATATTTTTTCGCTGACGGTATCGAGGTCTGCGGTTTTTATTAGAAATACAGTCGTACAACATCAGCAACCGTCCATTTTAATTGATGCATATCGCTCTCTTTCTGACTGCGTCACAATAAACTTGTAACAGTTCCTGGAGGATTGCCCACATGGTATACTCACTTATCATGCGGTTTTGCTGTCGTATACAAAAATAGCAACATATTTTGGTTACAATTTTACTATCTTCCTTGATGCATTGCTTGTATGAATCGACTAATTATTTTTTGTTAAAATTGCAATATTGTTATAATTAATAATCTCTACATAAATGCTCGATATACCTTTAATATTTACAACATGGTACTGGAAGACAGTTGTTGAATATTCGGGATTTCATAAATTTATATATTGCTGCTGAAATCGGCGTGTGCATCATTGTATATTGCATTGATGAAGTCGATCATGTCTGCCAATTCTCGTGAGACGAAAGGGTTCATTCGTGTGCGTTAGTGTATGCTTCTGCATTAAATCATTTTAATGTGGATTGGTTGTTATTTCATCGCATTAATAAGGTTAACACTAATCGATTATATTATAATCAGACATTTGTAGGCGCCCAACTGGATTGAATTCTATGAGTCGCCTATTTCCAAAATCCACCTTGTCCATTTTCATTTTTTTGGAAATGCTTATAAAAAAACGTATAGGGAACACTACATTTCAAAAATAATCAATTTTTTGTCAATGTAATTGAAATAGATAATATATTCTTCAATTTGATTTAATAACATGTGGTTATTATTGGAGGTTACCTGCGCGTTCTTTTATAAGTATGTATGTCCAAAAAAATGAAAATGGGCAAGGTTAATTTTGGGAATGGGCGACTCATACATATTACCATTAACAACAACATATCAACGAATACCTACTCTACTCAATTATACTCATTATAATTGAAGTTCAACAACGGCTGTAATCGTTCTTCGTTATGAAAAACAAATTAATTTGAACGATGTATATAACACGAATCGTTGATCCCAGGAGTCGTATCGAAGGCCGAGACCGACTTTCCAACGTGGGCTGCACGCTGCTCGACTGCCTCTGATCCTGACGGAGTCCCGATCCGCCATTGCCGCACTCGTCACGTCACTAACCAATCCGAACTGCATGACAGCGGTAAGGCGTGAATCCCTCGCCCCCTTGTGACGCCTTCGCTAGACAAAGTGAACTAAGACTCCATGTATAATGGACGAATGGTCGGCTTACGTGTGCTGTATTTTTCAATAGACAATGAATAAGAAATCTAGAAATCCTTTCCATTCATTGTTAACGTATGTTTGAAGTTATAATTCGTAGGCAATTAAGACAATATATATATATGTACTATTTATTTAAGTTCTGATAGAATATTATGGCCCTATCCCAATCCATTAGGGGTTTTAAACAATTGTTATGCTAGTTAATTTATTTAATAAGCGTTTCATTAATTATTTTGATTTTTATCTAGCGTTTCCCGCCTATAGTAAGTATTTAAATAATATGTCAATATTTAATTATTAACAGTTAATATTTAACAGTTTAATTTAGTTATGTATGTACATATATCGCAGTCGTAAAAAAGCGGTAGTGGTCGACTTATATTTTAAATTATTAAGTGTATGTAAAATTTACAGTGGTCAACGTCGTTGGCTTCCATGCCGAACCTCACAAGTTTGAATCCATTACAAACAACATGTTTCAATTTATCTATCGATTTTCTGTTCTAAGATACGGAATGAATGAAACTGTTTAAATAAGCGATTTCCAAACTGGTAGGCTCGGACTATTGCAAACGGAGGGGCGAAAAAAAATATTTCTTTTCCTTCAAAAATTTTATTTTATTATTGTATAAAGTAGAGGATAGGAAGGCGCGAAGATGTTTTTAAATGGGAGGCGTAGTAGCATACTGTTTGAAAGTCGCTGGTCTTAATTGTATTTAGATTATAAATGAGATTTTAAAAAACTGTCTGAAATTGGATTCACTCGATTTTCAATGAAACGACTCTGCTTTAAAACTAAAATACCTTCATTCTTAATTGTAGTTACTTTTACGTGGAAGAGGCCAGCTATTTTTATCGCCCGTTAACGAGATTAAACTTCTGGCGAGAAATCTGAAAAGAATTAGTAAATGAATCGTGTTAAGGAGCTGTTTGCGGGATTGTTTGCCAGACAAAAGATGAATACTGAAATCTCTGATTGATTACATACAGAATTCCTTCGAATTCTTTGATATAGCATAGACGAAAATGCTTCCATACTTCGTAACGTCGAATTATTATTATGTATCTCCATATACTATTTTTAATAGTAATTTCAATGATAATTAATTTCAAATTTTGTTTCTATTAATTCCGCTGCGATGCAAAATTTAGTGTTCCAAATATGAAATTATTCAAAAAAGCATTCTCGATTGAATTTGTACAGTCGAGGTGTTCATTACATTTAATCAGTGGTTGTTAAATATTCAACTGAATAATACTAATTTAATTTTCATTCTCGAAAACGGTAAAAAGACATCGGTGCGTTACATTGATTTTCTCAGACTGTAGCGAGATTTGGCACGCTAAGGTTTACTAAAAAGTTTACTCACTTTGGGTCAAGGCGGACCTAAAGCTAAACAACCACCAAGGACATGTGTTTATCACACGATTCGACATTCTTTGTAGGGTAAACTGTCGAATTGCTAATGCTTTTATGTACTTTGAGCTTTTATTGTATGAAAGTGAACCAACCGATCGATATGAAAAAACTTTTCAATTTGGTTTATCATTTTCATCCGTCCTCAATTATAAAGTTTTTAAAATTAATATATGTAATCGGCTTAGCTTGCAAAAAACATATAAATTAAAACTGTACTTCATTTGAGTTCTACCTACTAAAATCAACTAAATCTGCTAACGTAACTGTTGAATAATAAAAATTCTATCTACAATAATAGTTTTATTAGCTAGGTTGCGCGGACTAGCATTCTTTTTCAAACTAATCAATACAAATCGGCACTTGCTTCATATCGTGATTTGAGTTTACACGCGAAATTCGCAATAACACAAAGCATCTTTTTTAATGAAGTGATAGTTTTACTATAAATAGGTAAATCTATTTTTATACTGAGGTTGTTTGCTTCATTTTCAGCTGCAATAAAATTTACTCACGGTTCATTGTACTTTATTATGTACAGCAACTTTACAGGCGCCCTGAAAATTATGTTGACATTATATAGGGCATCCAATCCCCAAACCCTTTTGTGATCCCGGGATTTCGGGATTGACTAGTTTTTCAATCTCGGGATTGAACATTAATCATTAAATCATGTATAAATCCTAGATTGAGAATTTTTTGCTCGCCGATTTTTAAATCCTGAGTTTGTTTAGCTCTCGCAGGGATTGTTAAAAAAAACGATTTCAAAAACCCTGTAGTTTGCGGAATTCACAAAATGAAATGACGCGAGATATTTTCTTTTTTTTTTAGCTCATACCAGAATTTCCAAACCCAAAAATTTGCGGAATACCCAAAATGAAAAAAATTGGACTTTTTTTAGTCCTCGCGCAACTTTCTCAATCTTGAAATCCCGGTATTTCAGGGTCAAAAAATTAGACGGGATTCCGGGATTGGAGGCCCTAATTCACACCTACCTAATACGGAATAAAACAATCGCTGTGCCCTAGTTTTTTACGCAATGCGCATAAACGTGTGTAAATAATGAAGCAAGTTGGATTTTTCGTAGCATTGAGTGAAGCGACGAAGCTTTTTACTCATTAAAAGATACCAACATTTTCTGCTAGCTCACGGTGACATCGTTATCTGGTAGCTTACATTTTCTGTTTGCCTACTTGCCTGCGATGTGCGATAGAATCATAATCACGCCTTAAATTTTTTACAACCATGATTTATGATGCTCCAGCGTAGATCGTTTTCCTTTGTCGTAGATAAATTTTCACGAGAGATACACTGCAAGAATTTAATGTTTTGCTTTTATGTCGTACGCTGGAGAATCGCTGGGAATTTGCATCCTGATGCTCTCAAACTGTCCTCTAATATAAATAGACAAATAGCAATATTTTAAATTGTTTTCGACGACGCATTGTTTGTTACATCACATATCATGCTATTTTTTTGTTCAATGAATTCGTCGGTAACTTTGTGGAAATTCATTTTTAATATATAATTTAATTTGAAAACTTTGTCATTAAATTCGTTGTGTTACAAAATGGGACACGTGCTTCGCTTCTTTGAGAAGCATCATCAAACAACATCGCAAGGTTTAAGAGTAAACTAAAAATTGATTCTAATTTTTAAGTTGTAAATATAAAATAAATGTTGGGGTTTTTTCTTTTTCTACTAGACGCAGGGAGGGTTTTAGATACAAACAATGATAGTCCTAATTACAAATTAATGACTTAAATTAGGTACGCTGAATCCCAATAAAAATAAATTGAATAATAGTTATTTACGATTTTTTCCTTTCTAACCAACTAACTAACTAACAGGACATTGTTAACAACTTCACACTTCACCTGATATTGTCTCCGTTATATCAAAGTTATACTGTTAATCGTTTTAATATCTTGAGCCCAGAAACATAAGGCTTTCACAAAACTACCGTAATATATAATCAAGGGTGTATGTGTATAATAAGGATAGGGTATGAATACGCACGACCCACCATTGAGACTGTTTGCTTTCGCCATAATATAATTAAAGTGATCTTCGGAAGGTAAACGCTTAACCTCGTGTCAAATATTTAAGACAAGTTTATTCAACCGGAAATCTACAACATATCTCATTATTCAAACATAATCTTTTTTTCATTCCTTATTTCATTTTGTTATAGAAACAGTGGCGGATTATCCCATAAGCGCAAGAGGCGCGCGCTTGGGGCCTCGAAATCTTGTGGGCATCAAAGATAGCATATATTATAAAAACCCTTGGATTTTAATTTCAGTTTTTAATATTCATTATAGTTCTAAGAAGAGGCTTGCAGAACTTTTATATTCTTCAAAAAGCGGGGCCTCCAAAATGTATTGCGCCTGGGGCCTCCAAAGTGCTTAATCCGCCACTGTATAGAAAGTCTGTAAACTCTTTCTAAAAATACCACCATTTATCTCCATATACTGCTTGTCAGATCCGTCGTTGGCTTCGGTTGCTGTACACACGGGTCCGAAAACCAGTACGGACAGTTTCATAAATTGTTTTTTTTTTCAATCAATGGAGGGTTTTTGGTTCAAAGACATGAATATCTGAAAATCTCTCCCATACCATCTGATCCTCAAACGAGGCGTAGCGATAGCGATTAGCTACTAAGTGCTTGTCTTGTCCTCGCCCTATCCTTCCATCCCTACGCTCTTAAAAATGAGAGGTTAAGCATTTGATTAACGTAGTAAAAGTCTCGTACAAAGAAGCTAGTGCTGAGTTCCATAACATTATACATACTCAACTTAGGGGCAGATATAGTTTTTAAAAATGCTTTAATGCCATTGAAATTCCAGTGTAGCAACAATTTCTTAAAATGTAAGTTTCAATTTTTTTTACGATCAAAAATTTTATTACCCATATTTCGTAAATCAATATTGTTATTTCGACTGCGGCCGAAAAGCTGATTTTCTGCGAATAATACTGTTCGGGTGTATGAATTGAATGCGCTGTTTATTTTCTTCTTGTCCGGTATCTCTAAAAGTTATCGAAAAATTTTCATGTCGATGATAATATATCGACATGAACTATTTGGACGTGAGCCAATGAATTTTTAACACCTGCCGTGCAACTGCTTACGCGCTTCTGATTCAATAACTAGGATGTATTCTAACCGAAATTGTTTGTTTTAATATGAGACTTCAGACTAAATTAAGCTATTATATTATTGTTTTTATCCTCATCGATATGTCGTTGGCAATACAATTACTATTGATATCTCGGGCATTGAACGACTCGTGTCATCAAAGGGAGGAAATGCAAACAATAATATAACCAAATCAGTGGCCGATTAATCACACGAGAGGCCCCAGGCGCAAAAAATGGGAGGCCCTGTTTTTCAGACAACATAAAAACAAAATTCCACGTAAAATAATAAAAATATATCAAAAACTGAAAAAAAGAATGTGTGTTATTTACTTTGAGCAATTTTTGAGACCCCTAAAATTTGGAGTACCCAAGCGCAAGCCTCATTCGCTTATAAGTTAATCTGCCTCTGAACCAATTACGATAACACCCCCAGCGTCTAGTAGAATGAAAAAAATACCCTTTATTTTGCGAATTATCGAAAATCCATTTCCGAAGCGAATCAATTTCCACTGACATTTTTAAGCAAATATTCCTTCTAATTCTATGACACTACAAACCGTATCAATACCAATTGGTATTCTGATTGATCCTCAGCATTTCTATTAAAAGTGTAATTATTTAGAAACCGGCCGGCATCCTTCATCGCTTCATCGTCCCATCGCATCCGTGGCTTTCCCACTGGTGTCTTTACTTTGGGTTCCCATCGATTTAATTTTTTGATACTTTCGGTTCCGGCAGATATTGCTATCGCATTAAGAATGTGATCGATTTTACGGAAATGAGATATGACATTGCAGAGATATTCAACTGTTCTACCGATTGGTATAATCTGCCATGTGATAGGAAATACTGTTGTTTAATTAAAAATATTTCTTCGCAACTCATATTATTATGACCACACAATCATAAAAATGTTATTATTGTTTTGTTTAAACTTTAAATGTGAGTTTGATATTCAGATGATAAGTCGATGGAAACGTATGGTTGAAATGGTATATAAGAAGAAACTACTAAGCGTATTTTTTTGATGTTTTTAAAAAACAATCCTTAACTCTTAACAATCAGTTTTTAGTGTCTCCTAAAAAATTACGTTTTTGACACATGGGAGGGTTTTTAGTGGTTTTAGTGATTAATCATTCCAACTAAGATGCACAATATTTCATGGTGAATTATTGAGTGTCGCTATATTTATAAGTAAGGGTGTCTCTAATTTGTTTTGGACAAAATCGTATCTTTTATATTATACACCATAGAATTTGTGCTGTGCATATCCGCTTAAACCCATCTACGCTTATTCACATGGACGAAACACGCGCGAAATACCGTTCGTGAACGCTCGCAACCTTTTCCGAGAGAATTTCTTTTTGCCCGAGGAAAACACTCCCGCTGTGGAACTCCGCCTCCGCCGTAAACCCCTTCACAAAATGTGATGTTTCGCAAATCCCTCTATGCCCCTCCCTCTCCCGGGAGCACCCCCTCCGCGATCGGAGCGTGTCATGGTCGCGACCGATCGCACGTCACTGGGAAGAGGAGACACAGCCACTCATCCGCAATTCGTAACGACAGATAGGGAGAAATCCCTCTCATATCCTAAATTTATTTTCGTACTCGCATCCTTTGATGGTAGTAAAATTGTTACACGTCAAATTTTTTCATTGTTCGCATTTTACGATATTTATTTAAGGCATTCATAAAGACAACGATGAAATTGGTTGGTCTTAAACAATGATCAATCATGACGTCAGGGGCTCACAGAATCACAGAATGCCTCATGGAGTTTTATCAAAAGATATACATAAATGCCAGTGATATTTTTATCGCAGTCCACGCGATCGCGGTCAAATTCTGAACTGTTGGATGCAATTCCATTCCCAACCATTTTTACCTCTTTTATCCATATATTTGACACTCTCGATGCGGACAAGCTCAAATAAACTCATTATTATTCTATCGGTTGTGTATCTTGTAGGTGTGACACGAATCTCACATATTCGAGAAGTATCCTCACACTAACTTTTTTTAATACTTTAACAATAGCATGGACATTGATTCTCACTTTTAATTCATGTCACAAATGAGTAATTACCATTGCGATTATTGTTTTGTTTGACTGTGCGAAAAGGATTATACGAACAATCCACATACAACATTAATTATTTGTTTGGGCGGATGGGGTGGTAAGAATCCCTTAGGAAATAAATTTAAAAACGGTAACTCGTCTTGCCTAAAATTTTCAGCAGTAAGCAGTTTATTTGTTCTCTTCCAACAATGATAGTTTTATTCAAACATTTTAGACTTGGAACGATGTGCATTGAAGCTATAATTACTTGATATTAGAAACACAACAGTGTGGTTATTTTTATTGCAATGCACACAATTTTTTTTCATGGCGATAAAAAAATTGATATATTGTGTTACGATACTTGTAGATATAAATTTATAAAATTATTTACATGCTGAAATTACAAGAAGACTCCCGTGTTTCCTATATTTCATGGTTCGGTTATATTTAAGATATTAACTACCTTTTAAGGTGTTCATTGCCAATACTTGGTGGAATGGCATTATAATAAAAATAATAAAACATTTCTAGCACTTTTTTCACATAAAATGTATTGGATCAGGACCGGTTTCGCTCATCGCAAGCATTATCAACTGATAAGAAAAATATATAAACAGTGCTATTTAATTTAATGCTAATAATTGAAATGTTCGGTTTCATAGAAGCGGAAGTCATTATTAATTGCTGGTATTAAAATAACATAAAATAGGCTTATTTTTCTATGCCTCATTTTGGGTTTTAACTACTACTACCCTTGTAGAGGTCTGCACGGGCCAAAATTTTACAAAACTACCCGGTCCGAGCCCGAAAAACTCACGCCCTACCCGGCCCGGGCCCGAGTCTAATGCCGCACTTGTTACCCGAACCCGACCCGAAGCACCGAGAAATTTGAAATCCTCGATTTGGTATACTTTTTCCCCAGATTATCTCCGAAAGTCCTTTTTTTTTTTTTTTAGCTCACCGAGGAATTTGAAATCCTCGATTTGGTATATTTTTTCCCCAGATTATCTCCGAAAGTCCTTTTTTTTTTTTTTAGCTCACCGAGGAATTTGAAATCCTCAATTTGGTATATTTTTCCCAACATTATATCCCAAATTCCAGAGCCCGACTCTCGATTGCGCTTACCCGCCCGAGCCCGGCCCACGGGCCGGGTCGGGTAAGAGCCCGTGGGCCAGGCCCGGGCCCGTGCAGACCTCTATACCCTTGTGATCACATACGGTGTGATAAGACCGCCACCATTTATTTCAATAGATGGTCGCCCGCAGCGATCAAAATTTTGGCCACCCATCCAATATGCCATTAGAACGGCACTGCTTTCTAAATAAGTCGTGTACTGTGAATGAAATACGCTTAACTTGACCAGTGCTTTCAAATCTTGTCCAGTTCTTTTTTTTCTTAAATTCATGTTCATTCTCGTTGTGGGGGATATGCCTTCCTAATAGAAATATCTCAGCAGAGTTTTCTTTACGAGGCTCGTTATTCAGTTGCTCAATCTCCCTTTTTTAAAGACAGTGATGATAGAAAGAAAGCACTGGTACAGGACCAGTGGTAAACTAACCCATCTCGCTTTGCCCTGTTAATTTTAGGATTTAAGAGTGGGAGGGATAGACATTACAAATACCAACGCCTTCGAACAGTAATCCATAAATCGATTGAAAAATAACTCCGTATTAAGCTTTGAATTGTTGAGCTCCACAACCGAAGCCAAATACGTTTACAACTCGGTTACGGACCCGGCAATTTTTCAGAAAATAAGGATTCGAATTATTAAAATCCCTATTCATTCAAATTTATATTAAAATATTATACTATGTGACGTCTAAATTATCAAATAACGATTGAATAAAATAAAAACGTTCCTATCGCAATATCGATTATGTTCTAAATGCTGCAAGTTATATCGGGTAAATCATTAAATATTTGTCCCAATACAAGTCAATCTTTCGCAAGTTAATTTATTTCCACGCTATATTGTGGAATTGACGTGTAAGCTTTTCCGGCATTTTATAGTATGGAAATAATTTATGGTGCGTCCTATTGCCTTTTGTGCTACCTTGTCGTTTTGGGTTGTGCCTATTAATTTTCCGTTATGTTATCATACAATATTTGGTGTGTCGTGGATCAATTATAATTTCTTGTTGTTAGTTTCACGTTCATTCGTGCGCATATTTTGTATTAAATTATTCAATCATTCAATAATTAGGCTTTTATTTTTCACGCGATTGGATTCGCATTCTGTAATTCATTGATGATAATAGATTGCAATGGATATAATTTACACATCTAGTTTTAAAAATGCTAACTTTCTACCAAAAGAAAGTAGTACGTAGTAGTACGAAAGTGGATCGTTTAGTCTACCTAATTGATTTTACAAAATCTTAAGGTTGCATTAATATATTGTATTTAATATTCAATTTGACATACTGAAAAATGTATGCACATTATTTTGTAAATGCAAAGAAGGCACCTCTGCTTTAGAGCAAAGACATAATGAACTAAAAAAATTTCTCCTAGCTATCGAAGAGTCTCGAAGCTTCTATCCGCAAACGAATGAAACAAATCTCAAATACTTATTAACCCCCAGGGACGAGAGCTTTTTTTCGATAAAAAAAATATTTTTTAAGCCATATTGAAGTCACGCATAATTTTTATTCCTAACAAAAATTTAAAAAAAAAAAACGAAAGTCGTAAAGAAACCCCGCATGACTATATGGTCATGCTCATCCTTTTATTACCGTGTAATATTGTGTACGGACAGTAGCAAGGACGAACGTGAACGTATGGGCATGCCAACATTCGGAGTTGAAATATAGCTGAACGTGAATTTTTTTTAAATATGTACAATTTGACCTCTTTAGATCAACATAATTTCAATACGAATATATTAGCAAAAGAACTGTAAATAAAAACAGTTTCAAAAATTTCATTCAAAAAACGGAAATTCAAAAAATCGCACGTGCTTTTGGAGGCCGTTTCTGTCTCCGCGGCTGATGACTAACTGAAGTCTGTACCCTTCTTAAACAAATATGAGTGAAAGCAACGATATTCAGGTAGAAAAAGGATGAATAGTGGGATCAATAAACAACGGTGTTTACTGTGACCATATGTTCACGCTCGTCCTTGGAGGGTTAACGTACTTCTAGCATCTTCTGCGAGGACAATATGTTTTATGGTAATTTTAATTTTCCGAGACGGTATATTATTACACTTGTCAGGGGGTTATGAACTGGGGTCCCTTCACTGTGCTGTGCTGTGCCCAACTGACACGAGAAATGTCTAAAAATAATAAAATACCACTTTTATCGCGTTCACGAGTTGCCAAGAGTCTGTACTCGGATGGCAGTCGTTAATCAAATCCTGCCACTAGGGAATCGAGACTCGCCGTGTTGAGGATCGCCATCGATACACAAATGGATTATTCTTTAAACTTAAATTAATGTTTTTATATCAGTAACGTTCAACTTTTAATTTTAATAAATAATAATCTAAGACTGCGAAAATGTCACGTCTGCGCTAGGCGAAACTTTTTATTCAAATATAAAACATATTTTTTGTTTTCACACGTTTAGTGCTCATTAACAACTTTGACACTTTGAAACTTTAGCACGCTGCAGTTATAATGTACTGCATTCGATAACATAATGCTGTTTAGTTCTCGTAAAACCGTATAGTAATTAAGTAGTTATGTCATTAGTTGTGTGATATATAGTCATTATTTTTCCTGATTCGTACATTTCATTAAAAAAATAAATTGATTAAACTGTAATTTTTAAACCATAAAATTACGATCTTCTATGGAAAGGTTAATTCACCCTAAAAAATTTAACTAGTTGTGTAATTTTTGTCAATATAGCAACCGTTAAAAACTCTTAAGGGCCGAAGTATGCCTTACAAAATACAAATCTTTGCTTGCAACGACAGCACAATGGCACCGACCGATCTTATTGCTAATTCTATTTGGTGTGTCCTTAATTAAATGCGACAGCTATTTCCCAACAGTAAAGTTTTGCGTCACTTCCCGCTGTAACGGTATGCATGCAACAATATTCAATTGTTCTAATATGACTTGCGACAGTGTGTGACTTACGACAGTATTTCGTCGTTTATTACGTTATTCGACTGAGAGTTTTCATCCTCGAATGAACTTTTATGTTGAAGATGCGGAGTGAAAGTGAGCGAAGAGTGAAAACGGTTCTGTTTTAATTACAAAGTTTTAATTTAAGATTTCGACTGAAGGTGCTTGGTGGAGTTTCAATATTAAATTTGAATCGTTCAAATGATGTACATTCACACTGATTTTGTCACTAACGACCCGGGATTCGCCTTTCGGCATCTTCAGCCGTTCAGAACTGACAGTTCTTCCGTGCACTTCTCTTGAACGCCTGAAGATGCTGAAAGGCGAAACCCGGTTCGTTAGTGACAAAATATGTGTGAATGTACATCATTTGGACTATTCAAATTTACAAAGTTTTAGTATGAGTGTTTTATTTATATAAAAGAAAGGCATCAATAAAGCACACCGTTCCATAGGAAATTAACATTTTTTCAAGTATTTACATCCTCTTTAGGCACCTATGTATAGTGCATGCAACCAAGCATTGGGGAATTCTTCTTGGTCTTTCTTGTCTGAATTTTACAATACGGTTAACTTTGTTACTTTCTCGTTTTATATTTTTCTTGTTAAAAAGGTGTTTATAAAAAATATGGGTTTGAGCGAATAAGTTCAGAACATCCTACCGGAAATACGAAAAGGGCTAAGCCGCGTCCATAAAACCCGCGGAGCGAGCGTCGGCAAAACGCCCCGGGAAGACTCTCGGTTCGGTTGAGAAACGGCAGCAGTAGGGAAGTCGCGTGTGGTGGCGTCCCCCGCCCTCGCCTTCGTCGCTCACCCTAGCCCGCTATTGATTTCGGCCAGCGGCGGCGGCGGCAGTGGTAGCATTGACCTACGGCCCCGTCCAAGTCGCGTGCTGGCTTCCGCTGCGAAACCCTCGACTCGGATTGACGGCTACCCTTTTTGTCTATGTTAATATGGTCAACCACTGACGTCAGTTTTTTTTTATCGCAAATATTGCTTCAACAACTGAGAAATAGGCGGTGGGGGGCACAGCTTCGAAATAACCGAAAAACAATATTTTTTTCAAAACTTCTTTATACTCTATTATTTACTGATCACATTTCATTTTTGTTATTTATAGAAACAATAATGTGTGAAATGTCAAATTAACTTATAACCATGCTGAAGCATTTACAAACAAAATGTAAAATTCTGGTACAAGTACTATTCTTATTATTGTTTAATAATTTTACAACGAAAAAATAGCCGATCCAATATAAATATTCAATGCAGTGATCGCGTTGTATACATAGAATATAAGAAGTTTAGCATCAAATTCACCATTACAAGCACTATTTTATTACGGAAGTATTTTTTGAATTCGTATAGTAGAGTTTCCTTTGATACTGATTTGATCTTCGATAGCGTCTTACCGTACCGAATACCTTCCATCTCAAAATAATAGGACTGCATCCACAATGCTATTATATTGAAACTTACTAAAAACATTCTATCTGCCATCTTCCACTGAATTATATTGAGAGTATCGCCACCTTATTGATAATAGTAAGAAGTATTTAATTAAACAAAGCTGTGGAATTCTGATTCGACATTTTTTTTTACTTTTTAAAAAAGGGTCAATTTTAACTATTTTTGCTTGAAAATTTCTGTCACTATTGAAACATACCTGTTAAATTTTAAAAAATATGGTTTGCTTAAAATAGTCGCTAGATAAAAGTAACCGGTCTCGCTTTATTTTCCATCAAATCTGTGGAATTTGTATGATACATGTTTGTTTCGTTATACCTATTATTTATTTTCAAAATCGTCGGGGTCTTTTCATTACCAATTTGTAAAGTCGTGATTCTCACCCGAGATGAGTTTTTTTTTTGTGTTGAGTCATTGTTCTCTAGAGACAAGTTTATTCATTAACATGCCCGATTTGCGGAAAATCTGTGGCACCGTGCCAAATCTCAAGACTTTTTATCTCGGGCCATGCTGTCAAATCGCTCGGTATGGGCGACCGTTAAAATAATACAAAATCTGCAACAGTTATTTGCGCAGAAACATTTTCTGATGAAATATGTTTGTGTTAAATGTACCCAGTGACACTATTCAGAGAAGTTGGCTAGAATATTGCTATTCGAAATTATTTCTCCTATTTAGTCGTATCGAATCAGAATTGAATCATATTATAGTTTTTGAAACCACCAAAAATCTTATCTCAAAGTAATTAATATCATTGACAATGTCTCTGTTTATTAACCCTTTCAATTACAATTTGATAAATTATGTTTGAAATTTGTTACACATTTTTTGCATTTGTCAAGTGAATGTATAATATATGTGTTTCAATAAGAATATTCTGTGTACGGAGTATTCTATGTACAGAAAGTTGTGTGGACGGAAGAATCTATATTCGGAATAGTCGGTTTACTGAGTATTTTCGTACGGAAAATTCGTTTTCGGAAGAATCATTTAACCCCATGTATAATATATCCTTTACATCTTCCTCTCCACGTCTCCCGCCTTCCAACATACTTTTGATACGCTGATGTATTGTGTATTCGTCGCTCTTTAAAATAATGGCGATGCTAAAATATGTATACCCTGCTCGCATTCAAACGCTACGCAGTATATTTAGAATAATCATAAATAACTTGTGCAAATAATAAATGAAAGTATTCTCCACACTTACTCCGTTTGGAAAACGCTGCATTATTGATCCGACTGTCGCGTGTAATAAAAATTTCTTAATCCGCCAAATGTGAGCCATTACATTTTCAGAGTACATATACCATTTCATACGCTGCACTAAGAAATTATTGTTTTCTTAATCGTAAAGCAATAAAAATTGGCAACAATCCTCATCGCTTCGAGTGTTTGAATTGTAGATTCTACTTTCGCATATTGAAGAAATTACTAAGTCATTCAACTTCTGTGTTTATAGTATCGCGTGATTATAATATATGATTCGTTATGTCTGTGGTTAAAATATTTTGGTAGGAAAGTAAACAACCCTTGAAAATTGTGTCAGTGGTTGGTTGTTTGTTATAATAATCAAAGTAACAATTATAATTTATTACTCAAGTTATAATTAAATATTTTTTTACGGAGAAATAAAATGCTTTAAAATATCTGGCCAATTAAATTATAATTTATAATAATGTAGATATCTTCTTATGTTTACTTATGATTTTTTATTTACTATACGAAGGCTTCCAGGGAAGGTTAAATTCTCGCATATTGAATTTGTCATATGTACTGATTACCACCACCAACGTCCTCGTTCTAATAAAATTAATAAATTTACGCGAGATGCACGTTGTGTGGCTTCTATGAATATTCGAACGCATCAATTATGTCGTTACGCACTTTATGATTGACTAATGAATCTTTTTTTAAATATTTATTTTAAATATATATTTAAATTATTTAAAACTATGGGTAAGGGGTTAACTTTATCGCTCTCTCTCTTACATTTAACCCAACATATACTCGTCTCACACAGAGATTACTTCACAATGTGATAATAGGGGAAAACTTTACTTTTTCGAAAAACACCCACTGACACCCTTTATAACAACTGAAATTTCAAGCTTAGATAAGCATAGTTTCCAGTCTACTTCATTCCAAGTGTCAAAAGCCTTCAAAACACAACATCGCCAGTGTTTACCGTAGGTAACATAAAATATCAACACTTGGACACTTTATTGTTACTGACGTCAGTCTTATCAATTTCCCACAGCTTTGTGTCTGCTATTTTCCGCCACAGTATACCAGGGCTGTGGAGTCGGATAACAAAAGACGACTCCGACACCACTTTTAAAATAAAAAACGGCTCCGACTCCAAATGATTGTCCAATCATTTTATTTTAACATATATATGTATATCATCAGGTCATCTCTATTCAGCCTAGCATGCAGTGGCAACACTATATTGGTTTGAATACACATCATTAAATATATTTTTTTATAAAATGGGTCTGAGTAGTAAGATGTATAACAACCAAGTTGATATGCTACTATGTAGCAGTAGCGCAATTTGATTCACTTAACACCCGATGCATTTTAACTCGTAATTTTCAATTGAATATTTTAATTTAATTAATACATTCAATTTTTTTTTTAAATATTGATAGGATTTCAGAGTAGATAAGACAATATATTGTGTGTATATTATAAGTTAATATATACAGCTAAGATAAATTAAGATTAAACCAAGTTCGGGGCAATGACATGAATCCGAATTACATATCAAATAAATATTTTTTGTGAAACTAAATACAGTTATATTTTGACATTGTTTGTAAATCATCTTTATTCGACTGCTGGCTCTCGTACAGTTGGTTGTCAAAGTCGGCAGTCGCTCTACCCTTTCAGGAAACCAACTCTGAACTGGGCTTATCGTAGTTATAAGCCCTGGCTTCGCGAATAAGGAAACAGTCTAATGTATTTTGGGTCGTTTCAGCCATAGTGATCCTTTAAATTTTATCGCTCTCCTTAGCGAAGATTGCCTCGCTGTTCTCAAATCGATATTTACTGTGTTCAATGCAAATAATGCTCACCTTCGATCTAATTTTCAATTTAAAAACGAAAAAAAAACATTTTACGTTATTAAAGCTATTTTATAGAAAACCCTCGATTTTAAATGGAATATCATTCCGCATTAACACCTACAAGTTATCGGTGACTTAAAAAATGTAAATTAAATAATACCATTGGCTGTGTTACTTATACTATCTACATATGACAAATGCTTCGCCTTTTTGAGAAGCATTATTCGTGAAATCATTCGTGAAATATTATTACGTTTGTTTATATAGATACGTAAGAGAAGTAAGTGTTCATTGTTGTTTTTAATTGAACCTCAGTTTATTATCAAAATAATCTTTGTTTGTTTATTTGCTTTCTTTACACATCCCATCTTCTTCGCGTCACAATATATTTGAAAGTTTATTGAATCCATCTCTTATTAATTAAATAGCGAACCCAAAGAATTATATTGAAGTTGTTTTTCAGTGTGCTATCCAAAATACACCGAGTTATTGATATGTTTTGTAAGTACATAAATTACTTCTAGAAGATGGTTTTCCTTTATTACACGTTTTTTAATTTTCTTAGAAGAGATTATTTTCCACACTTTAAAACATAATACGTGATTTTTTTCAATTTAATCTCATAGTCAAAATATTACGTTTTTGCTCGATCCTGAAAAAATATATTTTATTATGTTACAAGATTCACATTCAATGGTGACGATTCTAGTTGTTATCGATATATATGGTTGATATAACTTGGCTGCTCTTTTTTCGCGATAAAATCTTTTTTTTTTGATTATTTTATCGGCAACACTGTAAACGTATTGTTATGATGTATAATATTTATCTGTACAAAGATAACTATTTATACACTCGCTTGTGCACGAGAGCATATGTGCATGCTTGTGAAACCTATCGTATCTCCGATCGTCAATCCGATTAGTTCCCTCACGATTACTCGAACCATCGACTAAAGCCTCGCTTCTGGAAGCCTGGCACTGCACTTGACTCGTCCAATCGATAAGCTGGCTCCATTCAAAGAGCTCACTTGTCAAAGATAATCGAATACACCGCAAACCATCCAACACAATAAGATATAGTTGGGGATTCTGCATTATTTGGTATATTTGTTATGCCAAACTACTAAACTCGCCATAAACACACTAATAAAAATGAACAATTCTATCTAGCATTTACTATTGATTTATTACAAATTGCAATGTGATTTTTTTAAGCATCTGTTGTGATTCCGATTGTTATAAATTACTTAGCGCTCATATAATACAATACATAAAATAATTCGGGAACGCTATAAACTTGCGGCAATCCATTTTTAATATAAAACTAGTTATGTTGTTAAGTATGCCACGTGTTTTACCTCTTCGAGAAACTTCTTCAGACTCACTTATTTAAGATTTGTATTCCCACCGTAGACATTGATTATTATTCTTTACTTATTAATTGCTCTAATTAATTGCCAACAGCTCTAATATATTCATTTTTAAATCATTATTTTACTTCATGGAGTATATCTACATAATTAGTTTTCCATTCCCAGTAAAGCCGCCGTCGTAATAACAAAGTTATCAATTTTAATTGTATATCTTAATTCGTTGTTATTTAATCGATGTAAATTATTTTCTACTGTCTCTCAGTTAGATTTCATCTGTATACTTTGGAGAATGAAGAAATCTAGGTCTTGGTAACAAAACATGATAGCATTCAAATGGTTTCATTGTTAGGAGTACGCTGTTGACAATACCGATATCAGTGATTTGAAAATCTTGCCGTCAGTAATCATTTACTCTGTTATTATTATATATAGAGTAACTATCAAAACAGTGCCCTTAATATTTCAAAGACTTTGATCGATTTTTTTTATCTCGTATAGATGTCGTTGCAGATATATATTTTAAATATAGTATTTATAATATTATGCTTGGTTTTTTTAGTTTCAAAATCTATGGTGCCAATCTATTTAAATATGACTACATCAATTGCTTAATATGTATGTGTTTTACTATCGTTAATTCCATATGGCGAATATTTTACATCGAAAAATATGAGGCAAACCGTGGCGGGGCACTTTATTTACATTAATTAAATTACTTGCGGAATATGTAAAAAAAATATTGAAACGTCGCGACGCTAGAATCGCCATTGTTTGCTGTTATCATTTCTATCAAAGACTGGCTAGTACTTACATTATTATCAGCTGTTTACATTGCCTGTCTGACAATTTGATCTGAATGCGGAACGTAGACAACGATAATGTCTCATTTACACGGGTGGAGGAGAGGAGATAAGCATTAAAACTAGCTACCATTGTTTGACAAATTGGGCTGCTTGCGCGTATGCTTGCAGCTATTTGATCACTAGCACAAGTACAGTAAAACCTCTGTTTACACGACAGTCGGGACCGTGTAATTGGGGGTGTGAATCTCGTACAAAATTAGGGATTTGGTTTTTTTCCGCGGAAAACGCAAAACTAAGATTTCCCTTAGTTATGCAAAAAAAAAATTTTTTGGCGAAATATTTAGTTTTTGTAGTGGTAAATATCCCGCACTCAGACAGACGCCCAGCTATGCGTGTATAGCCTGGCACGTGTTAAATACACAGAGGCTAGTCAACATTTGACTGTATGCGCGGCACAGAAGACCGTCTCTTAGTAACGACAATAGAATGCGACCGTGTAATTGGGGGATTTGCGGCGAATATTTCAAGCCAGTGCGTAATTCGGGGTAGTGTAATTGGGGGTTCCACTGTACAGTATTCGAGCTAATCAAGTTTGCGGAACGCTGTCCAATTAACTGGCTTACTAACTTGACATTCGCGTTTTTAAAATGAATCGTACACAATTTAATCGAAATAGTGAGAAATAACGAGGTCCAATAAATATGATATAATGGATTCCTTGTTGATGTGTTTTACGCTCCAATAGTTGTATTGGTTGGCAGATGATAATTTTTGTATTTGTTTCGCAAATCGGTGACATATTTTGGTTCATTGCTTTGGTTTCAACACAACATTTTTTAAATTAGTTTTCATTTTGACTTACGTCAAATAATGAATGTAATAATAAATGTGGAAATAGTATGCAATGTCTGTTAATTATGTTCATAAATATGTCAGTTCCTATGCAGGTGTATATGTACATATCGTTATGTTCGTTTTTTAAACATTTTGATATACTTTTCTGGCTTACGAACTTTAAACAAAAATCCCGTTCGACCGCTGTCAACCGTTGAAAACTTTGGTCAGTATCTGGTCGGCTCGACTCGTGTAAACGGCCCATTTCCAGGCTAGAGGAAAACCAGAAAGCCGCTGTTACTGGTGCCTACTTTTCCGCGGCACGTTTCGCGACGTCACCCGTCATGGCCGTCATCGCGCGCTTTTGTTTTCAAATCATCGTCATATCTTGAAATAGATTTAAATTAAAGATTTCGAACCGTTGGCATATTAACTGTGGTTTGGTTTCATTCCAGATATTTTTTATTACCCAACTAATGCATTTTTGTGGAAATACTTGGATCTTCAAACTAATAGCATCCTCGGAACCCTTGCGCTTGAAATGTTGCAAAGTAATTTAGAAAGTTATCGGACACAGTGTCTGGGCACTAAGTTTTTAAGAGAAATTGTGTATATGCTAATATTTTCAGTTTTCGGACACTATTTAATATCATTTCGAACATTTTGATTCTGATATCCGAATTACTGAAATTCAATTTTGAATGACGGTACTATTATTATGTTGATTGGATTGGCATATATACTTGGTAGAACTCCATTATAATAAGGTCAACAAGTATCAATGTATATATTTTAATAATTCTATTATATTATGAAGTGTCGGAAACTAGCCACCATTTAGAATCCAAAAAAATTAAGATAGCTGATATGTGTAATAGATCTTATGGCCTCAAAATTGCTTACAGTTTCATATTGAGGGCGATTTATTAAATAAAATTTATTTATTTGTTTTTTAATAAATTTATTTGTCTTTTAAAAAAAATGTTTTTAATTTTCGTTTAGACCTAAATTACTACCTCTGCTTTTATTGTATCACTGTATTAACATGAGAAAATATTCTTTCTACGCCAAAAATTGTCTTATTTTCAATTCGAAATAACCTGTCACCTATCAATATGATTGATGAATAGACTTTTAATTTTTTAATTATTTTTCTCTGATTCTTCTGACTCCACAGCCCTAGTTTTTAATTTTGTTTTTTATGCCAACACTGATCATTATTATCAATTCACATTCGAAAAAAACAGTGTAAGCAATGTCGTCATAAAAGTGTTTTTTTGATATTTTTCTTTTGCAATTTAATTTACTCTCCAATTAGCAAGAAATTTGCTACAATGCCCTTCAAACAACAACACGGTCGTTACAATTATCGTGTCCAATGTTTATTTGGGAAAACTCATACTACAACACATCAATAAATCATTTTGTTTTCTTTTTGTTCACAGGTAACTCTATCAAAGCGAAGTACGACTATGAAACATACAAAATATATGACATTAAAGGCCCCCTCGTACTCAGCTGTAACGTTGAAATGGATCCAGATAGAGCGTACACATTAGAATGGTAATTGTTTCTTCTATCATTTTATTATTATTTAGAAATCCTATCTGTCTAAAAAGGAGACTTTCAATCAATGTTACTTTTAAGACAAGAGGTTAGCTGCGCAGAAAATTCAAAGGCTGAGCAGACCAATCCAACAAATGCCAGGCCTAATTTCAATGTTTATAGAAACATCAATATGTCATATTTTTTTTTGTTTTGCTTTGCATAATTAAAATTATTTTCGCTCAGTTATTTATACTTATATGTATATTGCTTAGATATTTCTCAAATAAAAACATACCCTTAATTCAGAAAATTGTTTGTTTTAATAAATTATAAAAAAAAAACATTTGGTATTACTATTAAATCACTTTTGATCAATGGATGAAGGAAAACCTTACATACACCGGTGTCTGTGATTTCAAATACAAATATAATATTAAAAAATCTCAATCTTATATTTACCAAAACTTGAACGCTAGGATAAAACTGCAACACACGCAACAGATATCAGTGTAAGGTAATTCTTCCAATGTGAAAACTTTTCTGATGAAGAATGATATGTTCTAGGTTGAAAGAAGGCAAACCCGTGTCGGATGAGCCTTCCCTTCGCAACAGGTACAAGCTGATTCCTGACGAGAACAAGTTCGTGATTGACAGATCAGTGGAGGGCGACGGCGGCAATTACACTTGCCGCACGGCCAACACCACTCTAGATTTGCACGCCAATATCACGGCGGTCGCCAAACCCGTTGTCAAACTTCCGGCCAACACAGCCGTCGTTGAAGGAGAGAAGCTCCGCTTGCTATGCACCGTGTTGGGTAACCCAACTCCAGTGGTTGAGTGGTCTTACAGTAAGTAATACCAAACAATTTATATAATCCCCATTCATTTACGTGGGCATGCGGCGCTCTACTGACATCAATTTCAGGAAGAGAAGAGAAATATTTTTTTTTTTTTAATTTAACCTCTTTAAAAAATTCTTTTCTCCATTTGGACAAAAAAATATGAGATTAATAATTGATAAAAAATAACCAAATTCTTCATCGCTCTAGTACGGCTAATAGGGTTAAAGAATCCACACATTCTAAGATCAAGTATAAGATATTGCTCTATACTAAAATTGTTTTTATAAGATGACAAAAACGTGTTTTTAATATATCTGTGAGAAATAGTTACCTTTCAAAACAGACAAGAAAGGGATTAACCACACAGAATGTGAAAAACATTTCAGGTTTCATTTTATTTATAAATCAACATTAATGATTTTATCTAATACATGAACTTCTATCTTCAATAGAATGCCACCATAGGTGTCTTAAATATTTTTTAGAATAGAACTTTCTTAACCTTCAAAAGAGTATGGACGTACGTACATGTACATTCGCACCATTTTTCTGTAAAGAAGTATGGACGCACTTTTAACTCAACACAGGAGTGTCTGTCTATGAGCATATATATGCTTCTAGTATGAATTACATATATTCATTGGTAAAAAGTCACACAATTGTCATGTTAGGAAATGTCAGTAAAGTAAAGTAAGGTCAATATAGATCTATTCACTCCTCTAGAGGTTAACAGATGATGTGAGAAATATCCCTGACCTGCCTAAAGAGGATTAATTAAATATGTTTTTATTATTACTCGAACACCACAGTCCAGATAGTTAAATCTAATTTCTGCAACATTTCTACCCTCGATGGTAGTAGCTATAAGTTCTTTTGGGTTGTCTCCACTCCAATACTAATGCTTAAATCAAAATATTCCAGATAACAACACTTACAAGGAGAGCAGCGGGCGAGTGTTGCTGTCTGATGACAACGGTGTGACAAATGCCGTTTTCATGTTGGCGGAAGCCAGTCTCGATGACAGGGGACACTACACCTGCAGCGCGAGCAATATTGCCAGTCGATTCCTCAATTCCACACAAGACGCCACATTCGTTAGAGTCAAGGGTATGTATACATCACATTGATGGCTAATTTTTTTAGAGCTCAAACATATTTTTCATTATTTTTTGTTGGGGTTTACAAATCACATTTCATATGAAATGACTTATAGTGTATATATGTATTTTTTTTAGATCTTGCATCAGTGTTTGGTTTTAGATGTCTCATATTTTTCTAACAAAAAGAACCTAAGTGACATCTGATTAAATTGGGTGCTTAATAAATATTAGAATATTGGTAAATATAAAGAGTGCTTGTTCACTGTTAGGGTGTTCACTGTCAATACTTGATGGAAAGGCATTATATTAATAAAAACACAATATTTTTTTGTTATAATTACCATCAATCACCACTTAAAAATTATTAATCTTTGATGATTTTTTAATTATATGTTATAGGTGTTAATACATTTTAATTTTGTGTAATTATAGAGTCACTTATACTGTAATTTGTAAATTCTTTTCATTGTCAATCGTTGCTAACACCTTTTATTTCAATTTAATTTTGTATAAATAACACTGTTCGCAATGAGCGAAACCGGTCCTGACCTTTTTAATAAAGTGGAATAACGTACAAAGGAATATTGTTTTTATTAAGGTTGTTTGTAATCACAGAATCAAATATGAAAATCGGATCCTTTTTTCTATCAAAATATTTCAAACCATATTTAATTTAAATTTCAGACAAGTTGGCCGCCCTATGGCCGTTCTTGGGCATCTGCGCCGAAGTATTTGTGCTGTGCGCCATCATCCTCGTCTATGAGAAGAGGCGCAACAAGCCTGAGTTGGAAGAATCTGACACGGATCAGAGCCCAGACCAGTAAGTTACCCAACTATATATTCCTGTAGAGCACAACATTTTACGTATTTTTTACAATGTACCCACTGGAACTATTTCACTTTAGTATCATAGTCTTGCATCGCCAGCAGATCCTTTACAAATTGCTAAGCTTTATTTAGGTAGAACAGTTTCATATTCATCCATCTCTTAAAAGTTTTATTTTTAAAAATTTCTGTTATCGTTTTTTATCAACATAATAAACCCACACTTATAACATTCACAGATACATATTTAAATATCTTCCTACCTAATACTTTCCTAACTCTAAATAAATAACATTTTATATATTTAAGGTGATCAGAATCAAGATATTTGACATATTTTTTTAATATATTTTTGTTATGTTCGGAGATGTATATGAAATTGACCAAATTACATTATATTGATCAAACTGTATCTATGTGTATTTTCAGTTATGTTTGTAATGTTGTCTTTGACAATATAATATATTGTCGTTATACTGCCAGAAAACGTTAAGTCAAAAATTGGGTGTTTTGAGTGATGAATGCAGATCGATAGATTTAAACACGGATCTATCGCCCAAAAAAACAAGCTCGCTCGCATTACGTTTGTTTATTTAATTATTTTAAGAAGTAATACGAACTTGGTCAATTTTGTTGGCTGTCATTACTGGCACCTGAATCCTGTAAATAACTTAGCACTTTTTAACTGTACAAATTTCCTATTTCTACAACTACCCAGAGAAAAATATACGACTAGACGTTTTTGAGCTGTAACAATTTTGATTGATTGTTAAATTCATTTGTCTTACTGTCTACAGCCACGCTACATTTCAGTTCACTTTGTAATATTTGAAAAAGTCGATTACCTCAAAAGGTTTTTGAGTCAACATTTTCCGACAGTATATCTCAACTATATTCGACAATATCTTAAAAACACAAACATGTAATGTGTAAAATGATCTAGGACCAATCGATGAAACAAATATTCAAAGTTTGAATATATTTTGAGTTTTCGTTAGTAAATATGGTATGATATTTTAATTTGTTTCTTTACCATTTTGAAACATCTTACAAAAACACTTTATATTGATTGTTGTTATAATTTACATCATATTGGAACATTTATGAATATTGTGTTGTAAGACTGTTCAATGAACATATTGTTTTTTTTTTGTGATTTGTGGCACAGACTATTTCAAAATTTCAACCACTTGATTTACTATGTTTTATTAGTTCGCGACTCAAGTACTACAAGGTTCTATGTTGAAATTTTGACGAAACAAAAATAACAAAGAATAGCAATAATGGTTCATGGAAGACTGCTGCATTGTTACTTCAGTTTCGCTAAAAATTTACACTTAGAACCTTGTACTCGGGTCGCGAATTGTTTTACATTAATTATTGTTTGGAAAATACTCTCGTCATTTAAAAAAGCAAAAATTTTAATTGAAAATATTTTATCGATTTGTTTGAAAGGGTTTGATTTATCTATGAATTTAATTTGGAAGGTCAATATCGAACTGAATTTACAATTTAAATTTGAGATATTGTTGGACACTGGTGTTTCTGATTCCTCTTCTCCTTGAGTTTATCTCGAGTGACTTGTGAAAATTCTCATATTTTTGTTCCAATCACATGGCACATCGGCTTTAACTGTAACTTTGAAATATATATATTTTTTGATTGTAAAAAATAAGTATAAGTAATGTGGGTTTCTATCATCGTGGAGCTTTAATACCAATGAATTTATTTTCAATGTTATTGTTTTTGCTTTAATAAAATGCAAATGTTTTGTTGAATTTAAAAGTACAGGACTATACGTCGACTTCGAATTGTAAACATATAGCTAAATTTGATATAATGGACTTGAGATTCACATGGAAAAAAATTCAGTAAAATATGGCATTTTTAGAAAATACTTGGAAAATGTGATACATTTAATTTAAAAACAAAAGTCATTGCTCGTAAACAATATTTTAAACGATTAGCATGCAATCTCACTGCCATGACAAAAACTAAATCACCCTTTTGGTTATCGCAATTGTAAACAAAAAAGTATACTGCAAAATTTAAATAAAAAATCAATAGGTTTCACAGACAAACCCATCTCCTGCATAAGTCTGTTATATCAAGTTTTAATGCAAAGATTATTCTCTGTCAATACCTCTACGTGTAAATAAATAAGCTCACATGAAACACGTGTAGCAAAAATAATTACTTATGTTTATATTACCTGTTTATAAATATTATTTAAAAGCTTGAAAACTAATTTATTTTAACAAGAGTCAAATTTCTACTGCAAATTTGGAAATGCAATCAATTAAACAGCAGCATTTAAAATAGGGTGTAAAAACTGAACAAGTAGAAAAATGAACAAAAACACCACGCAGGCTCCAACAATGAAGATAGAATAATTAAATAACAAAAATACATTCACAAATTTGTAGTTACCACTGATTGAAGCTTTGATTACGATAATTATTGTAGTTATTCCAATGTAAATATCATTCTTACATATTTTTATACACACAGTTACATTAATAAAATTTGTTTTTAAATTTATTCAAATAATGCTGGAGGAGTCGTCATTCTATATTTTTTGAATCATCGCCAATCTTTTTGTACATACAGTTAAACCATGAAGAAAGCGATCTCTTCTTCGGCAGTGTTATAAATACTGATGTACACAGTTTTAGGATGCTGTGTTTCCGACTCTTTGTAAGTCTATAAAAAATAATCTGTTTTTAAATGCAATGGACACGTATGACACAATGTCCTCAAAAATTTATCTGGAACTTAAAGTTTGACATTCTCAAGGATGGCGGAATTTTCATTTTGACTTTGTATATGCCTAAAAAAATATGAAGCCAAGTACATTTCTCTTCGGGCATTCTTACTATCAATAGCAATAATACTTGAAAGGTTTAAATACTTATTTTGTTTTATTCTTTTCTTGTATATATTTTTTTAATGCATGTGAATCAGTAAACTTTTATGGATTTTAAGTTTTTCTTTCAATCTCAAATCAAAACAGATCTTGGGAAATATTTTTAAACAAACGTGCATTGTGTATTTTCCAGGAAACATACGCCAGATCACGGAAAAGATGTGCGTCACAGAAAATGAAATATTGGTATTCATTTAAGAATCGGAATGTTTTATGTTGTTTTGAAACACTTAAATTGTCAAATGTTGCTTGCTTTCTGATGTACCTACTGTTTGTAATAATTTAAGTTGAGTTTCTTTTATCATCCAAAGCCCATATGGTATCTCATAAATAGTAGAATATAAATAATTTGAAACGTCTATTATTGGTACTGCTTGTTATAAAGATAATATTTGCCTTCGTATGCTAATGAATTTATCAAGTAATATGATATACCTGTTACTTATATTAGTAAAAAAAAATATTCGAAAAAGTATTTTTAAGCTTAATCTATTGCACAAAACTGCCATTAAATGTTTATTAAAAATTTATTAACCGTTTTTAGAATTAACTTAAAATAATATATTTCGTATAAGAGCCTGTAGTAAACTCACTGCCTGTTATTCTAAGCAATTTATTTTTTACTACTTTGTAATACACCATAAAAAAATTGTGCTTTGTAAAATTTATCCTAGAAAAAGCCGTCTTGGCATTTTTGATGTTATCAATCTTCAGTCTAAATAAAAATTGTTGGTTGAATTTTATTCTTAAAATTTCAATACGTTTACTGCAGTGTGAAATTTTGACAATTTGGACGCTATTGAATCAATTTTTATTGTAAAACTAGATTATAATATGTACACACTTATTAATTACCGCAATTGTACAATCATTTACTAAATATCTTTCGTTGAACCAGCAATATCTTCTTGTACGAAAAATGTATAATTTATTCTACAAGTAAAAGTCTGTATTATTAATATTGCCAGTTTTTTTGACACAGCCTGTACATAAAGAAAAAATCTATAATATTTAAAAAAAATTGTAGCATCAATATGCTATTGAAAAGTATATATTTATGCTAAAAGTATTGTTTGCTAATGCATATTTAAATCAAATATTCAACCATCTGAATTTTTTTCTTCCTTGCCTGCGTAATAGTAGTCTCTTTAATAAATACAAACATGCATATAAATTTTGACAGTTCAACTTTTGTGTAACTAGTAGTAGTTGGATTTAAAGAGTAACATTTCAAAAAACAATTATTCTAAAATTGTATTTTTGGGATTAACTCATTGTTTGATTTTTCGGTGAATGTTTTAGTGTCAGATCACAATATAGTTATCGGACAAGGAATATCATAATAAACCAAATGTTTTTTTTTTTTTTTTCATTCTTAATTAGTATTTATCCTCTCAGTTCTTAGTGAAATGTAGTTTCTGTCAAGTATCACCGTATTTTATTACATAAAGAGTATATTTATATAAATTCGCTTCAATTGTATTTTCGGAACATAATTATGTGCTTAGGATAATCGAATTCCTAAATAACTCCAATGCCTCAATCATCAATATATTAGAAATTTAAAATTTTTAAACAAAATCACTCTAATCGTAAATATCTTCCAAGGAATATCATAGTTACTATAATATTAATGAAATCATTTTCTTCCTACTTATTCAGCTTCAACATGGCTTACATTACAATATATGCATATATATGTATCATACAGTACAATTTGTTAATGTTTGATAAATTATAAGTCAATAAGTAAAGGCAAACAAATAGCTGGAAATAGATTGTAAATATTGTTGAATCGCAACACAATTATTTGTGAAATCAATCCAACACAATATTTAAATAGTTAGCACTCGATAATATTTATGATAGTTATCTCATAACACCTCGAATATGAGTTTAATTATATTTTATTAGGGTTAATGTACAATGGTAGTTTGTTAAGTGGCTGAGGGTGTGCTATTTTTTGATATTTATTTTAAGGAGGATATCATTATAACACTCGACATCCATTCATAATAAACAAAATAATGGGCTTGGAACAGTCCATATATCAATACACTAGTCATAACAGAAATGTATGATTCTTCACACTTGAAATACCTATTTACCAATGAAGAAAGAAACCATAGCCATTGGTTTCATTAGTCATTAGTTTAAACCATAAACACCTTAAATTATTTTTTAGAATTACTGAAAACTAAAAGGTCTGAATATCTTCAATTGGTTGTCTCGATTTGAACTGGTGTGTTGGTATACATTTGGGATACTGTATTTGAGTCAAAATATATTTGTTTTCTCCAATTTTTCTGCCAAAATTATCTATTGACAAGGAGAATGGATTAGTTTTCTTGAACTGTGCTAATTAAAATATTTGAAAATAATGTAGTAGATTAGTACTCATTTATCTACGAAATACCCATAACTCTTCATTCCATTTACTCCATATTCTGTTGGATAATTTGGTGATCCTCGCAGATTTCATTATTCATGCACCAAATTTAGTATACAAACTAGACTTCACTTTCATTAATAATTAATTATACACACACTAACAATAATCAATTAACATTTATTTATTCATGGAATTTTGATGTGAATTATTTCCCAAATATTTTTACGAAGTTTACTCTTAATAGTCTTAAGATATGCCATACTTCTCTCATTTTAGTTATATATTCAAAATATTGAAGTGTTATAATAATGCATTAACTTTTTATAAATATATTAACGATCAATATTTATTTTGACAATCTTCCCATAATTAAATGAGCATATTTTATATCTTTGAAAATATAGCAAAAAAAAACATTTTCTAAAACTTGCCTACTTGAAATTCTGTAGAGATTCATTTTCTAATTTTGTGCTATCACATCAAAAATAATTTACCTAATAGTTTACTTATTTGCAGTTTATGTATACAGTGGAAATTGTTTTATAAGATATGGAATAAATACATTGTTTCGTATAAACTAAACACTTTTTTACTCCGTAGTAAAACCCCCATTTACACTATTGTCGGGACCGTGTAATTGGGGGTGTGAATCTTGTACAAAATTAGCGATTTGGTTTGTTTCCGTTTAAAACGCAAAACTAAGATTTCCCTTAGTTTTGCAAAAAAAAATTTTTTTGACGAAATATTTAGTTTTTGTTTGTGGGATTTGCAGCGAATATTTCAAGCCGGCGTGTAATTCAGGGTAGTGTAATTGGGGGTTCCACTGTATTTGAAAGTAACATGGCAGGATATTTTTTCTTTTTAAATTCTTTCCACTGGAGTTTGTTGTTAAAGTTTACAAAATATTCATATATTTTATAAGAGCTTCAAACAATATTCATTACTCACTTCGTTGGCGTAGATGACGTACAATTATAATCCTTTTGGGTTCATTCTAATAATTATACCACGCAAATCCTTTAATAAAACAAATTTATTGACACTGTGTTTTCTTTTTTCTTTTGTTTATAGGAAAAAGGGATAAGGTGTTTATCTTAACTACACACTAAAAATATGTGGAGGAAGAAGGCGCAGAGAGCTTCAGAGTCACATAACAACCTCACGGACATGGAGACAATTTAGATTCAGGTTCAGACAGACACACACCTACATCAAATTATTACAAACAGTGTAAATACTAGTCCACTTTGGTGGAGGGCAAATTTTGTCGATGATCTTCACTTCTTCATACAGTCACCGATTTCATTGTGATTACTGTAGAATGTGTTCATTTTGATCAGTAATAATACTTACTAAGAATGTCTTTTTTAATATATACTTTATTTTTTTATTCTGATGAATGTTTTCCCAGTTTTAGTGACATGAGTTGGGGCTCATTAAGGATTGCAAGAGACATAGTCGAATTGCCTGTTTTCTTTTTTTTTTTTAATTTCCTTACGGTTTTGTTGATTTTATCACTTTTTACTGTACTTGCCTTTGTATAGTGTGTTATTTACTTCGTTCGTTGAATAAATAAGATTGACAACAAAATCTTTTTTTTTTAGAAGTCATTTACTTATGTACATCATGATAGCATTGTCGAATATTTTGTAAGGATATATTTATTTTTCATCGCAGTATTTACTGTTATAATTTTTAACGGGTTTTGTGATACTGCGTTTTGTAAGTATTAGCGGTAATCGCCCAATGTTTTGAATTCATCACAGGTTTCGTTATTAAGAATTGTTATTAAACGATAAGAAAAACATATGAATTCCACCAATCCTAATTTGCTGTATTCCCGATAAATAATCCTCAATAGAAGATGTTTTCAAGAGTACAATGTTGTAAATTAAATTTTAGATATGGTGATAAAGCGAGGGTTAGATTATCATTATATCGATGTACAATGTACAAAAATAAGGTAAGATTCAAAATATTGTTCCAGTTTGCAACCAGCCCCAACATCTAGTTATACCTAATGTCGAAAAACTACCATGCTCAAAAAATTCTTAATCTATTTACCTAAAAAAAAAATAACACAAATATATCAACAATTTTTCTAAATAATTTTGCAGTAACTTTTTGGATACTGATTTGTAATTGATAACTTTGTTATTCAACTCGTGCTACGATCACGAGGGCGAAACTACAAAAAAAAAAAAAAATATTGTTTATTTTATTATCTACCACTTATTTGATTTAGTATTATATATAAGTACTTTATTTAAAGAATATATATATATATTTATATGGCAAACCTATCAACTGTATTTTTGCCATTAAAAGTAATACGTCTGAGACGAAAACTGTTTCTTCGTTTTTCACAAAAACAATATTTTGTAGTTTCACCTTTGATACACTAAGCCTCCGAATGCGACATATATTTGACCACTTGGAGAACCATCTTTATACTAACTCTATCGTAAGATATAATCAATGTTATTATGTTACAATGAAAACAACCAGTGGAATAACATAGTTATTAATTTTTATTTTCTACAAAAATAGCCAAATTCTTGTAGTTTTAAAATATAGATAATAAAATTATATAGAACATTAATTCCGCTTCATTCATATTCCAAAAAGAAACATATACAATTTTTAATAATGGAAAAATTATCGACGAATTGTGTAGTTATAGTATGTTATAAAATATCTGATTTAGAAATAGAAAAGAGAAATATTTCCAACTAAAAAAATTACTAGTTTTATTATTGACCATTTGAAAAATTTGTACACTCGAACCATGATCTAACATTAATCAATCAGTTTCCCATATTCATCATTTAATTTGTTTGATTCAGTTTCCAAAAAAAATAATTGGACTCTTATCATTGACCCAGAATTTTTGACATACAATTGACAAAAGTTTTCCTTGCTTGATAGTCAGTCGCTATTGACAAAACAGTGCGTCTCTTACTTACTCATCCCACATGCTAGCGGCACACTGACAAACAGCAATATTTTCACTTCCCATCATTGTATACTATTCCAACATCAATCAAGGAAATTTTCTATGGATTTTATATTCCTATTTTTAAAATCATAGAGATGGCATCGGGTTTTTCAAAACATTGATAATGTTATTATAAGTTGAAATAATATTGAATATTAAAACTCATCTAGGTGTCATTTTAGAGAATATTAATAATCTGAAATTATTTTATAAGTTTTCATTGCATGTAATTGAATGTAGACTGCTTGTGACCAGCAGTCTACGACATTTTAATTTTTAAACTATCGTCGATTGCTTGCAACAACCAAAATTCCGGTTTTGCAAATGTTTTAGAACCCATGTGGTACATTCATTTAAATGAGAATGTTTCCATTCAGGACTCAGAACATCTAAATCCCTTAAATTAGTAGCCTACAAGATGTAATTAGATAATATATTACTGATAGCCATTAAGGGGTACGAAACATACTTATATTGCTACGTGACTTAATATTAACAATAAGGTGGCTTATAAGCTGTAAAAATACCCAGTTTCTAGGGTTTTATCTACAAATCTCGGACTAAACCAACTTGTAAAAAAGTTTTAAACTTTATCATTTAATATTAATTAACAAAAATCATATAAAATTTTCATTTAATCCCTTAAAAAGGGGATTAAATAAGTTGTTTATAAAGCTATTTTTTTAGGAACTATATAATTCGTGAAAACATAATAGAAAAAGGTGAAACCCAATGTTATAATAAATAATATTGAAACAGAAAATTAAATGTTAACTGGATCTACATTATATTGTTTAATACTAAATAGATAAGAAAAGTAACTCTTGAAACAAATCTGGTGATCGGCAGCAGCTTCTTTCATGGCCAAGAACTAAGAGCAGTCAGCATTTATGTAAGTATTATTGATAGGAATAAACTCATTTATTTGAACAACTGTTGGAAGTTAAAAGAGTCCTTTTAGATGCGCTATAAGTGGTTTGCCACGGAAATACAAAAATACAACCCAAGCAGTCTTCTACTCTCACACGTTAATGAAAATTCGGTGTCTTATAGATTATATTAACAAGTGTTAACAACTCACAATCACAAAAAAGAAAGACGGTACTCGCATTATCTCTCAGCAAATTCATCATGAAAACACCCTCGTTAAGAACTTTATAACACCCATGGTCCATTGATAAATAAATATTTTGCAACAGACTTCATGTTTTATTTACATTGTTCTACTTTTGTATGTTCAACATTTGTACACATTTTCAGAAATCAATGAAATACAAAAGTCAAAGACTGCCTGTATTATGAACATATTAAAGTTCCACACAAAGTGAAGTGCGTAGTGAAACAAAACTATTATGTTATCACTAACTATGCTGTAATTCACAATGGTATTTCTGTATTACGACAGAACATTGAGTTTTTTTTCATTATTCATCACAAACCTGATGCCCTTCAGCAATGTCTGATGGCGCATAAGGGGGGGGGGAGTATTTCCAATTGAAACAAAATAGGAGTATACGGAATAATATTTATTTCCCCTACACTCAGACATAAGAAATAGACGAGAACAATTTTAGTGAAGATTTTCAAAATACATAATGTATAAAACATTCACAGTTACAAATAAATTCAGACAGTACTTCGATACCAAATGACAATATCAATACAATGAAGGAAACAGATAGTAACCGTTATATCATACAATATGTATCAGTGATCGGTCATAGAAAGAAAAGTCTAAAATACAATAAATGCAAATTTCATTCAAAATTAGAAACAGTCATGCTACTTTTCAACCAATAAACATAAAACTTTTTGTACCTTGTCTGTCTTTTAAAATTATTTTTGTAAACATAAAAAGAATACTATTTTAAATACAAGAAATATTACAGTGTCTACCTAGTATATAAAGAGGTTTTCAAACTTGATGAATTGGTGAAATGCATTATTTTTTCATCAATTTATACGCATGCCACACTAACGTTTCTAGCAATTAAATATAGCGTGAAATTAATATATTCTTTGGTTTTAAATGGATACTTCATTATATTTTCAATCTAAAGAAATGTATTTTCCCAAATTCAACAATTATTTAAACCCTAGTACACTGGGACGCTGATAATTATTTACTGCAGTTAACGTATAAGTATGGCAAAATAGACAATAAGGACATTTTTTGTTATTAAATCCAACACAGTATTATTATTGTTACTTCATTTTAATGGAATTAGAAGTCAATTTATACATTTTGAAGCTTATTCAGTTATTATATCTTTTATATATTCAAGTTATGTTTACATATGTTACATAATAATTAAATTAGGTTTCTTTTACAAGCATTCATAAACAACATATTTATATGAAGGACAAACAAGTAAAACTAGATAACCAAACATGGTGAAATTGGGCTAACAAGATATTTAAGTTGAACCAAAAAGTACTGTCAGCGTTAGTTCAATCGTTAAAAAGAAATTATACTCGTATCAGTGTAGATCAAATGTATCCCATCTCTGTTGAATATCAATTTCAATATATCGATTCATCATGAATATATTCCTTATGATAAAAAGTTATATGGTTAGTACAACAATATAGAAAAGGATAAGGTGTGAAAAAATATAGATTTTAAAGTTCCAATTTGCAACAAATAAGAATAGTTTCTTCGCACACGGCAATACAAATATGTACACAACAGTGACCATGCCGCATATGGGCCAAAACAACATTTATTGCAGCCCATAGACCAAGGGTGGTGAAACTTTCGACCTCTGCAGGCAACTTCTACTACGTAGCGGTATGTAGTAAGTTGTCATAAAAAGTGAAGTAATTCAAACCACAATATAATGTGTTTGAAAGCGAAACAAAATGGATAGATACTAAATGACACTCAATTCTTGTTTTATAGCATCAGGCAGGCAACTTGGAACGGCTACACGGTCGACGTATTGGCCACCGCTGCCATGGACTAAATACTGAGATTTCCATGACTCATTTTCAATATTGGCCAGTGAGATGTTTATTATTATTTATATCGCTTATCAACTTCGCTTAAAATTATCAAGAATGCAAAATATGCCTCACACTGTTTGTAATGGAAGTGTAGTATTGTTAGGTTATTGTTTTCATAACAATTTTTTTGTTAATTCTTCATAAAATGGCCGTGCTTTATGCAAATCTTTTCGAAAACAATTACATTCCGTTTGATGACATTTGGAAAATGCACATAATGCAGAACAGATAAAAGCTATAATATTTGGTATATAATTAGAAAGAAAAAAAATCTGCATATCTCTAGACTTGTGAGATAAATAGATCACAAAACATTTAACTCAGCGGTCTGTAACAATTGGTAAATTAACAAATTGGCTATACTTTGAAATATGTTGGGTATCACTAATCTACACCAGCACATTCACTGAAATTAATATTGAGTATGCCGGATACTCAACTTGTGGCTACTCAACAGATTAGCTAAGAATGTCACAAAAAAATACTATTCCCAATTACTATACTGCATACAAATTATTTTTTAACAATGATAATTAATTTACATGGCAGAAATTGATAAAACTAATTTGGTTGACACCAACTTGCGACTATGGCACTGTTAACCTTTTGGTTGCCATAGAAAAAAGTTCGTTTGTACCTAGCACGCCGGCTATAATTTGCAATTATTAATTTAATTAGTTATTGACGAGGTAACTAGTTTCTGGCGTGTCACTCGTATCAGCATGAAATTTTTTACGAGATATCTTGTCTGTGGCAGCCATCCAGTTAATATACATTTAAAATTTAACAAAGTTAAAATCTAGACACTCTTTATAACACATCAGTTGACTTATTGAAGCGGCCGCGATAGGTAACTGTTTAGTGAAATATAAAATTTGCGCACATTTACTGTTATTTTATTTACTAACTACCCGCATCGGATCCGTTCAGCTTTTAGGCTTACATTCAATTCAATTGCGGTGGTCACGAGCTCAAATCTCTTGAGGGACAATTTTTCATTATCAATTTTTGTTTAAAAGTATGGATTTTTGTGATATTTACATTCCCTCCCACCAATCCAATCAAAAAAACAGAGTAGTGAAAGGGATAAGTTAACTACTAATCCTCTTTCATCATATTACTGTTTCCGAAAATGAGCTACGAAATTACAGTCAACCGGCTGAGGGATAAAGTTGTGTACGTAGCACGGTAAGGCGACTGCTAAAATAAGTCTCTGATTTTGAAATACACCTCAATTCTGGTAATGACTCTGAATAATGACAATAAAAACATTCAATTTTATTTTACATAGGAACAGCTAAGTCTTTTCAACCGTAATATTTATTTAAAAACGTCCACACGTAACAAAATTACATACACATTTATATGAAGGTAATGAAACCTTTTTCAGTCAAAAAAAATATTAATCTAGTCAAATTTATTCCATGCATCCATTGGCAGTGAGTAGAGTACGCAATGAATATATTTGTATACTCTTAATTCATAGTTACAACTAGCTAAGTTTACAAACAATATCCAATCTAAATTATACATTATTTCGAGGAAACTGTAGCGTTTTATTTTCACTTACATATATGTTATAACATACGTATTCGCTAATGTGCTCATTATCATAAATTTATAGAATTCATTTTTTAACATTTAATAATATTTTAAACAATACGCGTAATACTAATATTTTGTACGAAATACATAATAATTATTGCAGTATATAGATATATTTTTCACATGAACAGGTTGATACAAACTATGACAACTGTCTAAATAACCTTACTGTGTTTTTGAAGACTCCAAAATAAAAAACAATAAGTATGATTCGTCATTGAGACGTGAGAATCGGCGCCATCTGATGAGGCTATTTGGTAAGAGCTATCACGTAGAATACTTACTGAAATATATGGCATCGATTGACCAGGTGGTTAATTTTAAGTTATCCTTAATTTTTACATTAATTACACGAATGATTATATTCACCGTCAGAAAGACAACATGCGATAACTTCTACTGTAGGTACGGAATTTTTTTTTCTAGTCGAAAAACAGCAGTTGACAAAAGCATTTTTTAAATGCAGGAAAATCTGCATATGTAGAAAATCAATAATGATTCAACAAAACAAAATGTTTATTAGTCAATGATAAATCATTAAATTCTGACAGAAACTATGCAGATACAAGCATGTATTTGCAAAACAGAAAAACAAAACATTTTAATATCTGTGCAATAGCACTTAATAACTATTTATAAAACAGTTCTGGATAATTGAAAGTTTTTCATCAAATATTTCAAACCGATGATTATGACATTTATGGACATGAAACATTCTGGTATGTACATAAATCTTTTTAGATATGTGTCAACTGTTAGATTTTAAGCTGCAGTTTTTGCATAAGAACAGAGAGTGAAGGATGTGAGCGAGATATAACTGGTTGATGGTGTTTGCTCTTTTATCCTATTTACTCATACGCAACTGAATCTGTGTGACATATATACATCCACTGCACACCAATATCTTGTAGAAATGAAACATCGAAGACAACATTAGTTCAGGGAGACCTATTTATTTTATCAATCTCGGATTGCTTCCGGGCTGGCCTTGGCGTTTTTACTATGTAATAATGATTAAGAATGGCTAGTTTATATCATGATAATTAATTATAAAAGGTAAATACTCATACCTTTATTGTGAGACAATTGAAATAGAAGACTTTACTCAAAATCATAAAATCTGACATAGAGCGCAATATAGGATGGGTGTAATTAAAGTAAACAAAATTCACAAATTAACTGTACCAACTTTCAAAGGGACTTCGCAAGTGATGATAAGAGAAACAGATTTGAGTATGGTACATAATATAGGCAGTCATAACAAGAAGAGAAAACTAATTTAAATGTTTAATTCAGATCAGGTCTTTAGCACTCACAGTGCATTATACACTACATATATGTTTTATTGTTTTATTACCATGAGTTTATAATATATATATATAATATATTGGTTGTACTGAAACACTCAACAAACTTTCCTAGTGTTACATAACACAAAATGAACATGTAAAATTGAGATGAGAGATTACATTTAGGAATGAACATTAGATATATTTGGATCCTAGACATAAAACATAATTAAAGTAAAAGATAGGCTGAAAACAGCAAACAATATTATTATAAGACCTTTGTTCATTTTGCTCCATCGAGTTTTGACTAAGCAAGGTTTTTTTACTTGAAATTTTCAAACTTAATGTAGCAAAACAAGTTTTAAAAAATGCATCATCGCTATATGCAACAATTTTTGTGAGCTATCATAATACAATGTTCAATTAATGACTAGATGGACATAATTAGAAAAACTTTTACTGAAGATATAATTAAAAATAACATTTCGATATACCTATGACGCTAAACATAATTAAATTCATAATGTCGAACAATAAATGAGAATCATAGATTGAGGAAGTTCAAGCCCAAACCTGAAAAGAGAAAAGACATACAACATTATTTTTCGCACTAAAATAATATATTTCAAAAAGAGTATCTATTTGCAGAATTATAACAAGGATTAAAATAGTCATGATTTAACTAACACCGGTAATGGATAAAAAAAACTTACTTCACGCGAATATTTTTCTCGTGAATTTGTTGCTCAATTTTTCAAAACAGCTTTTTTTCGATAGTCACAATGTATACAACTTGACACACATTCTATCAAAAGGATGGAAGCTAAAAATGCCGAATAAACATCTAACTAAATTTAGCTTTTAAGTTTGAAAAAGATGACCATGTAAAAAATTAAAACCAAGAAAAAACACTGAAATAAAGGTTTTTCCGAGACAATATCTTTAATTAATATTAAGTTGTGTCAACACCAGTTAAGAAGTCTCCGTGCACTTCAAGGTTGTGTATAATTCATAATTTGCATATGTCACAAAATCATCAAAACACGTTTTTAGCGTCTCCTGTAAAATTTGATATGTGTGGGTTACGTCCTTTTTCCTTTCCACAGTCGATATCATATGGCAAATCATGTTTTTAATTGTATAGTATTTTTTTCTACTACCAGTATAAATGCACATGTGTTTATTCAATGTTTTGTAAGTATTATAGGCCTAGAGGAAAAAATTTCTATTGAATATTACACTTGCGTGAACAGATGGGATTCATCCTCAGCTGAGGCATCTGGAACACACTTTCAAGCCGAGTTCATAGTAGAATAAAAAAATTGAAACAGGTTGGTTAGTCCGCTTTCGAACCCCTATACCCCTGGTTTTCGAAAGCTCAGTATACCATTACCATAAACATTAATGCGATGCCATGACTCACAAGCGTACAGCGGCACTCAAAATGTGTACACTGAATACCACAGAACACTAGTATTAATTGCTGTGAATCTATAATAGAAAATAGAGAACCCATGAAGGAAAAGAGTAGAGTTGTCAAAATATTAGAAAACATTTTTTTGGTCATAAATGTTTAATATTATTCATTATGCACAGGATGGTAAGCATTGTAAAAAAAAAACATAGCCTGTTCGCCGTCCATCGTACGATGATGAAAACGGGATCAAAAGTTGACCTTTTAATGCCCACCATGTATATTTATAAGTCACCCAATATTTAGCATATAAATATTTAAATAAATGTACGTGAATGTCATGTTGTCACTGCCATATCAATTCTTGAAATTTAGAGTGTTGGAGAATAAATTGCATTTGGAGACTTGACAGGGAAAGGGTTAATGTAGACATTTACAAGTCATTATGACTAATTGAATAAGTTGACACTTTCATCCTTTACAATCTTGGCTTCTCAATAGTCTTGTCAAATGTGGCTTAGCTTACTGAAGGTCTGCAATCGATCAAATTAACTATTCTCACCCTGAGAGTATAGTCCCAGCTACCGGTAGAAAGGGCAGTACCATCAGGGGAAACCTGAAGACAAGACACGCGATTCTCATGTCCGTACAATAAACAAACTCGCGCACATTTTAACGTATCCCAAACGTTCACTGTGTAGTCATTGTATCCAGCAAATAGCAATCTCCCTGAAACATTTCAATGTTTAATATTAGTAGTTGTAAAATAGTTATTTTACTCTCGCCATATGAATCATTTTTATAAACAGACGTATATTTACACTTTCATTACAGGTTTGTGGATTTTTCTGAGCTTATTGCTGTGTGCTACTTTTTATTTTGATATTACGTTTCTTGTGTATGTAGTACTTGTTTTGTCTTAGCACAGATCTTAGAAAGTGTGGAGTTATGTTATTAAATACTTTATAAATAGAATTATAAGGAAAAAAGCATTTTTGGACTAATTAAATTCTATGTTTATCATTCTATATTAATTATATGGTTTCATATAATTTTCTGTCGATTTTCGGACAACAGAAACACAACAATAATTTATTAAACAAAAAAAAAACCAACCGACAACCAAAAATTCATTAACACCAAGCAGTGTTGATTATCGGTACTTACTTCCTTTTGCTCTGTCAAATAATATTTTTTTAAACTTTATTTTAAGGTTGATACAATTATTTATTTTCTTTATAAGATTGTTGCTACGTTCAGTTTTACTGTGCATAATAAATAACCTTTACGTAGTAGGTGTTTTGAAGAAATGTAATTTTAAGCCACAAATGTCAGTGATAGAAGCTTTCTAGAAAAAAGGTGTACACCAGGGGGTTAAATCATTAAATTTCTGGGTTATAAATAGCCTTGAAAAAATGTGGTGCCTGCCGCCCTACCAATATTTTAGAATGCACTCTAGGGTCCAAAAAGGTAACCCCTGGTGTACACAGTGTATTGGTATTTAATTAATGGACTCACCGCTAACAGAGAAATCTACAGAATTAACACCGAAGATGATACTTTCTTTGCTATATACTGCCACTTCTTTATCAGCCCTCAGATCAAAGAGTCGACACTAGAAAAATAATAACAAAATGAAAATCATAACCTATTTTTCAAAACAATCATTACAATATATAAGAGAAACAGATTATTTAAAGGTACGCAATTAAGTGAATTAGTGATCAAACTAACCGTGCTATCGTCAGATCCTGTGGCTACTGCGTCTCCACTAGGATGGAACTTTACACTATTCACATCTGATTGATGACCCTCGAACGATTGCACCACTTGTCCAGTCCGCATATCCCAGATCAAAACCATTTTATCGCAGCTCTGTAAATAAAATTAGTAACCTCATTTTAAATGATATCTTTAGATAAAACCAGTCAGCCTCGAATGGAATTTGAAAAAATACTTTTCGTTCATGTTGACTAGTACAATAATAATTTTTTATAAACTTCAGAAAAATATCCTGTATTGTTTATGCTATTTTTAGAAAGAAAAAAATATATTAGAATTGTGATTTTTAAGGACAGCAGCAATTAACAATCCTCAATTTGATGCTCTGAATGCTCAATGGGTTAATAAATTATTGTCAATGTAGAAAAGCTAAATGTAAAAAAAAAGGTTTTCCTTTTTTTTATTCTTATGAGCAGAAGAGAATATTTTCTTAGCTTAAGCCAAAATAAATATATATATATCTTACTATTTGTAACTCTCAATATTCATAAGTGCTATACATAAGGTAGTTACCAAATAGGTTGAATGCATACTCAAATTGAATCGTGATCACCTACCCCAGACACAAATGTGTTCCCAGTTTCAGAGGGGGCAAGGTCGAGAGCCATCACATCCGCTCCGTGAGCATGAAAACTTTGCAGCAATTGTCCTGACTCCACATCCCACAGTGCACAAGTTGAATCGCCGCTACCTGTTAAAATCTGAAATTGAATAAAAAGCTCATCATTAATTTATCAGGCATATTGCATACACTATTCTACTTATTTTAACCCACGTCTGAAATAATTAGTTTACGTTACCTGCTGGTCAGAATTTGGGAATGTGCAACATGACATATAGCTAGTGTGTGTTCCGACAGTCCTTTTCTTAGCGGAGACATCTTCCTCTAGAGATAACGGATAAACTGTCACTTTGTTATCTAAGCCTCTGAAAATAGACAGAGAAGAATTCCATTGTAAAATATTTCACATGTCAGAGTAACAATTAGTTTAAATGACTCCACAGTTAAGCATATAATGATAACATTGCCATGGTTATATTAAAAATTTAATGATAAAAACAGTTTGTAAGAATAAACTGGAAAGAGTAAAGGTTATTATTTCAAAATCATAATGATATAAAAAAAATCTACTATAACAAACCCGCAGGCCACGAGATTTCCTGACGGTGCATAAGCGCATGCCATGACCCACGTTGTCGGCATAGTAACTGCATGTTCCTTATTAGTCGTGAAGGCATCCCAAATTATCATTTTGCCATCCTATAAAAAATGATTCAGGTTTAATACATATATTCACTAAAAATTATAAATCTAGTTCAGAAATGGGAGTGTGATGAAATGACAAAGTCTATATAAATTTTACCTGTGATGACGAAACTATGTGGCGTTTATCAGGGGACCAATCCGAGCACAACACCTTAGCTTGGTGTCCTTTAAGAACTCGTCTCGGTTTTATATTCATATAATTTATTATCTCCAATCGTTCTGCAACAGTTGCCACTGAAACGACAGTCGTCTTTAATTGAATATTCATATGTGACAGTTTTTTTTAATTTTGATTTTAAGCTATCATTCTGTTTGAAAAACATTTGGAGTTCTTTTTTTAGCTCTTTCAAGAATTTCGAATTCAAAAACCCAGAAATTTACGGATTTCTTAAAATGAATGCCTTGAGAGCTTTTTTTAAGCTCTTCCTGGCAAACATAAGCTTGTTTAATGGTTTTTATAAAATAAAAATATATAAAAATGGCATGTTACTGAAGTATTTATTCACAGTCCAAAGCATTAACAATTGACATTTTATACGCAGATGATAGTGTGCACAACTGGCTGTCTAAAATTAGTTGATATGAATAAGTACTTAAGTACTAGCATACACAAAAGCATCGGTTACTCAATGGTTGTTTTATTTTAATTTATTTCTCATGTGACTTACGTGTAACATCATTAAGTTTGAGTCTCTCATCTTCAAGTTTTAGTTTAAGGGTTTCAGCCTCTTTCAAAAGAGATTCTACTGTATCTCCAGGGCTGTTAACAATAACTGCTGTATCAGCAGCCATTTTCAGTCGCTCCAATCAACTTTATCAGCTAGGTACTGAAAAGTAATAAATATCACTATCATATAGTGTATCACTATCGAAGAAATAAACAGCAAGAACCATTTGATCAAAAAGTTCAAGATATTATTTTTTTACAATCTCTCTTATATCTCTTACTTTGATAATATTTTTTGTTGATTTTTTTCAATACTATAGAAGGATGTCAGTTAACTTTTACTAGCCACTAAAAGAAGTTAACTAAATGAAGCTGTTAATTGCATTCATATGAAGCTGAGCAATGAGAATACACTTGAAATAATTCAATTTAATCAAAAACCAAAAGATCATTTGAAAGTTTTTACCGTGAAAATGTTGTTAAGGTATTGTAAAATCAAAACATTCAATCAATACTCGAAATTCTATCTGTCAGTCAGGCGAATAGACCAGAGACAATAGAATAGACAACCTTGAATCGAACAGAAGCTGCCAAAAACAAAAAATATAAAAACCCTATACCTAACGTATAAGCTAAAGCACATATTGTAGGCAAATGTTACCGTAGACCAGGGGCTACCAACTTGGTGCCAGTGGGTGTCATGGCACCCATCGATCGATTAAGGTGTACCCGCCAACTAATTTGGGCAAATCGTTAAGTTCCCGGGTTTTCGGATTTCAAAATTCTTGGAAGAGCTAAAAAAATTGTGGTGCCCGCCGCCCATCAATATTTTAGAATGCGCTCTAGGGTCCAAAAAGGTTGGTGACCCTTTCCATAGACCGTAGGGGCCAAAAATCTTTTTGAGAAATGGGACGGATGGTTTTTGCGAAAACGTTGGGGGGCCAGATGAAAAAATATTCTTGATGGAATCCTATAAGATTTTTTTTTAAATCAATACATATTTCGTATATCTTTCCCTGAGAACTGTACTGAGACCAACGTTCGTTCTCTCTAAGCTACGCGCGTGCGCGGCCGCACAGCAGTTCGGAAGCCCCCGCGTACTCATTCCGGGTTGGCGCGCACTGCAAGACAGTTGCTCGATCAATATTCGATCGGTCCGCGCAGCCTTCACGCAGCCTTTGAAATTTCCGCGCAGCTAACCCTTCGGCTTAGAGGGAACGTTGACAGGGACATCTAAAAAAAGAGGTGTTTAATTTTTGTTAGAAAGCAACCTTTTCCTTCAATAATGTTAGTGTTTTGGCAGGATACCTTTATAAAAAAATCTCTTTTTACTTTAAATTATAACTTCGAGACGTCTGAAAATATAGCACAATGTTGCATAACATTTCAATACTTGAAATGCTCCATTATAGCTCCCAGGCGACGATATCTAACATTTTTATTTATTAAAAGTCAAGGGCCGTATTGAAACATTTGATAAGCCAGATCAAGCCCGTGGTCCGTTGTTTGGTGACCGCTGTCGTAGACTATATTTTTGATAGAAATGATATGTAAGAATAAGATTGTTTTTTTACTAACAAAAACTTTAAATAATAGTAAACTTTAAAACATCTATACGAAATGGTTTGATCTATAATGATTGACTTTAAATAAATGGGTCGTATTCAAATAGTATTTATATGCAACACAATTCTGGAAATCAGACATAAATATCGCATGCGAGAATTTCGCTACGGTTTGCAAACCTATATGCGGGTAGACACATACTCGGAAATTATTTCCCCTCAGCCGAGTTATCAGCAGATGACGCTTGGCAACGTATTAGATTCATCTAAACGAGACATTATGTTATTCCAAATTAAAAAAAAATCTGGTTTCAAAAAATTTACATCGATATCAATTACATAATATTATATGCTCAAATTTGTGTTTCATAAAATTGTTATGACAAATATAGTATAATCGCTGAGACAAATTATTTAAATACTTAAAAAGAAGAATGAACATTTAATGACTTTGGTTCGGAGATTTTTCCAAATTCTCTGTACACCGATAAAATAATGCAATTGTACCCATTGAAATCAAATTAAACTGTCATAAAATATTGATTATCTTTCACGTATCCTATTACCTATAAAATTTGAGTACTCGAATCTTTTGCATAATTGCGTATTGAATATTATCTTGAATTTATATAACCTTCGTCATTATTTTTTCAATGAAATTAGAGTTTTACCCAGTTACCTAATAAAATTTGCTAAATTTGTGCAATGAAAGTGAATAGTGTACGTAAGCACATAACTGCCACGTGAACAGCTGCTTCCGACAGCATAGCCAATCGTATTTTGCCACTTTCAAAAGTCGCTTATAGATTTGACGTTTGTTCTTTTGAGGTTTCCTCGAGTACTAGTATCAAATTGGGTCGGCAATATCAGATTACTCAACAATAATGTCAGGACAGTGGGAAGTTGTCGCAAGAACAAAGAAGGAAAAACCAATTTCCAATGGAAAAACTAAGCCTATTGAAGAAGAAAAGAAAAAGTTTCTTGAAAATAGCCCAAAGCCGGGAAAAAAAGGTATGATTTAAAACATTTTTTTTGACTATTGTATCTACTATACTGCTTGCTTATGTTGAATGACGAATACATTAGGTCCAATTGATGTCGCTCCTAACTTCTATATGAATCTTGATAAAGACGATGATGCGAAAAACAAAGAAGCGCAGGTGAAGAAATCTGCTCCTAAAAAAGTTGTGCAAAATAAAAAACCTGCTGAAAAAAAACCCGCTGATGTCGTGAAAGTGAAGAAACCTCATACCTTGGAACAAGCTTTAGCTTCGGTAAGTTTTAAATTAAATAAGTCCCTTCATAACAATAACATTAATTCATTTTTCAGACCTTTATTTTAATGCTTAATTGCAAAATTAATGCTAATTATAATTAATTAAAACATAATTATCTTTAATGTTCGAAAATATATTTCTTTTTGTTTGTTGATAATATTGTACATAATTTACTTAATTCACCCGATTTTTAAATATTTTTTTTATCAATTAGGTATGATAGGTAGATAGTATTTGACTGATTCGATTATGTTTAAATATTATCAGATACCTTTGATCAATGATACAACATACCTAATATGTTTCTTATTTGCTATACAAACATATATCATAATATATGAGGATATATTCTGTTAATGTATTTAAATACATACATATAATAACTGATTTATTCCATAATTGAATAGTGTTAACCCTTCAAGCACCTATGCCTGAAATCGATTTTGAATATTGTCTCTTTCGTACCTAATGAACATCAGAATGAGCTGAAGATCAACAAATAAATATGTTTTTGTTTTGAAAAACATTTCTGGTGAATTGGACAAATAATTTTGAAATGAGTGGTATCAAGTTTTCTATTTGAAATTATTACTCGGATATATGTGGCCTCAAAAAAAGAATTCATTATTTGTTAAGCATATGTGAAATTTATAATTCTACTACCTTTTTAAACTATGAATTTTTTTTCAACATTCTACAGTTTTTTTGATTTAAAAAAGATTATTTACTAAAACTTTATAAGAAATCAAGTTATTTGATTAAGCTCGGTGAACTTTTGCTATTATAGATAAACATTAAAACGGAGCATTTTTTAGCATGCTTTAAGGTTTAAAGATAAAGATTGTTTTGGCTGACTTAATTTACCCTTACTGTAATTGTTTATATAATTTCAAGTATGTATTTCTTTCGGTAACTTATACTGTGGCTTTTTCACAAGACAAAAGAATTTCTCAGCACGACTTTTATGAGAGGAAAGTCACTACACATCGCTTGGGCTACCTCAGGAAGAAACATCTGTTCACATTTGTACACAGAATTTCATCCTAAAGTACCATTTCAATGCATTAAATATCAGACTGTGGATATTTTAGTATCTAATTTTTATTTGTTACAGATTGATTCTGACGAAGTGTGGGCAATTTATAAATCAAATACTAACACCGGTAACGTGTCATGCTTGTTGGACATGGCAAGATTCATCAATACCAAAATTACTGTCGACCAAAATGATGAAGTCTACTCAGAATCTCCTTTAGATTATCCTCTATCCATTGTGCCTTCCAATCTCAAAGATGTGATCGAAAAGGCAATAAAAGAACATAATCGTAACAATGTCAATCTATTTTTAGAATTATGTTTATCATCCATCGCTAATAATATGATTAAAGGTGAGTGTAAATGTAATAAAATAAGTGTTTAACTACTGCCAGGGCTTAACGTTGTCACCCTACTGTTGTGTGATTCGGCAATTAAGAATTAATAAGAATTTGAACTGAAAAAAAAACATTTTACATGAAATGGTGGAAAATAATAGATTTGGGATATATTTTTAACCTTTCTTTACACTTTGAAGATTTCTCCTTAATACAATATTTTTACCATGCTATTAGTTTTCTCAGCTTTTAATTTTTCTAATGTGAAAGTACTAATGGCTTTAAATAAGAATTAAATAACGGCTTTTTCATTATAATTTGTATATTACAATTTTTGTTGTCCATAAAGTTTTCCATAAAATTTTACAATTTTGTTTTTATATTTAATAAATATTTCAAATATTTATACTTTTAATTTGTTTTTATTATGTATTCAGTTTTTTTCAACGGGCAACACTTTTCGATAATATATTCCATTTGTTTACAGTTTGAAATATGATTTATAGAGAAGCATATAAATCATAAATATGTATTCGTTTTACAATATGTTATTACATAAATTTTGTTTCCATAAGGAACAATACAAAGTTCATATTGAAATCAATATAATATCACCGTATACAACAGCTTGACAAACGACTGAAACACTTTTTCAATTTGAAAAGAAACAATTTATTTTATTGGAACATTTTTGAAAGGACATTATTATATCTCAGTGTGATTTTTTAGGTGTGCCCGCAACCGGCTACAAGGTGATGTCTCAGCTGATTGCCAATATTGATGAAAATTATTCTATTCAGTGTATACCCAAAGTTGCTACCCTACTGAAATCATATCAAAACAGACCAAACATCGGTCTATCATTACTGTGGGCTATCGGACAAGGTGGATTCAAGAGTATCAATGCAGGAATCAAAAGTATGTATAATTTCAACCATTTTTAAACTGCTCGCACATAATTTGTGCTGGTAACTGTTCATTCTAAAAATACATAACTTGATAGAATATTTATGTATTTACATTTAATGGTATGCGTTCATATGAAACACATCTCTATATTTTTTTATAACATGGTTGGATATTTCAAATTAGGTGTATTTCCTATCGCAAACTCTCTTCCCAGGATACTCAATCTTGTATACTCTAATATCTGATAGGGTTTTACAGCTCGTTATAATGGGTGTATTTAAGAACATCGTAGTTTTAACAATTTCAAATGATTTCCAAGATTAGGTACAAAAGACTCATTTTCTATGCACTAAATTGAACTCGAAAAAATTGACAGTGTATAGTGGAAAGCTTTCGAGTTGAACTTTACTTTTTCTTCATGTCACCTCAAAGTTTTTTTATGGAACACAACTCACCCTCACAAGTCATTGTGTCTGATCCCGTAATCGTATGAGTAGTTCTTCATTTTCATTGTCCATATCTTGACATTCACAGAGGATGTGAATAGCTTCATGGATTTCATCATCACTTTTACACTAATTTACCAACGGGAAAAAATGTTATCACAGAATGAAAACAGATGATTGAAGTCATACGCATACATTAGTTTGTAAATGTATGTCTTACTTGGACGAAATCAAAGCGAATGCAAACCAACTCGGTGCTGCACGAAAATATCAAATGTGCCCTATGTAACAAAAAGCACGCCGCGATCGGTTTATATGATATTATGATTCGCTTTAAACCGCTTCCAATCGTGATCGCAGTGACTTCGCCCAAGTAAAACGTAGTGTAATAAAAGATGGGGGAGCTTTCCTACGATGCTGTGTTTTTTAATCTCTGTATCTTTTATTATCACGCTTGATGTTTTCGCTTTGTGTCTTGTTTTAGTATGGCGAGAAGCTTTGGTGCCTATGATGGAGATGAGACATTATGTAAAATATATTATTACCTATTTAATTGATTTGCTCAAGCATCACATATCGAACGGTGGCAAGAAAACTGTTCTGCGCAAAACTGAGTTTTTGGACATCTTTGATTTCATTCATTCCAAAAAGAAAGGAATCCCCAAAGATTTGGAAGTTATTCTAAACAACCAGTCGCCAGTTTTGAGAGTAAGTGAACTTTGTTATTTTGTTTGTAATCATGTTTGCTCCCAATGTAAAGCGTATTATGGACTACTAATGGAAATTATCTTAACAGAGGTTGATCTACGGTAAATACTTGTTCCTCAGTCACTTACCCTCTCATTTTTGGGAGAAAGTAAGCACATGACAGGTCTATTGGCTAGCTAATCTCTCTCACTATGTCCTGATTTTTGGTTCTGATGGATGGGACGGTATTTAGACATCATAGACATCCATGCCTTCAAAAAAAAAATCTTTAAATCAATTGAAAAATTAATTCATGACCGTTGTACTGAGCACTAAGATTCGAGCCCGTCACTGCAACTAAAGCCAACAGCATTGACCATTCTCCTATGTTCCTGGAATATATCATAATAGAAAATCATCTCAAACTGATGGCTTTATTGTGATATCAATTACTGATACTTATTTTATTGATTAAGAATTTGTTTGATCTGTGAAAAATGCAAATATTTATTTGCATTTGTACAAAATCTGTTTTTTAATTCACTTTTTTTCCACGACTACAGAAGTTATATTTTGAAAAATCTGAATCATGGAAGGACTTTGATTTTGTGGACCAACTTTTGGAAAGGTTTCCTAATACTTACGCTGAGAAAAAACAACAGTACGATCCAAAGACCAAAGAATTGCTCAATTGCTTCATGGAGGCACTGAGAAAGAAAGAATCTACCTATAAAGTGTGGGCCGATATTCAAGGGAAATATTTGAAGCAAACTTCACATGTACTCGTATTTATTGGTTAGTGTTTATTTCCTCATTTATTATATATTATGAAAGTAAAAAAAAAAATTTACAGAAGTCTATTATATTTATGGATTTTTGAATAGTGTTTTGTAAAACAAGAAAAATTTCATTTTATTGGGCTCAAACGGTAAATGATACCACCCTAAAACACTCATACTCGGTAAACAGTGATCAACTAAGTGTGATTAACAATAACTGTAAGGGTAGGTAGGTTTGAGTATGACTCGTTTTACAAATATTGTCAAGTTAGAGGGGAAAACGGCAGTAAAAAATCTATAGATAAGGGAATCATGTAATTAGACAAAATCATTGAATGATAGTAGTTTTTAATATACCGTACATATTTTTTTTCCTTGTACCCTCATACCTCAGTAAGATAGTAATGACTGATGTTTATTTTAGAAAATAATTGGAAATCACTCAACGCCACACTGAATAAACGCCACCTAAAAACAACTGTCTCTCGCTTCAAAAGTGCCTATCAAGAACAGATGAGTTCGAAAAATAAAGATGACGGAGCAAAGGCAGCGCTACGCACTTCTCAGGTATTAACGTTGATTTTAAAATGTTTTACTTTAACAATTTTGCTTAAGAAGTAGCAAACAAATTAACCTGAAATGCAATTGATCTGTTATGACTCGATGAGCAATTCACAAGTCAGGTAATAATTTTATTGAGATTCATATAGAATCTTAACAATTTTAAATAAACTAAATTAAAAATAAGTTTTCTGAAATATTTGCATGAGTGTTGATAAAATTAATTTTGATTTTTAAATGGGTAGCAGTTATTTTCATTAAATCTACAGATTCTAATGGTGAAATCTTCTTAATGCTGTGCTTTGTTATCGTTTATTATTCTTTATTAACACTCGTATTACTGTGATAAAAAATATGCGTACCATCCTGTGCTGTGTAATGAGTACGCATGAGTGTTTAAAATTAATCAAATGAATAAAAAATGGTAAAAATATGAATATTGATGTAAATAGGGATGAATGGTTTGATTTAAGAGTTTGTAGCTATAGAGTCCAGTGCTCCATGAAATCCAGCACTGGTCTGTTGAATGTAGGCCTGTTTGAATTTAAGCAAGTTGTAGTAAGAAAGTTGTTTTTCAAATTGTACATTTTTTCTCATTCATATTACTTTCCAATCTTTTATTGATAATTAATTAAAACCTTCGCATATGAAAGTAACGGTTCCGAAACAGTCCCATTTCAAAATTTAGTTTCTATGAAACATGCACGCATAATGAGTAGCTTAGTATCAAAGTAGGAGCAATACCATCACCGAAATTTTACAGAAGAGGTGATTTTGTGAAAGTAAAATGGCCGTTTTTGATACAATATGTAAGCTTTAATATCAAGAATCTACATTAAATAAACAGGTTTCGATATTTTTAATGAGTTTTTGGAAACAAAATCACTTGTTCCACAATAAAAACAAGATTTTTGTTGAAAATGGTGTTGGTCCTACTTTGATAGTAAGCAAATAACTGAAAGATAACTTGAATTGAGGATAAACAATGTTACATGTTTTTTTGCCGTATCCACAAGGTTATCAGTTTAATAAAGGACATTGAGTTCATCACCATTTCAGTTAAGAGGTAATCAGGTACAAAAATAAATATTGTTTTTTTTTAAAACACATGATATGATTCTATGGGTTGAATTTAATTCCTTTTTATAATAATAATATTGCCATTTTGTTAGAATATAATATAATAGACGGATTTTATTTGACATTTTTTTATAAAAGTAGCAGCTACTTCCATTATTCTGGAAACACTGAGTTGGGATAATAATATATAATGGGGCTATTTTCTAAAACTGGAAAATAATGGCTACACTTCCAGCAATGGCGTTTAAACACCGGTATTTTTTTTAACCATATCGGCTCCCAATGTGGAGCATATAGACTCCTAATGAAGTTAATCTCGTGCAAAGTGTTACTATGAGAACTGCTTATTACCAAGTTGTTAAACATATCTTTTTTCCAAAATGAGTAGAAATATAAGGATAGGGCAAGGACAGAACTAGTGGTTGGCTAATCACTCGCTGCATCCTGTTATTTTAGGATTGGAATGGTGGGAGAGGAGGGGAATTTTTTTAGACATCACAAACATCCATGTCAACAAACAGAAATTGATTGAAAAATGCTGTTCTTACTGGGATTCGAACCCGTGAGGTCCGGCATTGAAGCCATCGACATTGACCACTGTGCTATGGACCAGATAATATACTACCTCTATCATTAATTACCATGCATAAATTCTCTCACTTAGTGTCAATAAATTATCTTTTTTACGTAAATTGTCTGTTGAGATATTTCCATTTGGGGGTCATATGCCCCACATATATATGCCATATGCAGTATATTACAACCTATCATGCATGTACACCATGATCTGGAGTCTGGGTGAAATCATTAGAATGTGTTACATCGACTTTCTCATACCGGAGTGATTTTGTTTTGAATTTTCATAAATCTCATGAAGAATGTTTTTGACTGGTTGCTGCATTAAATTTTTTACACAATCGGTGGGGTGCTAAATGAAATTCTATTTTCACCAAAAAAAAAAATGTGATTGGATACGTAAAATGGGTGTTAAAAAAGACATTTGAAAAATTTCAACTGCCTCATAATATTTAAATTAAGTAAGATTTTAATATTTCTTTTTCAAATATGTCCGCTTTCAATGTGGAGCATATGGCCTTTTAATAGAGATATCTTAACAGTAGTTTACGAGAACTGTTTGTAACTTAGCTGCTCAACCTCTATTTTTCAAAGAGAAGTTGGATTAAAAGAATGAAGGACAAGACTAGTCGTTGGCCAATCACTTGCTACGCCCTGTTATTTAAGGATTGTAAGGGTGTTTGGGAACGTTTAGACATCACAAACACCCATGCTTTCGAACAGAAATTGATAAATCAATTGAAAAATGCTGTCCATACTAGGACGCAAACCAGTGAGATCTGTCACGAAGCCAACACTGTCGACTGCTGCGCTACGAATCCTGCTCATATTCATATCTTACATGTAATAATGAAATTAAAATATAGGATAGTAAATATCTAGCATGATATTTGTTTTTCACTAAGGAGTGCTATGATAGGTTAGTTAAAAGAAAAAGGGGCATGATTGTAGTACATGTGAATTTAAAATTTTAAGAAAAATATTTATAAAAAGGTATATTATCCTATAGGTTAAGTGGTCAATGTCGTTTGTTTCGGTTACTTAGCTCATGGGCTATCCGAAAAAAAGAGGTTTAGAAACTGATCAACAAGCTATAGAAACACATTTGGAATGATTAAATTCATTATAAGTCCATATGCTCCACATTGATAGCGGACATGTTTAAAAAAATATGTATGTTTAAATTATTCTCATAATTATGTATATTTACTTACTAAGATAATATTTTTTTTACCTAAAATTACGCCCAAAACTGTTACTTAAAAATTTATGAACTGTTTTTTTTCATTGTTTGCATGAAGCGTCATATTACGAAACCCATATAATAATGCAAAATTATTGTTTGATTCTTGTCAAGAATATCGACCAAAATGTGAATGAGAATTTTTTTATTATGTTCGAACTATTGAACGGACATAAGTATTCGTTTTTACCTATAGTTTGTAGAGAGGTTTACTGGAAAAAATGTTATTCATATAACCACACCTTTCAATTTGTTGACTGTACGCTTTGGTGAATGGCAATATTCAAAACGCTAGTAAGCTACTTTGTTCGAGGGGTGCGCGGTGATAAATATTTCTCGCGTCGGTTTCGTGTTTCTAGACATTGATGTGATAAAACTCAAACGTCCGCCCCACAGAAAAATGTATGTTTACTTCGAATCAAATATACCTTAACCTAAATTATAAACTTCTGACTATTTGAAATAGATAATATTCCTCATATCATTCATATATTTGTTTAGGCTCCCGAAAAATCATTCCGATAAGCAATGATGTGTCATGTTTGAATAAAAAACGGTGTTTAGAAAGTTATGTGAACTCGTTTGAGATGTCCCGTTTGTTAATGAAAATTATATAGCCAAAAGTGGTTTCCTACCTTCTATCGGTTGCGCTGATGCGTTACATATAATGTAGTTTTTATTCATACCTACATTCTTCTGTCAAATCGCTAGATGTTTTGTGTTGTAATTAAGTCTTAAGCTTAATTTATGCGTATATTTTAATGAATTCTAAAAAATACGAGATAATATAAAATGTAATTGTTATTTCTTGAAGTAATCTGTCGGTTAATGTAATTTTTATTTTACGTAGTGACGTATTTTATACATCGCTGTCCGAATGTTATCCACCTGATGATATTGCAATTATAAAAGTATACAAATTATACTTTGTGCTTAGTGCATCATAATATTTTAATAGTTCGTGTGCTGTATTAACTTTCCTGACTTACGTTACCTTGAATTTAGAAGAGTAATTATTCAATTTAAACGACTGCCTACCACATCCCAGTAATTCAATAAAATAAATTATATAGAACAATTTTTATATCTGACTATATTTTAGTCTATGTATAGAAATCTAATCTCGGGAGTTATTTTGGTTACTCTATTCTGGCTAGTAATTAACCTTTTCACTGTAGGCAATATAACAATTTTTTTTCGATCTCTACCATGTTTTTAGTGAAAATATTATGAATTAAAATCACTGAATACAAGGACTCTACTTAAGGACACAGGGATATTTTTCCAAATCTTAATATTTATTAGTATCAATTGTTAACTATCTGCGTATCGTAATTTTTATTTAGAGATTTTACCAGCAACCAATGGAGTAGGAAGGGTGCTGCCGCCCCCAATATGTCCTTTAATTTTGTTTTTAAATCACTTCAACTATTTATAAACTATGAATGTGGAGTTTTTACCACAGGTGGCTTAATTTTTTCCTGCATAAATATAATTTATCGCAAAATATTGTACTTATTTTTGAAAATGCCGCCCGAGGCGGTCCGCCCCTGCCGCACCCCCCTTGCTACTGCCAGCAACTGTTTATAATAAGCAGGCTAGAAAATAGGTCTAATCATAATCTATAAAATCAAATGAACATGTTTATATACCTTAAAGTATGACAAATAAATTGTTCGTCTGTGTTTTAACATACATGAACATCGCCACAGTTCTACATTTGTCATAGTTAAAACAAATAAATGGTTTGAATGATCATAGTCCATTTTCTGTCATTTAAATGAACTCGAATACAATTACTAATTTTTTAACATCTATATAGTATGTATTGCAAAGTCTGATACTGGAAATTTTTTCCAGCACGTGTAGTTAGTGCTGTCTATTGTGTTTTTCTTTTATCAAATCAGTTATAATTTTCATTCCTTCAAGTCAGTTTCACTATTGAACAGCGATTTATGTGTCCGTTTTAAAGTGAAATTTTATCTCTGCCATTGGGCAACCTGGTTTGTATGACCAGTCCACCACTGGCTATGAACTTTGCACTGTAGGCTGATGATATCTGTGTTGTTTTTCAGCATACTTACTCAATTGTCTTTTCTCCTGTCCACAGAATATCCTCAATAAAATGGCTGGATCAAGAGTGTTCCCGTGGATCGTCGGTTGTTTTATTCTTTTACCATTGATTGGTGGATTACTAGTGGTGTATGATGTCCAAACTAACGGCACATTTGAAAGTGAGTAATTACAAAGTTTGTAATGACCAAATTATCTTTATATCTTATTTAGCATTCTGTTCCTTTTGCAACCTAATTTGAATATTTATGTTATATTCAATTATAAAAGCAGCAAACCGTAAAGATTTCTTATTAGTTAGTAGGATTGAAGCATTTGTGGCATAATATTATCATGCAGTTTTATGTATATATTTGTTTTTTTTTCTTTTTACAGAAAGCACAACAGGAAAATTCCTGAAAGACGTGGGAGCCTTAGAAACATGCCAAATCGCCTGGTCGCGAAGTCTGGCTGCGTCGGCCCGAGGATACAAGTGGGCAGAAAAGAATACCCCTCATTACTTCTCTGCCGTTGCCGATTTCAGTAAGCCTTATGTTGAGTTGACCCGCGATATGGCATTAGTTGTCGGAAATCAAGCTGCACAAATCTACAACAATGTCAAGGAATACGCCGTAGAAAAGGGACCCGTTGTTTATTCTACGATAGACTATTACGCTCCCGGTTTTTTGACCACTGTCCAGGGCTACTCTGTGACGGCTTGGAATGCAGTGAAAGAGTTTTCTTGTCATTACTACACTGTCACACTAACATATCTCAAGACAAAAGTATTCATGTAAGTATATCACGTCCCTAATTTGAATATAAAAAATATTTTCAGTAACATTAAATAAGCTCTTTCTTACACATCATATTTGAGTAATACACTCTATGCTTAAATAATTCAACGTTCCCGATGTTCTTCCAACTTGTGTAATTATTTCAATTTCATGTTATTTAAACTGCATTCCACATTAAGTATTACAGTCAGCGAGATCAGAACTAGATTTAGCAACTAATTTATTAAATGGCCTTAGTTCATTTTAGATATATTAAACATTAGCTTTTTATTTCTTAATGATTACCCTGGCAAGGATGTGGAATTGTGGTTATAAGGTATTTCAGGCTGTATCACCAAATGCCACCTGACTGTAAAGTGTACTTCTTTCAGTTTTAATTAATCTTGGCTAAAAAAAGATGTTTAAATGTGGTATTCTAAATAACCATTTATTTGACACTATTTGATCTACATCTCATAAAGAAACCCATCTTGTGGACTCTTAAATACAAAAACATTTTTAATATTCTTTCAATGCAAGGATTTGGTTGTTTCTGAACAAACAATGTAGAAAAAAAGATTCCAAATCTTAAGTCATAATGTCTTCTAATTTGTAATCCTGAAAAGTATAAGTATTATTCTACATCGAAAACTGGTACCTTTATCAGTCCATTTGGAAAAATACAATCGCAGCCTTTCTTTGAATACTGTCTTATTGTTTCTAGTGATAATTGGGCTCCTGAGATACTTCATGCCAAGACGCTGCAAGCTTTGAATACTACCCAAATTTACGCTGCTGAATATTACAACTGGTTCCATAAACAAGTTGATGATTATTCAAAAATTCAGTGAATATCGGATTGTTGCAATTTAAGGACATGACATTTTGTGTTAGTTCGACTCTCAAAGACATTCCTTCAATTTCCAGTTTACTTTTATTCCTTTAAGTGACTTCTTATGCATTTGAAAGTAAAAGTTTTCAAACTTTGAAATTTGTGTGATATGTAAAATGAATTACTTGAACATCGCCAAATCGAATAGCACACCCGTGACGTCGACGTCTTTACTCTATTTATTCCATTCCTTTTGTAAATTAATATAGGTTTTTGAAAATAGCTGAGGCTTTATCTAATGAAATTTATTTTTGAAACAAAAATCGCAAATGAGTTTATTGTGTCTATTGACAATTTTTGAATCACCTATTTTTATATTTTGATAAAGTTTACATGTTTGTATAAATAGATATCTCACCATTTATTTTGGGAATTCTTTGATTTCTCCAAGAACTGTCTTCGTTTCTTTTGTTATTGTTGTAAATCAGAATAAAAGAGAACAATTTTACCTTGTTGTTTTATTTTTTACACTCATGTTTTTATTTTATCAAGAAAAAAATAGTTTATTAGTGTTATCAAGAATTTTCTGACTCAGGCCCTCAGCTTCTTCACCTCTTATTGCAGCTAAAACTTCTAACACTTGGCTAAAATAAATATAAGACAGATTATTGTTACAGTCAAAAAAACTAAAACCAAATTAGATTGGTTTACTTAAGCACCTTGTATATATAATAATACATCAAAAACCACCTTCCTTCTGCACACTCGGTCAACAAATTAATTGGTAAACTTGAATCTGTGCATTTGAACGCCAGTGGATGCTGAAGGGTGACACCCGGGCCGTATGTTACAAAACTTGAACGATTCAAGTTTAATATTGAAATTCCACCATGCCTTCAGTCGAAATTTTAAATTATAAATATTTTTTATTTGGTTATAAAGATGCTATTTGTTAAGTTACTTACATAATGTTGATGGGTTCGTTTCGTCCTTTGATTAAACTATCATCGGAAAATTTTTCCTTTTTCACTGAGGGATATTTCGTTTTGACATATTTGGCCCCAGCGTGAGTCGGTCTGATTTCACACCAAGGGCAATCTGTTTCAATCAGTAGCCTATCTGCGGGAATTTTAGCAGCAACTTCAAGGTTGGCTTCAGTCTTGAGGGAGCTGCATGACAAAAAATTGTTATAATACGTACACAAATGTGTTACTAAATTAAAAATAATTACAACGCAAAATAATGACTTATGTTTTAAATGCTGTTTGCTGAGTGATCAGAAATCAACAGACCATACAAATGAAAAACCTGCACGGGCATTGCTGTATCCATGAAACAATTTCAGTGATGTAATCATATTTCGTTTGATCTTTTACTAGCTGCAGGTTATCATAACATATGCAACAAAATAAACTCTGAACTTACACACTGTAGCAGAATAATTTATTGTGTAAATGCACACTTAGCCAAATTAGCTTAGAAACCAAATCAATGATAAAATTACATACCATCCATTTATTCCAATGTAAAATCCCATATCAATAAGTTTGAGCATATTTTCTGCTGTGCCATCAAAAGAGTGTACCACTCCTCTAAATTTTGTATCGTACTGTGAAATTATTTCAAAGAAATCATCGTACGCTGCTCGGCAGTGTAAAAACAAAGGTAGATTAAGTTCTTCACAGAGTTGCAATTGAACCGAAAAATATCTGAAATTTAACAACAATTATGACTTGAGATCATGTGTGGCTAACTTCATTGCCATAGTAATCACCGATACAGCTGACAAGCCTTGCAGAGTTGAGTGTTTAGTGAAATTTTTATGTATCATATTTCGAAAAATAATATAATTGACTTTTATGTTATGTTATAAAATTATACAAAAGTTGACCACTTTATGAGACTTTACCGTCTCTCTGTGCTTTAACTCAATGGCTGCCACAGATAAGATATCTCGTACAAATTGTTTGTGCTCAACACGCCGGAGACCAGGTATCTCATTGATAACTAATTAAATTATAGCCAGCATGCTAGGTAATGACTATTAATTATCTACGGCAGCTAAAAGGTAAAAAGTGGTTATCACATGATGAACTTGCAGTCTTTGTTAATACAAATTTGATCAATAAAATTTATTGACTGCAACCAAAATATACACATAAGAAAATGAAGCATTCATTGAGGAGAATGTAAAGCTGTAAACCTTCTACATGGTAGTTTTGATAAATCAAATATAGATCCAGTCAAGTTTTAAATAGCCTTATAAATTTTTATCAATTCAAATTTTATTAGAAATTACATACCTGATGAACTAATGAGGGAAGCGTTTCAATAAATTTCTGGTAAAGCTTCTACCATATTGAATTTTAGAAGGTATATTGTTTTCATTTTAACAATGAAACATATAATATTCTTTAAAGAATTGCAAAGCCATTTTGCAATGAAATTCATGAGATTTAGAAACTATTTGTAAAATATTAATGTTTATATATAAACTCACTCTTTTTGGGTCTCTACGCTGCAGAACTTGAGTCGGTCATAATCTAGCCCACACTCTCCTAGCGCAACAATTTTTTTCCCACCTCTTTTAACAAAATCTTTTAATTTAGATAAATATTCTTCAGGATTATTTTTAAATTCATTACATCGAGTGGGATGACATCCGACAGTTGAGTATAATCTCTCTACAATTGAGAAAATAGAACACATTTGTTTTGTACTACTTTCCACTGAAACTCTCTATTTGTTATTGTGTTAATGTTAAACGATTAATTATTTTCAATATCGAAAAAAACCATTCAAGCATTATGTGAACTGTTAAAATTCATATCCAGGGGTTTGAAAGACGAAACATTTTATTTAAATTTAATTGATGTATTTAATATTTACCATCCAGCTCTGTCATTTTCAGAGCAGCTTCAATATCATTTAAATTTCCAGCCGTGATAATCATTTTATCCATTCCATTATCCCAGCATCGTTTCAAGACTGATGATAAGTCTGCCTCATGTTTTTTTGAATGATTGTACAATCCTTTGTACATGTCATCAGTAAGGTTTGCACCGATATCTAAAATTAATCATTTACACAACATTAGAGACGTTAAACGACAGTAAAATTGTAAATCAGCGGTATGTAGCGGTGTTTGATTACCAATAAATCTCATATTCTTTGCCATTTTGGACAGAATTTTATTCATATACAGTATGTAAGTGCCAAAACATATAAAAAAAGGCGAAGGATAGGGATAACCTAACACCTTCTTTTTATTTCTACTAATTAAATTGAATAACACGGTTATATTTTTTCTCTTTTTTCGAAACCGTATTTGTCAGACGTCAAAGAATCATATGGCTTATTCAGGGATTGTCTCTGACTCAGGGTTGACTGCCATACCTATATAAAATTATTTATTTTTTATATCGAGTAGGTACATCAAATAAGTGTATTGTCTATGATCAACACGTAGTGTAGCAAACACAAACAAAATAGCCCTGTAAACACAACGCCACATAGGCGTAAGCCTGTTATGATATAATTTTTAGTTTTTGTATTTTATAAAATATAGTTTATAAAATATTATATTGAATTAACGGTGTGGATTTTTTTACCATTTATTAATGTCCTGGAAGTTTTATTTTTATATAACTTGATGGCAAAAATTTTCTCTCTGAAGCTATTGAGACTAACTTGATGGTCACCCTGTTAATTTTGACATTTCAAACTTCAAACGTCATTCCATAGAAGATAAAAAAGATTTTTATAGAACTGCATTTGACCATCCTCTGATAATACAATTGAGAGAACGATTTCAAAATTCCAGTCGTAAAAATTTGTTCGAGGAATTTCCTAAGGTATTTATTTTCTATTATACCATTATAGAATACATGGAATATATGTTTGGAATTCTTTGAACGTTTCCATAAAAGTTGAACATTAAATAATATTATATCGTCGTTGCGCCTACAAAATCCGTCAAACGGTTTTTTTGTGAATTTCGGTATTTTACGCTGCGATAAAACGAGACATGGCAGATAATTTCAACACAGTGAAATTAACATTTATTTATTAAGATCCCCCTATTGAGTGTTTATTGATTTCTTATGTTTTTACAGCTAGTACTCAAATTATCTCAAGTGAGCGAAACCGACAATGGCAGCTGTTGAAAATAGCATCGCATCATGCTCATCCTCATTTACTACTGCAAATAGCGTATGTAAATACATATTTTTATTATAGAATCAGAGGTAAAATGACTTGGCGTTAATTGAGGTGAATATCCTTAACAATGTGCTACTCATTTTCTATCCAACAATATACTACATTCCGCAAAAAACAATGCAATCATCTTGGATGTTTCTTTGAAGACAGGAAGATATCAAAAAACCAAGCTTTGCAATTAAGGAAACCTACAATTCATCACACCATATTTCAAATTTACTCAATGGTTTTTTCTCAGAAGTTCAATTTGACATGTAATGGTGACATTTTCATATTGATACTATATTCGTATTTCGTATAAATTATTGGTTTCCCTGATTCACATTTTTAATAATTTTGCATTTTTAAATTTGCATTATTAGCGGCATTTAGTTAATTTTTAAGTGGAAAAAGTGTGGTTTTCGGAAAGCTCTTACGCTTATATTTAACTAGAAAACTCTTATGTCTACACAGATGTATTTTTTTGACATTGTTTTTCTAGTTATTTAATAGTGAAAATGAGAAGCATGCGCACATGTTAATGTTATAAAAATGAATAACAGTATTTGCTTCTAGTGTGCATGCACATATCACTTCTTCCACCACTGTAATAATAATCTATATGAATCTTTGTTCAAGACATGGAAATATCTTTTTCTCATCGTTTTTAGCGACCCTTTTCTGGAAAAGCAAATTTAATAAGTGATTCTCAAACATACCTTGCAAAAATATAGTGAAAAAAAGATTTTTATTTTAGCAAAATACATTCCTGCATAGCGTTAATGACCATTTTATGAATGTCATGAAATACGAAAATGCCAGCCTCCGAGCATCCGCAAAAAAATGCATTCCATTAACTACACTCCATATCAAAGCTCTCAATAGAATGAGGGTGGTACAAGAACACATAAAAAGAGGTATGCAGAAACCGATACTATTATATATCTATCCATAATAATAAATGACATTAAAACGTTGGGCCAAAATATGTGGACAGCACGCAGATCAATGCTATGTTTTTCCTTCATAAGAATGTAAATAAGTTATTTTCTGCCATTTGAAATGCTCTTAATAAAAAACACATCCTGATTTTAAAAAGAATTGAAGACAGCTTTCCACATAAAAGGGTTTTAATATATATATGTTTTATCTCTCAATGTTGAGCATAATATGGCCTAGTAGTGATATCTCAACAGAAGCTTTTTCTACAAGAATTGTTTGTTGCTCAGTTGCTGAACTCTTCTTTTTTTAAATAGAGTAGTAGGGATAGAAGGATAGGGCTGGAACAGGACTAGTGGTTAACTAATCTAGTTGGAGGGTGGTAGGAAAATATCAGATATCACAAAACACCCATACCTTCGAACAGAAATTGATAAGTAGATTGAAAAAATGTGCTGTTCATAATGGGACCTGCGAGATCCATTTTGAAGGTCAACTTTTGTTTTAAGCTGGTGTTAAAAACCAAATCTATCGCAAGGTCTTTCAATTATTTGATCACTATTTCCAGTTTAAAAAAATCAGAGAGGTTTAAGTCTTCAATTAGTTGTCCACATAATTGGCTTTTTGAACCATTTGGTTTTATTGAATTGCATATTATAATGACAATTTGGCTCTTTTTGTAATATTTATTTTGAAAAATAATTATTTACATTGAATAAAAAAATATTTTTATTGCTTCAACAAACTTGACTACTTATGAGCTTTATTTTATCGTATTTTATTGATACAAAACAGGTACCATTAAAATATCTTTAAAATCGAAAATGTATTTTTTTTTAATATTCTCTTTCCAATTGTTACCATTCAATGATTTTTTTATAAAATTTGTGTAAGTAATACATCTAGCCTTTCCTCTAAATCTTTTTGGTTTCACCAATTTTATTGATGAATAAAAATAATGTAGTTGATGTACATATAATTTTTAAACATATTTTTATGTCATGAATGTATTTTTTTTAAATTTTTGTTAGGAGCTACAGATGATAAAGAGATGTGTTTTGATGACGCTGTACTTATTGAATTGCTGGGCTGGTTTAAAACTAGTTTTTTCCAATGGGTTGATAGTCCTCCGTGCAAAACCTGCAAAAATGTTACGAAATATTCTCATAATTTAAAAATGAAGAGCTCATCAGAAGACAACATAAGAGTCGAGGTAATCAGGTTTTTTTGTTTGGCCTGGCTCATATATGTAGCATTAAATGTGAAAAAAAGGTCACATTCTGTGCACTGTGCCAGTCACAGAAAGTGGAATAGAGTGATATCAATACAACAAAGGGTAAACGTTGACTCGGAGAAACAATTTTTTATACTGCGTTTGTGTATTTTGCTTTGAATTCATATGGATAGTAATTCTGGTAGAAATGGAATCACCTTAGCATCCAGATGTTTTTTTTGAACCCTAAGATCATAATGCACATCTGGTTAAACCTGGCTCTCGAAAAGCAGTGGTGGTTGCCAATACGTCAACAAGGGGCTCGCATGATCTCAAAGCAATTCTCGGTGTTTTGGCGAAGGAGTGAATTTTTTATCCCTCATACGCAATTATATGCAATACTCAAATAAGCAATCAATTGTTACTCAATACACTTATAATACGTAACAACATTCAATTTACCATAAACTTGTCAGTCTAAATGGCTAAAAATTTACTACTGTGTATACTGAAGCTGTCGTAGATAATATATAAGTCAGAAATTGCAGTTATATACTTATTTGATCTGAGAATATTGTTTTCTCTTAAATTCACAAGGGGCTCGCCGGCCATAGTAAAATTTAACAAGAGTTCGAGCGAGCCCCTCTAAGCCCACCCCTGATTACAAGCATGGCACACATGCCACCTATTTGCCAGAAAACGGACATCTCCGATTTCTTTTTTTTTCTTTAAATAAAAATACAAAAAGTTATTCATTTTAGTAGAAGACTTAAAAGACTTGATTTTTTAAATATAAATTTGACATCTTTTTAAATTGGAGTCGAAAAATTTGTAAATGCCAGGGCCGGAGCCGCAGTTCATTTTCACTACTTCATAGCCTTGATTAAAACTTATAATTGAAGTGGAGGGGAAACACGGTCACATTGCTTACTACTAACTGCAAAGTGGACATTTACTTTTATGTTTTACTAAAAATTTTGTGTTCTCCGTTGTTTATTTATTTATTTCCTAAATTCATTGACAACCAATATTATTTTTCAATATTTTACACGATGAATTGTTACAATAATAATTTACACTTGTCATCTTGTGTTTTTTGAAACACTGTCAATTTAATAATTATTTCCTCTGTCAGGTTTTTCTGTGTGATTTGTGCAATACTGAGACACTCTTTCCCCGTTACAACGATCCAGGAAAACTTTTACAAACTAGGCGTGGTAGATGCGGAGAGTGGGCAAACTGTTTCACTCTTCTATGCCGCACTCTCGATTATGATGCCCGATTTGTAGTCGATACAACGGATCATGTGTGGACAGAGGTGAATATGTACTACATTTGTGTAATATTTTCTATCACTATTATTTATATATTTTTACTCAATATTGGATCATCAATTTATTAATAAACGTTGCAATTTTTTTGTCACATCCATCATAGATTATATCTCAATTGATGATCACATTCAATCACTTTCTCCATAGAAGTACTCAGTACCCAATGATAGATATTAATAGATGATCCACTGAAAGATGATAAGAGTTTCAATTTGAAATATTAGATATCAAAAAGTGAGGTTTAATTTTATCATAATTTATATAAATAAGCTTATGCTGTAGAATACTTTTCCACCCTCAAATTTTTTCATAAAGGTATGTCATTAAAAAAAAAACTTTTCATATTAATTTCACACGTTTTAATAAAGATCAGGAATAGTTTCGCTCTCTACGAACATTCATACAAACATTTTACCGTGGTTAAATATTGACAAGTGACTTGTTTTCGGTAGGTATATTCATTAAGCATGAAAAAATGGCTTCACTGTGACCCATGTGAAAACATAATCGACATTCCGCTTACTTACGAAACCGGCTGGGGTAAAAAATTGGAATATGTCATTGCTTATTCAAAAGATGACGTGCAAGATGTAACTTGGAGATATACGAGCAATCATAAAGCCATATTATCCAGGAGAAACAAATGCACTGAAGATGAACTGATTCGTACCATTTTAAATTTAAGAGAAATCAGATGGAAATCCCTCACGCAGTCTAGGATAAACTATTTAAGAAAACGGATCTGCCAAGAGTTGGTTCAACTTATGACTGAAAGGTAAAACATCTACGAGAATACGCTGCACAGTAGGCTCCAGCTTGACCGGGGTGGATGGTTAAAAGGATATCTTTCCTTTTTCACAAAAATTACACTTCTTGATCAATCTTACAGTAAGAATAAGATTAATCAAGAAGTGTAATTTCTGTGATGTTCTTTTCCTTTTTACGCCACACCCAGTTTTGTGGAAATCTAATGTATTACAAAATATTATAGTAAAATGTTAAATGCAACCTTTACAGTATAACATCAAAACAAAGCATTATTTATCAACACAATCTATGCATATGTTATGAATCACTTTTAGGGTGTTCACTGTCAATACTTGGTGGAAAGGCATTATATTAATAAAAACACAATAATCCTTTGTACTTCATTCCACTTTATTTAATATGTCAGGACCGGTTTCGCTCATTACGAGCATCGTCAACTGATAAGAAATATAATTTAACAGTGCTATTTATACAAAAATGAACAGTTATAAACAACAATTGGCATTGAAAAGAAAATACCAATTACATTAAAAGTGATTCTAAAATAGCACAAAATTAAAATGTTTAACACATCTAACATATAATTAAAAAGTCATCTCAGATTAATAAATTTAGAATGGGAATTGAAAGTAATTACAAACATAATTAAAATTTGGGAATTCTTTGACAAAGTGATACAATAAAAATAATGACATTAATAATGACAATAATATAGTGAATAGGCTTAATGATAGTTAAGAAAATTTCCCCTCTTCCAAGTAGTTGGTAAGTGTACATACTTAAACAAAATCGACAGCCAGGAAGATTCTGAAAAAGAAATTTTTCAAAGACCATATCAATTCTAACAAAGATATATATATATATATATACATACCTATATATATTTTAAATTATATAAAAGAATAGTTAACAAGGGCTAATGCAATGGATAAAGTAACGGGGAACTAGCAAATATTAATTGATCGTTCAAAAGATCTGAATCAGGTAAAAATTTGAATCTATTGATTTCTAGGATTTCCTGTTTGTCTAGTTTGACAGACTTGTTATTTAAATGTAGAACTTTAAAATTTCTACTAATATCGAAAGTGTGATTATTTTGAAACAGATGGTTTCCAAATGAAGACTGTTCATCCCCTTTCTTAGCACAACTCAAATGCTCTTTGATTCTAATATTAAATGATCTACCTGTTTGACCAATATATTTGGCTTTACAGGAATCGCAGTTGAGTAAATATATACCGCTTTGGTTCAAAAAGTTTAACTTATCTTTAGAATTAACTAAAACACGACTCAAGTTGAGTGTGTTATAAAAGGTTACATTAAATTTATTTCTATCAATTTTCCTAGCGATTTTTTCTGTAACTCTACCCAAGTAATTTAACTTAACCCACTGTTTTATAACAACAGGTTTATCCAACACCAGGCCAGAGCTAACATTTAAAAGAGCAAGTTTTTTAGTTTTATTAAATAAAAGACGATCTACTATATCCGTAGCATAACCATTGTTAACTGCTATTTGTTTAATGGTTTCTAATTCTAAATCAAAATTTGCTTTAGTCATCGGAATCATTAGAAGTCGATGAATAAAACAATGGAAGGTAGCTAATTTATGCGAAATATGATGTCTAGAAGAACTACTAATAATATTGTCGCTGTAAGTCGTTTTTCTAAAAATTTTGAAAGTATGACGATTATTTACTATTTCAATAGTTAAATCTAAAAAGTTGATTTTATTTACACCCAACTCCATGGTGAATTGGATATATTGATTAACGTTATTGATATTATTTAAAAACTGGGAGAGTTGTCTCTCCGTGCCCCCCCAAAGAACTAAAATATCATCTACGTACCTGTACCAGTAGATGACATTATTAAAAAGATCTAAATTGCAAATTTTAGATTCTAAAAAATCCATGAAAAAATCAGCTAAAATGGGAGACAGCGGACTTCCCATTGCTAGTCCATTCAACTGTTGATAGATTTTATCGTTAAATTTAAAAAAGTTTTGATCGATACAACAGTTCACTATAGATTTAATATCTCTAGTTAGTAAAGGATTTAGATTTTTGCTATCTATGAAATCTAAAAATGCTATTTTTAAATCCGGTATCGGGACGCTCGTAAATAGACTAATAGATGTGTTAAACATTTTAATTTTGTGCTATTTTAGAATCACTTTTAATGTAATTGGTATTTTCTTTTCAATGCCAATTGTTGTTTATAACTGTTCATTTTTGTATAAATAGCACTGTTAAATTATATTTCTTATCAGTTGACGATGCTCGTAATGAGCGAAACCGGTCCTGACATATTAAATAAAGTGGAATGAAGTACAAAGGATTATTGTGTTTTTATTAATATGTTATGAACTTTCAACATGGTGACTTATTTTCTTTATTGGATTTAAGAAGTGTTACTTTTTAATTTCTTTTGGGATTCGAATCCGTGAGGTCCGACATGGAAACTAACGACGTTGACCACTGTGCCATAGACCTGACAATACAATACTAGATATGTTATAAAAATGGGTATAAATATAGTGTGTATGATATTGATGGAAATATATTATCAGTGAAATTACTCAAAAATTTACTGCACTGGTTATGATGTAAATGGTTTTTATCGAATGTTTATTAAATTTCAGTAGATAAAAATGTCAAATTATTTGTTTATATCAGAAATGCTTTTGAATCATAAAAAAATATATTTGAAACACGTGAAAGGTTTTTCTGAAGTGAAAACTGTACAACCAAAATGTTGATGAGTTTAAGTGTGCAAAGATTACTTGGTAATTAACTTTATAGGTGACCGTTAAAACTTTTCTAAACCGATAAGATTTTTGAATAGTCCGTATTGGCAACCACCATGTATAGAAATGTATATTGTGTGAAAACAACAATGTATTGTTTTTAAGAATACATTCTTGAAAAAGTTTTAATATTTTGTTTTTTCTTTAGAAAGGCAGGGGACGCTGAAAAACTCGGTCGAATATCCGGGTCTCTCAATTGGAGGTTAGGACGCCGCGAAACCAAATCAATGGAACCATACACTTGGACATTTAACAGTCATGAAAAACTATCAATACGTTACAAAACAGCTTCAGATATGTACGAAGTAACTTCGAATGATGGAAATATCATCGCAACGGCTAAGTCTTGGGAAAATGGAGTTTATGAAGTAAAAGACGTTGTAAGGAAAAAAGAAAATGATTGGAAAATGGTTTATTTGGCGAGAGCGGGTTTGTAACATATTTTTATTTATTTTAGTAATTTTAGGGTGTTTACTAGAGTTCTGCACGGGCCCGGGCCTGGCCCGCAGGCTCTTACCCGACCCGGCCCGTGGGCTGGGCTCGGGCGGGTAAGCGCAATTGAGAGTCAGGCTCGGGCCAGGCCGGGCTTTGGAATTTCGGATATAATCTGGGAAAAAGTATAGCAAATCGAGGATTTCAAATTTCTCGGCGAGCTAAAATAAGGAGTTTCGGGCTTCGGGTAACAAGTGCGGTATTAAACTCGGGCCCGGGCCGGGTCAGGCCTGAGTTTTTCAGGCTCGGACCGGGTAATTTTGTAAAATTTTTGCCCGTGCAGACCTCTAGTGTTCACTGTCAATACTTAAAAGAAAAGACATTTTATTAATAAAAACACAATATTCCTTTGTATTGTAATTTATTTAAAAAGGTCAGGACCGGTTTCACTTATGTTGACAATGCTCGCCATGAGCGAAACCAGTCCTGACCTTTTTAAATAAAGTGGAAATAAAGTACAATACAGAAGAATATTGTGTTTTTATTAATATTTTAGTATTTATATTTAGTTTTTTAAATTATTACTTATCACTGAAATAAACTTAAGGTAAGATGATTGTAACAATCTCTTAGCATATATATGTAGATTAACCAAAATAGTAACACCAAATATATTTTACAAATATTGACACTGCTATTTTTCTTTTTATCTTGGAATCATATTAACTCATTGTAAAAATATTTTCTTTCTAGAAAACTCTGACAGTGCAAATATTACGTGGAAAATCGCAGCCGCTGATGGCATGACGATAGACTCCATAAATGTAAACGTTTGCTCTCAAACATATGATAGTGGAAAAGTGGATTGGATTTTAGGCCTGGGAAAAGCAAGTGTCGCAGTACCTAAACAATTTGGTGAGTCAAATTCTTTTTACTCCTGAAAATATGAAATGTATGAATTAGGCGGGAAGGAATGGAAACTTCACATAAACCCATGTGCCTTAACAAAAAAATTATGTAAAAAAATTTCAGGTAACATTTACCACCCGATAATGTACCAAAAATGTATCTTTAATGCTTTTAATAACAATGGGGTTCTTCTTTTTTCCGAATGTAAAATGGCGAAGTAAAAACTTTGGTTATCTCCAAAGTTTTGACTCCTAATTTCCGGACCAGCTAATTCATAACTGGCCACAGTTACTTCGCTGCCAAGCTCTTCCAGCTTAGCCAGTTAGTAAACAGTCCTATTTGTAAATGCGGGAATATGATTCAGGATGCTGATCACATCCTTTGGGAATATCCAGACTTGAATAATGAACGGGAAAAATTTCTCAAGTCGCTGTGATGTCAAATCTGTCAGCCCTGTCAGGTATGCCGACTTGGTTGCATCTAAGACCTTCAAGGAATTCACCTCGTCTTAATAGCAATAATAGCACTGGATGATAAAAATGATGTTTTAGGCTGTCAAAAAACATCCCATTATTAAATTAAAAAGTAATTTATTACAAAAAAATATTTTCTGTATATGTGAACACATTGTTTTATTTAAAGCCATATATCCATTAAATTGCATGTCTAAGTACTACTACTGCCAATACGAATTTAGTATGTATGTTGAGTACAAAATATTATTTGGAATAATCTTTATTTCAGAGCGCAGTTACACACTGGATCATATCAGAAATTTGACAGAGTTCACCTTGACAGCTAACATGAGCGGTGGAAGTGGAAACAATGCGTGGCAACATTCCCAAATACTTCGTCAGGGTTTAGATGGAAGCGAATATCCCTTGCAAATAAATGTATCATTCAAGAAGTGTGATCAATAAATAAAATGATTTTATGATCTTTTTGTAGAATAGTTTACATGATTTCACGTGATGGTATTTCTAGTTTTATTAAATGTACCTTTTATACTTATATAAAATATAATATAATAATTATTAACAGAATTTTTTTATTTGCATTTCTGGAAAGAAGCAACAGTTAATAGTGTTTTCTTAACAAAAATTGAATGAATAACATTGTTTTCACCCTGATGTTTGTAATATTTTGTTTTTTTTTCAATCATGCCCACTCTCATTGTAATGCATATGAACTACTGCTGAAGTCCCGCTACAGAAGTTTGAACGAGAACTAGTTATTATTGAAGGAAGAAAGGATGGAATGAACTAGCATTGTAAACACTACCCATTTTTAAAATCAAATGAGTGAGGCGTTGTTAACACCAAATATCCATACTTTTGAACAAGTCTCACAGTTCTAGATAATATTGTCCAGACAACCATCTGATGACCTGAAATATTAATATTAACATTATATATATATATATATAATAAGATCTTCTCAATCCTAATTAAATGGGATTGCAAATCACAATGAATAAAAATTCTATCAACATATTAATTACATTACGCATGAGAAGGCTGATGGTCACATATAGGATGAGTATTTTTACCATTTTTTTAGTTTGATGATTTTGTGTAAATACCTGCTGTTTTATTTTGCAAAAAATGCATCTACTGCAGGAACATTAGGTTAAAAATGGACTTGAATCAACGGGTATTTGTTACCACCATTAAAGTCAATATAAATTGTGTACCAGAAATTCAACATGAATAATATATATATGTAGAGGTAATGAGTAATGTACTATAGATTTATATCAAAATTACTTTGTTATTATGTATAATAATTATAGAGGATTTTTTTCTGGTAATAGTGGCAAGTTTTTTGTACTTAGTTGGTAAATCATTGCCTGTTTTAAGCCTCTAGCTATTACTAGGGAAAATCTTCTCCCATATGTTAAGTGTTGATAATTTTAAAATTTCAGAATTGTTATGAATGCTTCAATTTATTGCTCACCACACCTTGACCCATATTAACCCATAAAATCACCTCCCGGTTAGAACCCTTGAAAACATTGGGTACAGTAAGAATGTTATCAAATTAAATTTAATATTAAAAATAAACTTCCCCAAAGTTACCGCCAAAAACATTATTGGGCGTTTACTTTATATTTTTTGTTTGGAAAGGATGATTGAAAATTGAAAAAAATATATATTAACAATTGGTGTTGATTTATTTTATCCGTTGGAAACTATAAACAATAAAGTCTCGTTTACATGTATTAGAAACCGGTAACAATATTGTTTGATTGTTACTAAGCAGGCAGTATTATATTAAATGGTCTTCTCAATTCATCGAATTATATTTTACAAATAAACGGCCATCGGAATTCATACCAAATCTTGAAAGCTTCTTATTTGATATGGATTGTTGATCATCAACAGCAAATCTTTCTTGAAGATGATCCACAACACCTACAAAAAAAATATGAAATTAATAAACAAAATGCATTCAGAATTTACTGCTTTCAACTCACGTTGGACAATTTAAAAAAAAATGCTTTATTTCTTTTCTCAAGCAGATCTCCAAAAATATATTCATAAAATGTTTAAGTACTAAAGTTTTTGGTTTTCTTAACACTTTGATCGCCATAGGGGTCATCGTTGACCGGCAAGTAAGACCTAGCTTTGAGTTGTTGATCTAGCACGTGAACTGTGAATATTTCTATATGGGGTGACCGGCACAGCCTTTTTGCGTGTTACCTTGTCAATTTGGCCAGTGAACATTATTACAAATTCACTTAAGACTCACAAATAGGGATTGCAATATCGATATTACCGAAACTAAGATCTCGGTATTCTTGGTGTTTCTTCAATACCATGATACCAAATGCAATGATGCAAAAATACCGGTAATTCGGTATTGAAAATAATAACATTCTAATAATCTATGAATCTAAACATTTGAAATCCGCTCATTGATGAGCTTATAATGACTTAGTATTATTTAACTGGATGACTGTTTTAAGCGTGTTAACACGTTCGACTTCACTCTTTATATTGGTCAAGATCGATTATTAAAAAAAATCACAGAGATGTCTCTTAGAATGACAGTGAAATACTAAGAAGTTATAAATTTTATCAATATTACATAAATTTCAAAACGACCTTTGTCGGGCAACCAAAACACGCCTCAGGGTTGGGAAATACATCACTGCTTGTAGATTATTTAGTATTTTGCGATATATTGGAATCCTCTTTTAGTTTGGTCGTGACTTTTTGAAATTTCGTTACGATTTTATATTCTTTATATTCGTAATACGTGAGTTTTAACTCACGTATTACGTTTTATATATAATAAAGTTTTCTATGATCATCGCAGCACAAATTACACTGTATTTATTTGGTCTTTATGATATACTTTCAATATATTTAGAAAAAAAAAATGGGTTTCATTATTTGAAGAAATTCAGGGCCTGCTGGATACCGCCAAACTAATTCCTCGCGGCTCTTAAAACGTTAGGGAAAAAAATATTTATGAAAATCAACATGTCACGACACAAAAGACTGAAAATATTATAGTAGTGGGTATTCCCTAATCATGTTTTTATCAGAATTATCATTTTTGTGATCAATTGGTGATTTTGAGAAAATCATACATACCACGAAAATCTTTTAAAATGTGCGACGGACAATGAATTCTAGCAAAACTATGAAACACATTCCATAGGAAAAGGGTTGTCATGTCTTTGAAATGCAAAGCGACCTCTTTCCATGATATATCTTGCCAGTGTTTGAACTTTTTCTCGATGAAACTGAAAATAAAATTGTTGTTAATTTTACTATCAAGAATTTTTTATTTCAATGTTATATAAATAAGCGTGGGCCACTAATTTTCCATCCCTCTTATATTGAGTGAATTGGCTTAGTTGTTTTTGTTATAATTTTATTAATAAATTAACTCTCATTTCATATGGCTGTACTGTTGTTGAACACATTTCTTTATTTTGTCGAGTTGCTTATTTTTGTGAAATTATTTATTGCTCATAGAAAAGATAATCGATCCTTCTTCATACAGAAATAGTAAACTGTCAATGTTCTCTGATAATTGATGATTTAACATCAAACAGTATATAATAAAGTGTAACTTTACAGGAGAGCCAAAAATCGTTTTTTTATTTTAACAGAGAAGTTTTTTTAAAACCTCCTGTTAATATTTTATAAAATACTAGCCGGTACCCGACAAGGTTGGAATGCCACTCTAAGAAAGAAAGTGTTTGCGTTTTAATTGTGTTTATTGAAGTACATGCTTTCTTTTTCTGTCTGTTTGACGTTTGCGATTGTCTATGATACAACACACGCGCCACCTACTGTAATTTAATTGCACTATAACCTTCACGCAAGTGCAAGCATACGTTGTCAAAATGAACTGTATGGCAAACATCCAAACATTGATTTTTATATATAAGATTAAACAAAAGCAACATTATGTAGTTAATTAATGTTATACTTTACTGACGATTAAAGAAGAAACTAGAAAAGATTGACCTAACGTTGTTTTACTATATTGTAGCCGAGAATCTAAAATAGAATCTGTTTTATGCATATTGGAGATGAGAAATGCACCACTTTGTCTTAACTACGATTTTCAAGTCGATCGCTTTGACCAAAACATTTATTTGAGACACTATTGCACAACGAAATTTCTATATATGAGTTGATCAATATTGTGTGCTCTGTATACTTTTTTTAGATATTAATGGCAATCAGTTCGTTGTAAGCGGGGAAATATTTTGAGTTAATAAAAATCCATTTTTTGGTTGAAGCAGTGGCAGGCGAGAGTTACTTACATTTTTAAAAGCTTCATTCTGATATCTGTCAAATATACAGGTTGGGTAGAAAATAGTTGCACGTAGAGCTTGCTCAACCAGTGCACTTTCAATTGCAATGGCATCGCATCTAACTCTTTGGAGGCCAACACCCACTCTGACCAGGAAATTTTACGGTTTAATAAAATATTTACATTCCAAGTTGTATCATTAGAAGGGCGTAGTATTTTCAATAATGCTCTCACAAGTTTTTCGCATAGTTCAATGTTCCAAAGTATTTTCTTAACCGGAACGTTTTCTGAAAGTTAGAAAGAATATTAGAGACATAATAAATGTTACAAGTGTATTGTATTGAACCATTGTTCTTGGATAAATGTCCATTTCTTTTTCTGGAAAAAAGCAATGTTCTGACTTAATGGTGATAATCATTTTTTTTATCAATCTTTTAGAAGCATAAATATCCCTGTGGTCTCGTTCAATGTTTTTTGACCGGTGGTCCGCTGTTGTAAAAAGGTTAAGAAACATTAGTCTAGTTAGTAAAAAACTTTCATTTGATGATCAGGCCGGTCTGGGTTCAAGTTCCAGTAAGATCAATATCAAATTTAGGTTCTTGGAGTTTTGGAGATGTTTACTTTTGAATAATATCAATGTTTTTCAAGTTATGACGAAACAAATCTTA